>JAWMRA010000078.1:106606690-106634890 GCA_035584735.1 Pseudotriccus pelzelni
GATGTAGACGCCGTTTTCATCATCGAAGTCTGCCGTGGCCCTTTGCAGCATCATGCTGAAGAAGACTGTGAATAAAGCTGGTGCAAGAACACAGCCTTGCTTCACACCATTGGTTATGGGAAAGGGCTCAGAAAGGGCATCGCCATATCTGACTTGGCCGCGCTGGCCCTCATGAAGCAAGATGATCATTTTGAGGAATTTGGCGGGACATTACCAGCATTCAGCAATGGACTGGTTATTTAATGACCAAATTGAAAAGACTGTGATTTTTTTATTATTATTTTGATAAATCTGTCTTTTATTTGTGGTTAATGACCAATTCCAGGCATTTTGAATACAGAAAATACTCCATTAAATTTATAAATTCATTAAAGTCCCTGTGTACCAGAAAGGTTTGACACTCTCCATAATTAAAGCTTCTAACATGTAATAACCTGGATGTATGTTTGACAGTTTTTTACATACATTAAAGAGTAGAGCACTGCCAAATGTTGTGTAAATAGCAAATTCATTTCTAATGTCTTGGATTTAGAGTCATTCAGATAGAAAGGATCATGACTGTATCAAATTTATATTCTAATTCTTGAGTTCAGTGCCTTCCTGTTATTTTGAAGGGCAAAGGTCATAATGCATTTTCAATGTCTACTTAAGCATCAGAAAAACAATTTACTGAATTAACTATATACAGACATCACTTGTAATGTAACAAAAGTGTTATACATGCAAGTAAACTAAGAAAAAATTCTTCTGTGCTTTCTTTTGGGGTTCTCTTTTCTACAGCCCTCTTAGATCTAGATGCAGCCTTAACTGCAGCCTCAGTGGAGACCAAAGGTGCCAAGTGTCTCTGCTGAAATGTGCAGGGAAGCCTCACTGACTCTTCCCATTCATTGCCTGTTTGGGCAGCCAGGCAAAGGAAAGATGTATGAAGACTAGTCCAAGAGTCTAAAACTTTCTCCATGTCCCAGATCCTCCAGAATGGATCCTGAATGGATCTCAGCCTGTCTGGCAGAGTGAGCTCAGCTGCACTGTTGTGGCCAAGACATTCACTCCATTGTAATCTAATAACTAATACCAAATACTACTACTACTACTACTGCTACGACTACTACGACTACGACTACTACTACAACTACTTTCTATCTATACTGCTCTTAAGAACACTTAAGGGTGTGGCAGTGCACTTAAACACATACTTCATGGGTTTTCTGCATAAAGCTGGTTTTTTAAGTTGGAGGTAAGCCAAGGAAAATGATCAGTCTGAAATTGAAACATACAATGTGACACAAAACACTGTAATAAGGAGACTGAGTATTAGGTTCATTGATTTACTTAGTTCAGCAACTGGACAATAGCAGAGGGATACAGTATAGATAAAAAGTTCAGAAAAAATTCCTATTGGGTAAGTATTGTCATATCTTTCTTCTTCTCAACATGTTTTCTTCATTATGCATTTTGATAGAAAATTTCCGTAATGCTTTCCTTTTAAAACAATTCTTTACATAGTCAAGTGATGAAAAAAACTACTCAAAAAAAAGTTCTGTAGTTTAATTTTTATATACCACTTAATTTGTCTTTTTAATTAACTCTGCACTGTTTACCTGAATACATTTATCCAAGACACATGAGAACTCCAAAGACCTGTTTTGAAAGCAACGTAATAGATGTATAATGTATTTATTCTAAAATATAATTATTTATTTATTATAAAAATGTAATACAAAATTCATCTGTTTTTACATCTAAATCTTCGGTGTACATAGCATATATCAGTATGATACAACTGTTTTAAAATTCTTCTTATTAAATCAAAGCAGGCACTGGGAAAAATGAAATTTGGGAATGGTTATTATTCAAACACATGTGATCCATTTTTATTTTGTTTTAAATCTGAGTCTATCTGACGTCATAACAGCATTCTGAACTATTACAGAATAGAGACTTCTCAATAAGAAATCGGATAACAAACTTTGACCAAAGCGTTTCTTTTTATTTAAGTGTTTCCAAAGTGTTTGAGTCCTTTATGTGCAGGAAGAAGCCTTCATAATTTGTAATGCATCTTACTGATGCTGATGTGGAAATTTGGTTGCCTTCATCAATACCTGCTAACTTTTCCATCTCATGAAAGACTCACTGTTTAGGTTGGTGATTTCTAAAGTGTAAGTGAATTGCTCTTTTGGGATTTCCATTGTGGTTTTGTGTAGCTGTTTCATTCATGACTATGTACTTTCCTAGGCAAAGATGTTGCAAGGTCTTAAGTTAAAGGTTACTATCCCAGTTAAACGTTGCAGGCATAGAACAAAAAAAAGATAAAAACCTGATTAAAAACTATGTTTACATGACACATGTAAAGATCATGAATTTATTAAATGCGTATCATTAGACAAAAAGAAATGTATTACTGTTGCTGTACACTGACTTTTTTGTATCATAAATATTAAAGGAAAAGTTTAAATTATACTTAATGGTAAGTTATTTAATACATTTTATTAATATATATGCTCTCTGTATATATACTTAATATATATTATAATAATATATAAATTATATAATAGTAATTTATTTAATAGTAATTTAAACTTTTTGAATAAACTTAAAAGTCAGCAAATAAAGATTAGAAATAAATCACTACTAATGTCAAAAGAAAAATTAAAACTAGGAGATTTGACAATTCATAATTATGTCTTAATGTTTATGGATAATTCATTCTTATGATGAAAAGTAAAAAAACCATAATAATTTTGATCACATTATATTTTGTAAACGCTACCCAGCTTTCAAAAGATTTCTTTAAATTTACCTTCTATTAATGAGAAAGAAAATGACAAAGACATTCAAAACTATTTCTTTTCTTGGCTTAGTACAAGAACTGAAGGTAATGTTAAAGAGTGGCATATCACAAACCTTTAGAAAAAATATTTTCCATTCCAAAGACACTCTACAGTTACTGCTACAGATCACTGCACAGAGCAGAGGCATAACAGTTTTTATTTAGAAGTAATATTCAAGGTTAACTGTTATACTGAAAGAGGTGTAAAAGCTCTTCTTTCAGGAAATAGGCTAATATTTAGGTACAGGCTTGAGGGCAAAATCATCCTTTGGGGAAAGAACTGTCCCATATGTGCCTATAACTTGCTAATGTCCTTACATCTGCATTGGATGTATTTGGCCACAAGACCGGCAAGGTCTGCTGAGAACCATTCCAGACTCCAGATCAAAGAATAATACGTTCAAGCATTTATAGCCCTTTCATGGCGTCATTTTTGGTCTTCTCAAATAAAATCTTTGTGAAATGGGATGTATCAAAATAACTTCTGTCTTCTACCATGTTCAGCACTAGCTGTGTTTTGCCTTTTAAAGCCAAAAAGTTGTTGCTGAGGTCATGAGTTAGATCCATAGAGATCCTGTATACTGTACTGGTTTCTACTGTATGGGCATGCAACCTCTGTATGCTGGGAAGATTTTTAAGGTCATTGAACAATAACAGAGTCATGTAGATTACTGGATTTCATATACTTCTGCCAAAAAATAGTAAAGATGAGAACCCAAATGTAAGGAGAAATAGCTCTATATTTTTCTGAATTTGTTTTAGTCTTAACATGGTATTAATTTGAGATTTAGAGCTGCAAATCACCAATTTCTTTCTGAGGCATTGACTTGATGCAGCAGGTTGCAGGTGAAGAATGTTTGCACAGATTAAAATAATTATTTGAGAAATCACAGTGAAAAATTCCACTGGTGTTATTAAATGCAGGGGTGGTAGTTCTGATTGTTTTCCCTGAATATGATTTTGCCATGGCTTGGGAAAGATGACTACATTCCTTTTTCTCTTTCTCTTTCATTTACTACAAAGCAAGATGGTCTTTTTTATGGTATTAATTTAATATAAACTTGCCGGTTCTTCTAGTACACTATTTATATTTTCTGCATTAAAAAAAAATTAAGGAAAGCTACACTTATTTCAGCTTGGAAAGCTGACCTGCAAAGCTTTTAAGTTGAATAAACGAAACTAAATTAACTGGAAATTTGCTGATTTTAACAAATTTCTCATGAAAAGTTAGTGTCATCAAAAGATTAAAGGAGATAAAGCACAAGGAAGATAAATCATGTCATGAAGCTAGGAAAGCAAAACAGAAGCTAATAAAATTTTGAAATTACAAATTGAGATTGACTTTTGATGTGTGTTCAGTTTTTATTTGAATGTAAATTTTTAATTCAGTTCAGGGGAAATAAGACTTAGGACTGTTCCATTTTTAACTTCTGAGTAGAGTATTGATCCCACTCAGTTGCCTTTTAAAAATCCATTATTTTGATTGGCACATAAAGAATGACAGTTAGCCAAAATATCCCTTTCTCTTCCAGAGAGTCTTCCAGACACTTCCTTCTGTCTTTGAACTCTTATAGAATTAGATTAGTGTGATAACAATCCATCCATCCAGTGATTCAGCAATTCAGGGATTGTCTCTTCCTCTGCCAGAGTCTGTATATCAAAGATCATGAGGTAATCTCATATATCTGCAGCATCGGACATTCAACTTCACTGTTCAGAAAATCCTCCCTTACTTGTCAGTGAAACTTAGAAAGGAGACGTAGTGTTCAGCACTTCTGGAGAGCAGACACTTTAGTGAAGTGTAGACATCCATCAAAAACTGATTTAAAAATAAACCTGTTTCCAAAAGAAGAAAGGAAACTGTGATCTACTGTTGAAAATCTTTAAAAACGTGACTATGAATTCTTAGCTGGACAGTTACAAATTGTTCACAACAGTCCAAAGCCTTGCATCCTTTTGTCTTTTTTAAATGAGAAAAGGGTCTCAATCAGATACTGAAAAGATATAGAAATGGATCATTAGGGTCCAGAATAGGGATAAAATTATTTTCTGTATAGGCATTAAGACTAACATTAGAAAGTGCAGACAGTGTTTTAAAATACTCTATCTCTTCTCTTTATTAAGGTAGTAGTATTCATTCCAAAAAGACTGCCCTTCATTTTTTTGCAACCTGGTATATTTCTCATGAAATTTATGCATTGGGTCAAAGTGTGGAAAGTTCATACTTCTGTTAAGAGAGATACTAAACGACACAAATAACAAATGTTTTTAAAGTATTATTAAAGTTAGTATCTGCAGAAACGTGCTCTTTTGACTGATGTTATTAACCAAATTAAATCTTTCCACATGATGAACTTTCTTTAATAAGGAATTGTTTTTATGGAAGGCTTGTTAAAACTGATAATAACTTTTGTTAGTGACTCTTTAATAGTGAATTGGTGCTTAAAATGAATAAACTGAACTTGTGACAGGAAATGAAAACTCTATGAGTCTGTGAATTTGTTTCAAGCTCTTACTTAGGTATAAGTTTTCTAGCATTTTTACAGTGATAACTATTGCCCCCTTCTGACATGAATTAAAAATAGCCCCCATTTTCTCAGGATGCAGTAGCTCTCAAACCTGGCTTAAGGAAATGTGTCCTGACTTCCTCCTTTCTATTCTGCACATGGACTAACTCATCAAAAGTTAGACCATTGTAAAGTGAAAAGGATTCCACTGGAACTGTGGGCTTTTACTGCTGCAGATATCTTTATTCCCTTTCTAACATCCTAGGAAAAATTCATATTACTTTTTTAGGGTGCCCAGATATTTTATTTTCTATGTAGCAAGAAAATGTGATCTTCTCATAAGCTTGTAATTAGCAAGAGATAATCCACAAGAAGAAAGAGTTATGAGATTAATATTAACCAAGTATCATTTTAAACATTTAACTAAAAAAAAAAAATACAACCCACCAAAAAAACCCCCCACAAATAAAGCTCCATGTTATACTCCAACAGAACCAATTCTTTCTCCTAGATCTGGTATAACTCTCATTATTCTGTTTGCTGATGTTAACCTGGAGGCCCAACAGCTCAATGCATATCTCAGTGCCCAGAGCTGTGCCAAGATCAGCAGCAACTGGTATCCACCTTTCAGGCAGCAGGGTGCAGTTACATCTTGTCTCGTTCCAACTCCAGTGTGTTTTGAGGGACTTGCAAAGAAAAGTGAAGGACAGGGTGGGAGACTACCTGTGCAAATCTGGTTCCTGTTCTCTAGAACCAGAAATATGAGTATAGGTGCAGTTTGAGTACCATGGTAGTCAAAGAGAGTAAGTAAGCTTTTAATTCTACAGAGGTTTAAGTAATATCAAAGATGTAATAGGGTTAGGAGCATTTCTCAAAGATGGTGGCCTGTGAGAGGTGTGTTTAATATCATCCTAAAATTAGAACTTGGTTTATAGATTCAGTGTGTATTAGAAGTCAGGAATTTCCTGACTTCTGTAGAAGTCAGGAATTTCCATCCCAGATTTCAGAATCTGTGTCTTTTGGCATTGTCTCACCATATGTAACTTACTCCAGCAGCAGAAGGGAGGATTTGTGCCACTGGCTGATCCTGTATCCTACTCTGCAAGTAGGGAGGTCTGGTTGAAGCTGCCTCAGTACAGAGCAACATGTTCAACTCCCATGCCTACTGTTCAGTTTTCAGTTCCTGCAGTATTTGATCAACTCCTGCCTCAAGGTCCAGAACATCTGCTATAATTTGAACAAATAGTGCAGCTAAAAATGAAATAACAAGTTAGTCTTTGCAGTTCTTCAGCTTTTCTTAGATGTGTCTGTGTTTCTGTCAGTCCATCACTTTCAGTGTTTCTTTGGCATCAAGGCAACATGACAGTTTTGTGTGATGGCATTGGCATGTTCATACTCTTTATGACAGTTGTTAAGAAAATATAGCCTATTAGAGAAAGGTAGTTTAATTTTGCAGACATTTGGCTTTTTACCCCACTTTCTATTCCACTTCCTTAATCTCATATAGAATTTCCTCTGAAGTTTTGAGCAATGTTGAGGTCACTAGAATGGTCATTAGCCCATCACAGCTGCCAGTATTAGATATTGGCTATGTTAATTACATTTCAGGCACACAAACCCATCGCAGCTCAATCAATTCATTAAAATACTGTGGCGCAGCATGCTCAGTTCCCATGCAATGCTGTTAGAGAGTGGTTTGCAAACCCTGGCGGTGAATCTGTAAGCAAGATGAGAGCAAAGGTCCCAGTGACTTTGTTCAAGTAATGTCCCCTTCTATCAGTGTCCCGGAGAGGAGTGGCAGGTGAGTCAATATGCCAGGAAGCTGCCTGGAGAACCCTGTGACACCACGGCCCTGTCTCTGATAGGATTCTTTGCAACTGCTTTACACAGCCTCCCTTATCTGTCCATGATGAGCATTCACAGCCTTCTGCACAGAATTTCACAGAATTACTTTCCTGGGTGGAACAGTTTCTCACAAGGTACCAAATCCCACTGAATTAAGTGACAGTCGGTATAAAACGTCTTTCCTGCCTCACTTGGCCATCTAAATTTTGAATTTCATCTACATTTACCTTTTTTTGCACTGAAGACCTTTGGTAAGGAACCAGGCTTACTGAGATTGTCAATGACATCAGAGTGTTGTGTTGTTTTTAGTCGGGGGGGGGGGTTTGCAGCCATTGCAGCACAATGGAATTTAATTCTTTTAATTGTTTATTCTTAGTCAAATAATAACACTATTATTAGATGCTAAACAATGTTCTGTGGAGGGACAATGTGGAAAATAATGTTGAATTTGAAGTTTTTCTTGTCTTGTTGGCTTTGAGACAGCAGAATTTGAATTAAATCTCTATACTTATTATGAAGATGTTCAGTTGAGGTTTTTTTAGTTTTTGGTTGGAGTTTTTCTGGGAGTTTTAGGTGGGGCAAAAGGTTAGGTGTTTTGGTTCTTTTGTTTGAGGTGTTTTCTTGGATTTGTTTGGTTTGGGTTTTTTTGTGGTAATGTTGTTGCTGTTGTTGTTTCGGTTTTGTTTCTTTTGTTGTTGTTTTGTCTGTTTGTTTGTTTTTAATTCTTGAAACAGAGGGAAGGTAGTGTATGGTTACAGCCACAAATGGCTTCAAGGAGATTTGCTAAGCAATAGTCTGTTATTTCAGGATTCATATCACTCTTTTTTTTTTTCGCCTCTTTTTTTATATGAATTTAATAGCCACAAAGAAAAGCAAAGTAACTGAAATTATTTCCCTCAACATTACCTGAATTTAGAGAATGCAATTAACTATGGCATACACATCAGCACAATTCTGAAAAGCACTTATCATGGGCAGAAATACTGCCATTACTAATTATAAAAACAATCTAAAAGAAATAACTAATAAGAATAAAATGAAGAAGCAAATTGTATTAAAAATGCAAGGAATGCTGCAGAACAGAATTAGAGATAGGAAGAAAAGAGAATTTTAACCTTAAGAAACACATTCAGTGATACTTCTATTTTATTTTAAATGGCACGAGCATGTTTGTGTTTGATTCAATACAATCTGCTTATCAGAAACTCTTAGAACTTTACAATTCTGCCTCTCCTGCTGGAAAAGGATGATATTTTTGATTCTCGTATCCTGGAATATATTCATCTAATGTTCAAATAAAACTTCAAATTTTTGCCACCATACTTGAAATGTGCTACTGATAAGATCTAGGGTGTCACCTTATTTTCACAGGTTTGTTTTTTTGTTCATGTACACTAGAGCATTCAGCTACAGGGCAAGTAGCATCAATTCTAATTATATCTTTGTAATTTCTCTGGTGTGTGAGACAGAGTTGACCACCTCTCCTCTCTGTATTGCTGGTTTCATTGAAAAACTCAGGAAAATCACTAAACTTTTCCAGTGAAGATACAGAACTGTTTTTGCAAAGTACATCATTCTTGCCAGGTAACGTTGACTTGCACAGACCATGCCTCCAGAATGGCTTTTGTTCTCCATGTAAGCTTTCCTCTGCATCCTCTGTCTACACAAACTTTGTCTTACCACTTTAAATTATGATCTCTTTGGAACAAATGGGCATATAATTTTATAAAGCCTGATAAAGTGGACAGTCATCAGGCTCTAAGAAAAACTCTTATTTATTTCCATTCACTGGCCTTTCATACCAAGTTGCCAATGCATAGTTTTGTTTAAGTGGTTCCATTCTCAGTCACTTACGAATTTGTTGCACTTTACATGGTATTATATTCAAAAAACTTCAGAGGAGAAACAAGTTCATTCATTTCAAAGCACTAGACATTGACACTGTGTTGCCAATATCAAAATCTTTTACTGTTTTTTTCTTTGTTTTTTAGGTTGTTGTTTTTGTTGCTTGTTGTTGCTTGGCATTGGTTTTTAAGTTTACACCCCAGGGAGTATCTTCAAGCCTTTTGTAGAGCTCTGGGTTCTCCACCCCCAGAAATACTCTATATCATCTTGAGCTCTATCTACATCTCCTTGATGTTTGTTATTTTCACCAGTATAAAATAATTCTGCAATACTATTACTTACAAATTAGTTTTAGAAATGATTTTACCGTTGTGATTGAAAATCTACCCAGTTTCTCTACAAAATTCCTTTAATAATTTAAATAGGTTTTTTTGTTTTATTTTTCAGAGCTGATTATGACTTGCAAGAATTTGTAGGTATAGAATAGGACACCCTGGCATCAGCTTTTTCTAACAGTGGCAACTGGAAAGTTGATTAAAGCTATGAAATGCATATATGAAAGTGTAGGGGAAATACGAAGCAGTAGAAGAAAAATCAGAGCTTTGCATGTCTTATGAAAACAAAACCAATAAATTCCTTTTAAAAAAAAGTATATA
Source organism: Pseudotriccus pelzelni (assembly GCA_035584735.1). Lineage (NCBI taxonomy): Eukaryota > Metazoa > Chordata > Aves > Passeriformes > Tyrannidae > Pseudotriccus > Pseudotriccus pelzelni. The sequence goes on from JAWMRA010000078.1 coordinate 106,616,371, forward strand.
GTTCTTTGTATTCCTACATCTTTAAGTGGAATGATCCCACCTCAGAGCTTAGGCTGAAGATCAATTTCAATGAATTAATAAAAAAAAATGACAGTGCTGTGACGTATGAAGAATGATAACCATAAAAAATGAATACTCATATCCTGAGCAGGGTTTCAGAAATGTAAGCAGTAGTGGGGCTACACACAAAACATCACTAAAAGAAATATTAAAAAGAAAGGTACTTTGCAAGTATCCTCAGTCAATCCGTTGTGCTAAACAGGTTAAATGTTCTATTAAAGTTTTAGGATTTATGTTCATGCAATTAAATACATTGCCATAACAGCAACGTAGAGGGGGGCATTATAGCTGTGTCTTGATGCTGGTACTTTCTATGTTTTGAGAGCTCAAATGTTATGTTCTACGAGAAGCAGTACTGAAACATTAGAATTACTTTGGGTAATGCTAATTACAGGATTCTAGGGTGTTGACATCTAATGTGTTTATGATTAGTTTCATAGTTTTTATTATGTAGAGTAACTGTTCTTTTTGACAGTCATGACTTGACTGTCCAAAATTTTATGTTTGCATAAAAAATTGATTTTTTTCTGATATTTTGCTTATATAAGTATGGGGAGATTCAAGATCCCCTGTGTAACATTTTATTCTATAAATTTATTTAAAATACTATAACTTTAATCCTTCAGACTCCTTTGAGATATCAGACACTACCCAAAGAAATAGGAGTTGAGGGAGATGCTTCAAGATGTTTAGGTATCAGCTGCACTTGAAAGTTTTCCTTTCCTCTTTTAAGTGAAGGTTTTTACTGATACTTTGATCATACCAATAGACAGGTATGATATTTAAATCCTGTGTTTGGATATTTATATCTGTTTAAACTTAGAACAGTCTTTATAACTGCAAGGTCAGGATGCCTGCTAAATTTTCTGATGCTGAGATCCTTTGGTCTGTTCTACTGTGGCAAAAACTTTGAAACCTCACTACAGATTATTTTTACTGACAATACACAAGTTGCAACAGTCTAACTAAAAGTGAATTCTTTCAGCCTGTGAATGCCAGTGAATACTTTCAAGGACACAAATTATCTTCTGGGAAAACTGAGTAATTCATATGACAGATTGAATTATGATGTGGATTCAATTACATATTGCTTATTTAAGGAAAAATCAGAACAAATATATTAGCATATCCGACAGACTGTCAGAATACCGAGATATAGTTCATATAAGGAAATATTATCACATAGCTGCTGGCTAGGACTAAAATCTGGTAATACTGTGAAAGGCACTGAAAACCTAGATTGAAACAGTGCCCTAATTTGGCACTTCCTCAGTACTTTCCCATTACACTGAGAAACCATATAGGTGGTTTACAAGTCACTTGGGAACTCTCAGACACAGAAAAGAGACATTAATCTTTCCTTGCCTGTACATCATGGGTTTGTCTCTTTTCCACATCCACAGAGGCAGAGTTCTGGTGCTACTAAGAAAAACCCATGTATTAAACTATATAAAAAAAAACATTTTCTAAAGTGCATTTTTACTTTTTGTTGTTGTTGTTGAAAGATTTCTTTTATTCTCCATTTTTATTTTTGCTTTTTCTGATTTTTGCATGACTACCTGAAGAACTTCATCTTCTGGATCTTCTGTTTGTCTTCATCCTAGTAGTTTTGTAAGTTTGTTTAGTTTGGAGGTTTTGTGGTTTTGCTTTTTTTCTTTTTTTTTTTTTTTTTCTCCTAATGATATCAGCTGCAATTCATTGCTATGCAGTAGACAAGTAACAAGGAATACTATCAAATTGCCATTTGTGACAGAATATCAGTCTTTGACTTCACTTGTTATGGACTTGCTCGTTAAAGGAACAAGATATTTCATTACTTTATTCTGGTGAAGCTTTCATTAAAAATTTAGGATACTGATTTTCAAAAATCTGAACATTGCTACAACAGAATTCAGGCTGACTGTATTTCAAGATCCCTGATACTTCCTTAAGGTGTGAGCCATGGATCTTTGGAAGAGCCTTTCTTTTCTTTTTCTCATTATAGTTTTCCATTTAGGAGTTACAGGTATTTATCCACTGAATCTGTGTTACTAGAAGGATGCATTCCTTTTCCTGCCTCATGAACAACATACTATCACCTCTTCAAGATTTCAGTCCACTCCTCTGAGATTGCTTGGTAGACTGTGGGTATGTAGTCTCTAGGCATAGATATATAATCTGCTCTTTGTGTTTGCTGAGCAAAAGAAAACAGTAAATAATATAAACAACCTCTGTTTACCCTTAGCTCATTGTTGCTTGCAGTTCTCAAAGAAGGGACAAGCAATGCATGGAGGTGAAGCACTGCAGTACAGAGGAATAGTCAATCTGCCCCTTTAAATAAACTTACTTCTGCCAATACATAAACTCAGAGAGTTAGAAGGGCCTTGAGGTCATCTAGTCCATTCCTCTGCTTCAGGGTGGCACCTCCTACTGCAAGGAGTTTTTCCAAGGAGATGTCTCATTTATCTTGTTCTCAAATACCTCCTGGTGACAGAGTGCACACAGACCTCTAGTACTACTTCTAACCTTTGCAGTTTTCAGCTAATTTCTAGCCTGAATACCCCAAGTAGCAATTAAGGTCCTTGCAAATTCTCTCATTCACCTGGATTACAAGCAACAGGTTGCCCATACAAATTTCTTACATTATGAAAAATAAATATTTTAAATTATGTTTACTACCTTTGATTGTTTAGGGTAAAATGTACAGCAAATTCCCACTGCTCACAAAGCCTTACTTTAAAAGGGAAACTTCTTTCATTGTTTTTGATATCTCTTCTAATAGAGTCCTTTGAGACAACTCAAAAGGGGAAAGTGCAACTAATTGTTTTTGTAATTGTAACTGTAATACAAATGTAGGTGTCCTATGTCACAAAACAGTCTCATGTTTAATGAGCATTTTGAGAGAGATTCCTCCAATACGTTTAACTGAAGATTGTGTTGATTTTTCATGTGCTGATTTGCTTTCTGCAGGTTGTATTAAGAAAGTTAGAAAGTTGTCTATGAATAGATGATTGTACCTTGACTAAGAAATCAGCAGCTAATGGGATATTTACAATATTCAAGTAACCAAGTGGCTTCCTGGATCCAGTAGTGAGGCAGCTGTCTCTGTCATGTTATGTCTTCAAACGTTGCATTTCTTTGAGTCTCTTAATTCCTTAGAGTACTTAGTGTGACAGATCATGATTACACGCAATTGCTAGTAACATTAATTTGAATTTTTTGATTTTTTGAAGTCAACACTTTAATGAAGTTTATATGTAGAAAGCCCTTATTTTAATGCCATGCTCAATTTTGCATTTCCTATTGATCATTTGGAGAGATTTTTAGAGGATATTGTAAAAGATACTTACCTGTGCATAAGCACCAAATATGTGAGCTTTTTGGACAATATTAAGCATATTAAATAGCTATGTTCATCATAAATTACAGATCTATGCATTTCCACCAAAGAATAGAAAAGTAAAGAAGAAACACCCAACTAAATTCCTTTCTGTTGAGCATCCTATGTAGCTAGACAGAGAAAGAGGTGGTGTGCTCTTCAGTCGCTACAAAGGTTGCAAAGAAACAATACAATGCCCATCTGGAAGTGGGTAGACTATGATAAAATTCAAATGTAATTACACATTACATCCAAGACTTAAAAAGCACAAATTAATCTTGGATTAACTGGCAGATTTGAGAATGTGTTTGTGTGATGTTTCTGAGCTCCTAAAGGAGACAGTCTTACAACTACATTTATAAGATTGATTTTTTCCGCAGGTAGCTAGAACTGTAAATCAGAGCATGTTCAAGCTATAGACTATCTAATGAAAACTCCAACTTTGTCTTTTAGGATTGGCCTAGTTTTGATTATGCTGTACAATATATTTAGTGGGTGATTCACATCTCCTTGCAACACCAACCCTTTAAATATTTCAAGTAAATGAGTATGCTTATAGAAGCAAAACAAATTTGAGCATGTTGCAAGGTGCCAGAACCCTCATAGGGCAGTTAAACCACATGTCACAGAGCAGGAGTAGATTATTATCAGTTACCCAAGCTCAGCAGAGGAAAACTTCCATTAGAGAGGCAGTAGCCTGTTAAAGCATGCATGCAAGTAAGTTAGTTTGCCATGGATCTTCTGCTCCACTGTCATTGTTTCCTCATGAAATAGCTTTTTGCTGGCCTGACAGTCAGTTTTTTATTATATTTTATTCAAGCAAAATTTTTATTGCCTTCAGTGAATTCACAGGGTGAAGGCAGCAGATTTTATATTCAAACTGATCCTTATGTATTCTTTCTGAACAAATCCTATGCCGATTTAAGGTCATAGATTTATATTATTTTCTAACATCAAAATTAATTTTTCCTTCTTCTTGGGAGGGAGGGGGGAGGATTATTTTTTCCTGTGGTATGCATTTTAAATTTATCATTTATCAAATTTCTGTTGTTATACACTTAATTTTAAAACACCTCAAAAATTTCTAGCCAAAGTAATACTTTTATTCTTCACTAAGAAAGAAAAAACCTACGACAGTCTTCATCAGCAATGACACCACTGAAAAATGCAATTGTATAAACCTGGCAATAACCTATTCTCTCCACAGATCTACTTAATTGCTTCTGCATATATAATAGACACAACAGATGATTAATGCTTGGTGCACTGAGCAGCAATCTTTGGGAATTACTTAAATAACTTTTGTATAATACCTCAGGCCGTAATTATACAGGTTTATGTAACTAGCAAATGATGCAAATCATGTTTTCTGCAAATATTTAACAAAACACCAGAAGAACAAACTGCGTTTCTGAACAACTATAAACTGCTCTTCATTTATTTGGGGCATTCCATAACTTAAGCTAATTATGGTTGTTAGCTGTAGATAAACACATTACTAAAATACCCTTTAGTGCCTTCAAAAGAAGAAATATGAAAGTTCTACAGTTATTAAATTGCTGATAAAAAAAGATTGAGAAAATATGTTTCTTTCAAAACTTGGAACAGAAGAGATGCCCCCAGCACCTGTAAATTGTCATTTCCAAATTTCTATTTTTAACAAGACAATTATTTGCTTATAGCCATAGAAATTATTATGAATCCATATTGACACCTTGCGGATAGCTTGGTCAAATGCAATGAGAGAGTTCCATACTTATTTATCTTGGAATATGTTAGTCTTATTAGCTGTCTCATAATTAAGAATGTGCTCTGTTTCTGTTTGAAGCTCTTGTGGTAATTCTGTATTTTATGAAGGGATTGTATCTAACAATACAGATTGTAAATGTTCAAAAATTGATGTGCTTGACAGGTGAGTGAAAGAATAGATGGGAGTTCACAGCTATAAAATATCGGTCTTGATAAAACTAGTTAACATCAAATTTCTTTTTAATTACTGTCCTACTTTACAGGGGCCGGGGCCAGTTTATCACTATGTGTGTATAACCAAAACTGTGCATTATGCACCATCTATGTCATTTCAGATGGTCCGTTAATAATGAGTGGTTTGCAGCAGGATCATTGTAACGTGGTGATCTCTAAGGTCCCTTCCCCGAAGCATTCTATGATTCTGTGATGGTGTGATTCTATGACTTAAAGTAGACATCCTTAAAGATAAAAATGTCTACCAAAGCACTAAAAATCTCAGGAGATGCCATGCCATTTTTTTATGATGATCCAATCACAGTCCAATTCATACAGTGTGGTGCTGGTAAGGACACCAAAATTCAATTCCGTGTTTCTTTACTTCACACATACACCAGAGTTTGAAGACCTTACATATTCTTACCTTATTGTACTTCTTATTTCCTTAGTTTACTCTTCTCCATGCATTTATTTGACTTTGCTTTGCTGGGTAGAATGGGAAACCAAAAACAAACAACAAAACAAACAAACAAACAAACAAAACCACTCAAAGAACAGGGTTTGTTTTTTGTGTTGCATAAGACAGTGATCATAGAAAAGGTATGTCCTGCAAATTGCAATTGTTGCTGACAAATAATGCTTTAATTATTGCAAGATATGGCTGAAAAACCCTCACAAGGACACAAAGAGGAGCTGTCACCCATTGACCGCTATTGGCAAGTGATGGTTCCTACATCACTAGGTGCAAGCTGGGCTGAACTAGACATGGTAACCCCATCCGTGACTATGGATGACACTGCACAAGACTGTGGAAAACTGCAGGACATGCAGAAAATACTATACTTTCTTCCTGTTGAAGACACATTCTGTTCAGTGGGAGAACCAGTTAAGTCCTGAATTAATAAAGATTTGAGGAAAATAGATCATACCCCAGAGTTATTCTAGAGAAAATATAGGAAGTACAGACCTACCTAAAGAGTCTGCATTTCAATATGTAGTATATTTCTAATCACCTCCAATTTATACTGCTGGAAATCTGAAGAGGCTTGTCACTGTATAAATAGTTTGGAACTGGTAATTTTTTTAACCACATTATGCAGACTGAATATAGATAAAATAACGTTACATTTATTTTTCATGTCATGTTCTGAAATTTCTTTGCCAAGAAACTTTTTGGTCTATGGAACTACAGAATCCATTGCAACATGCAGAGATGTGCCATATGTGTCTAAATGGCTTATAAATCATTTGCAGAGTATAAGGAATTAGCTGTCAAGAGCTCAGTCTAAAAGAATGTTTTCTGTGGAGGAGGACAAGGAAAAGGCAACCACTTTGCATCTGATAATGACAAGAAACATAAAGAAGTCCACTGAGAAGCAATAGAAGCTGAGAGCAATATCCCCCACTATGCTTTGTTTTTTCTTTTTCTATTTATCTCTTTCTATTTATTGTTCTTTATCTTTTCTTTTTTCTTTTTTTTATTTTCTTTTATCTTCTTTTCTTTTTTTATGTTTCTTCAAATAATGTGTTTATCTATCAAAACTATTCAAACATCAAGTCTTCTGCTTCAAATAAGATAAGGGTAACTTTAGACATATGATTCAATCTAGTCCATAGTATAAAGTGGTTTTTGTAACCAGAAAAAAGCTTTCTAAGTTCGTATGAACTTATTCTCCCTCCCTCCTTTGCTATCAAGCAGAAAAGTAATGATCCTTTTCAGCTGCTACATGAAATGAGATGAATAATAGTCTCTTAGCTGTTTCATCTGAAATTATTGCATTATAAGAGTAACTTCATCCCTTGACCTTTACAGTTGTTTGGTATCAATTGATACGTTACGTTTGTGTTCCTAAGAATTTGTCAGCTGATTTATCTCTTAATTTTTTCTTAGGTTTTTTTTTTTTTTTTTTTTTTTTAGTCTTTACCTTGTTTTGGTTTTTTTTTTTCCCAAGAAAATGGTCTACTGGAAGTACGAGGACAAAATGTTCAGTGTTCCTGCATAAAAGATTCTTTCATATTACTGTAATAGGAACATTTTTGTAGTTAGGGAACTATATAAAAATATTTCTAACAGTTTCTAATTGAATGAAAACTGCAGTGATGTCCATATAAAGAACTGTTTATGTAAATTATGTAAAATCATGAGATTAGGATTATGGTTATTTTTCCTAAACATTAGAAATGTTTAATCATGACTCTGCCACTTATTATGGCCTCCTTGTGAAACACAGATTTTGTACATTCTTCTGAAATTTCTAGAAAGCGTTGCTACAACCAGGAGTGCTCCATGCTTTTAATCTCAAGTGTTAATGCTGCCTTGAGCAGCATTTTTCACTGGTCATTACTGAATTAGGATCTACTAATTTGCTTGACAATGAAACTGGGCAGTAGTATTGAAGTCTTGAGGAGAGACACAGGGACTGATCTAACAGCTGTTGGAGTTCATATCTAGTCTAATCCTATGCTGTGTGAATTCTGTACTGGTGCCCTAAGCAGGGCTAACCTTTGATTTGCACACTTTAGCAGGGAGAGGCTAGATATCTGTTGTGCAGAGCTACAGTGATCATTGTAGGGAAAAAAGTGTATTGGAAGTGTCACAGTTATTTTTTCTGTTTGTGTTTTTTCTAAATAAACTTACTGATTTATTAAATAGCTTGTTCCTTTATTCAAATGTCAGATAAAAACATAACATGATCTGTGTATCTGAACGTATTTATACTTTGTTAAATAGGTTTGGTATGTGCATATCATGCATAAACATGATAAATTATGGCTTCAGTATTAGTTTGGCTTATCACTTACACAGTGGAACTTTTCTTCTGTTGGCAATACAGAATCAGCTATATATCAGCTTAAACATTGAAATGAGTATCACCATGGTAATACTGTTATCAACCTTTATTAATGCACTTCAGTAAAGTAAAATACATGTTATCCTGGGTCTACAAAGTGTTGAGTAGAAGACACTGCTCAGCATGTCCTAAATAACTCAAATCTTTTCCTGAATTCCTTTCATAGATTAGCAGGAACCGTGTTAATATGAAGCTATAAAAATTGCACATATAGAATGTACTGTTCAAAAAACAACCAGAGATAACCTGCAAAAATAAATTCAAATATTTGTAAATATTTTCGGCAAGAGTTTGTGAAGTAAAATTTGTAACAATAGAAGAAACAATATAGTTTTTCTTTATACAATTATTTACATAATTAAGAATAAATATTCTCCCTCTCTAGGGATGCCATGTGTTGAGGACTAGAAAAGCCTGGGAAAGAGGAGGCAGGTCAGTGATCAGTATATAATATATGGTTCTGTTCTCCATTCAAACCCCATTTAAACAATCATTTAGGAAGTCTGAGTCTTTCTCTCTGTAGCTGAACTGGATTACTTCTGCAAATCAAGCAATATGAGCTTGTTACACAGAATATGAACAATTAGATTACTGAACCATGACCAATATCAGTAACTAGAATAGCCAGCAATTAAGTTCTCTTCTTAAGTCATTTAAGACTTCAGATAATGTCCCGAAAAATTTGATAGCTTAAAATATTGACACACACACACACACACACACACAGAGAAAGTTATATGTACTAAATGTGGTAGTAGTTTTTAACTGAAAAATTTCTTCACATTTTCTTTGGATCTGTTGAGTGCTTAGAGTTTCTAAATCACCTCTAAAGCACTGCTTGCTTTCACTTTCAAGTGTCAATGCTGTGCAGTAATACCATCTCTCATGTTGTCAAAGTACTGAGTTCTTCATCTACTTGGGAGATAATGGCCACATGCTGTTGGATAAGTTGCTGTTTGGCAGACACCAGTGCCTGTCTGACTCCAGCCTATTCAGGGCAGTATATTAACTTTTTAACAGGTCCAAAGCCATTGACTGTTCTTGTGGACATTTGGGATGGTGGCACAGAATGGGCAATGATGTTTGTGTACATGTCCAGGATCAGTGGATGGTGGTTCATGAATATGTCTAGACACAGATTCTGGCTTAGGCATTAGTAAGAAAGAATTTTGGCAATGAGACCTACACAGAATGGAAAGGAAAAGAAAAGATATGAGATAGAAGGATTGGAAGTTGAAATGCAGTGGAAGATTTGAGTACAGTATAGAAATGAAACAATGTGTTAATGAGACACAAGAACATACATAAATATATCATTTAATGTGGCACCTGAGCATAAACAAAATGGCATGGAACAAGGGATGGAAACTGCATGGAGACTGCACAGAGCCTGGCTACACTGGAGTTAACTTTCTTCATAGTTTGTATGGTGCTGTGTTTGTGTTTGTGGTAAAACAGTGCTGATAACACACCAGTGTTATGGCTACTGCCAAACAGTGCTTGCACAGTGTCACGATTTTCTCTCATTCCCACTCTGCCACATTTTTCTTCTTCCAGCTGAGTAGGCTGGTGCAAGAGACTTGGGGCTAGCATAGTCAGTGTAGCTGACCCAAACTGACCACAGGTATATTCCACACCAGCTGACATCATGCCCAGTAAAAAAAAGCTCCCCTATTCTGCTGTGAAGATCTGCTCTGACATCTTCCTCCTCATTCTCTGTCCTTGCAGTTCTCTGTGTTGTTTCTCACTTTTTTTTTTTTTTTGGTCTTATTCCTTTTCTGAGCTTTTTTTTGCTGAGTCACTTCAAAAAGGCAAGACAGAGATGTTTAATGCTTTCTTTGCCTATCTTCAAAGCTAATGATGTCCTTCATTGCCCTGAGCTGGAGGACTGTGGCTGTGAGAATGATAAACCTCCAGCTGACCCTAGTGTGAGATGTGGTGCTCCAGCTGCAATCTTGTAAGTCTATGAGGACTGATGGCATTCATCCGAGAATGCACAAGGAGCTGGTTGCTGTCATTGCAAGGCCTCTCTCAATGATTTTTTGAACAGTCTTGGGAATCTGGAGAGGTCCCTGCTGGCTAACATCCCAATTTTCAAGAAGACCAAGAAGGATGACCCTGAAACTGTAGACCTGTCAGTCTTACTTCAGTGACTGGTGAAATTATGGAGAAGGTTATTATGGGAGGTATTGAAAAACACCTGAAAACAGGCATTGGTCACAGGCACCATAACTTAATGGGAAAAAGTATTGTCTTTCATAGTATCTCTCTGGACCCAACATTCATAGCACAGCTGGACAAACACATCATTCACCGGGTGAGCCACTGGCTCACAGGTCAGGGGCAAAGCATTGCAGTGAATGAGGTAAAGTCAGGCTGGTGTCTGGTCACTAGTGGGGTTCTGCAGAACTCCATCTTTTGTCCTGTGCTCTTCAACACCTCCATAAATTACTTGGATGCAGGACTCAAAGGGACACTAAGTTTGCCAGTGATACTAAATCGGGAGTAACTGTTGACTCCCTCAAAGGCAGAGAGACCTGCAGAGATACCTCGACAAATTAGAATGATGAGCAATGACAAACTGTATGAAGTTTAACTAAGACAAATGCTGGATCCTGACCCTGGAATGTACATACAGTGTGGGGGAAGAGAGACTGGAGAACAGTGCCATAGAAAGGTACCTGGGGGTCCTGGTGGATGTCTGCTTGAATATGAGTCAGCAGTGCCCTGGCAGCCAGGAGGGCCAGTCGTGTCCTGGGGGGCATCAGACAAAACATTGCCAGACGGTCAGGGGAGGATTGTCCTGCTCTGCTCTCCACTGGTGTGGCCTCACCTTGAGTACTGTAGCAGTTTTGGGCTCCACGGTACAAGACTTAAAGCTACTGGAGAGCATCCAAGAAGGGTTACAACGATGGTAAAGGGGAAGCCATACAGGAGTGGCTGAGCTTACTTGGTCTGTTCAGCCTGGAGAAGAGAAGACTGAAGGGAGACATCATAACTGTCTGTGATTTCCTCATGAGGAGTAGGCAGTGATGTCTTCTTCTTGGTGACCAGTGAGAGAACCTGAGGGAATGGAATGGACTGAAGTTGTGTCAGGAGAGGTTTAGTTTGGATATTAGAAAATGGTTCTTCACCCAAAGGGTGGTTGGGCACTGAAACAGGCTCCCCAGGGAAGTGGTCACAGCACCAAGCCTGACAGAGTTCAAGCAGCATTTGGATGATACTCCCAGGAGCATGGTGTGATTCATGCTGTTGTCCTTTGCAGGGCTGGGAGCTGGACTTCAGTGATCCTTGTGCATCCCTTCCTACTCAAGATATCTGCTATGGCCTCGCAGACAATGAGATTTGTAAGGTCAAAAATCAGCTTATACTAACTTGTATACATTCACGTCTTTGGTCATATACTCATGCTGGTTTCCAAGTAAAAATGAGGACATTAAGACATAAATAACACTAACAAATAATTTAGATAGCTAAGAATGTTCATTCCTAAAGCTTTTCAATTCCATTATAATTCTTCCTACTTGTTCAGGCCATAGAAAAAATCTATTTGTCTTAGATGCTACATAAGAGTAGATTGTGTCATTTATAACAGTCACTGTCCGCAGTTTTTGAGGAGAAATTAAATTATTTAACTACTTTTCTGAGTTTCTAGTACATACTGACTACACGGCAAGGGCAAAATAGCATATTGTAAGATATATATTAAAAAAACAAAGAGTTTTATATAAGCTAGGAAACAGTTTCATAGATTTCCATGACTTATGGGGAATTTTTAATTAACAGATTTTTGATATATTGTCAAATCTCAAACAAGTAAATGTAAAAATAATATTTCCTAATTTAAAAATACATTATACTGAAATTTATGTCTAATCATGAACTCAGGCTTCTACTTCATACAACTAAACCTGGATTTTGACCAAGGAAAGTGTCATAATTCTGGAACTGTCAATAGAATATCTATACATCTCTACATCTACTTACGTACAAGTTATACTGGCTCCTGTGTCAGAACACATAATTGGTTCAGAGGAAGAGTATAAAAGAAGGGCATTTTTATCAGTAATTCTTAAGATCTGATTCTTAGTAACTGCAGTTTTGAGTTCCAGAGTCTACCGTTCCAGAACTGTTACTCTTAAAGAGTAAATGTGATCAAGCTCATGTAAATCTCTGTTCTGGCTACACAGTTGATATATATTACTTATATTGGTCAAATCTTTTTGAAACCAGATTCACATGCAGGAAAGTGCTATGAGCTGCCTCCTCACAAACTAATGCAGACATTAATTACAGTAGAAAGGGCAAAAGTGAACTAATTTACATACTTCCAAATGCAGCAACTGTAAAATATTCTTCAAAGTAAATGATCACTGACTTGATGAGCTGAGAGACAGAAATGTATTTGTTATGAACCGCCTTTATCTTCAAGATTTAATATAAGAATGGTGAATTTGCATTAAAATCTAAACTGTGGATCTCAACATTAACTGCTAATTGAATACTCCTGATTAGAATTTTAATCCTTGAAAGCAATTACATTTTCTTCTGAAGCCATTTTTGATTGATTCCTTCAGTAGAGATGCTGAGAACTCTTTGGAAATAATTGTAACAGTGTTAAACTGGTGCCTCTTTGCACATCAGCCCCCTGGGGATGGCTAATAATGAGCATTATCTACAGTCAAGACTTTGGACTGGCTCCACATTTGTATGAACCTATTTTTTCCCAGCACTGAGAACACAGCTGGCAACTCAACAAAATATGCTGATGTGTCAGGCTGGGATATGGTGAACTTTCAGAGATAAATAATATTAACTGTAAAAAGAAGTTACTTCTATTTTAGCTGCTTCAGGAAGATAGGCTCTGTCCTTCCCCCTCACTTTCAAATGCAAAGGAACTTATGCTGTAATTCGTTATTTGAGATAAAGCTGAGGGAAAATTTTTAGCCACATTTTATTATGAAGCTATAATGACTTCCTAAACAAATTACTATAAACTAATAGGGGACTTAAAGAATACTGCAGATCCTTACAATCTATGTAGAGGTGATGTTGTGCTTTTACAACTAATACTACAGATCAAATTTTTAAAATTTTTTTGCTTGTTGAGATGTAGTTTTTTGTTTGTTGGCTTGTTGGTTTATTTTACCTAGAAAATGGATAACTTCATCGGACAGAGATTACCTGTTCAATAGAAGAACATCCTCCACTCTGCTCTGCACCCTACTCTGTTATCTTTTGTGGTTGTGTAATTCTGATGACAGTAGGGATTTGTTGGAATTTAAACCCAAAGTCTGATCTGGGCAAAATGAAGAATCCTGGATGCAAGCCTTGTGAAGAGGGTCTTGGCATATTATTTCCCAACACTACCAAGAAGAGTTTTCTTCCATGCATTCCATTTTGGAGAAATTTGTTTATTTTATTATTTTTAATGGCTAGTTTCCCTTTGAACTATGTCTCTGGGTATTTTTATCGGGAATTCTGTGCAAGATTTACAGGAGAAATGGGTTTGTTTGGTGGGATTTTCTTATCGCAGCAGCAAACTCCTTTCTTCTTAGACAATTGGGGTTTTTACAGCCTCTTAAACTAGCTGAACTCTTTGAAGGGTCACTGCCATTTAAACTGCAATCTCAGAAATCTCACTTAAAGTGGTACCTGGATGATATTGGCACTCAGACTATCTAGATGGAAACAGAATTTTTGCCCCTTTTTTTTCTCAATGAGTATGTTTGCCTTCCTGTGCTTATGTATATCCTCCAGATTAAATGCAGCAAATGAAAGGGTGGCTCTTTTTATTGGCTTCAATACTCTTTGTATAAACACAGAAGTGGCATCTTCTCTATTTATTATTTAAAGACTTCTAAAGTGCTTCTGTGATTCCTCAGTGTGCGTAAAGTTCTTCTCTTCCTTTTCATGAAAGCAAAAAGCTTCAGTGTGACTATGTGCCTTCCTTACAATCACTTAAACCTTTCTTAATTTCCTTACAATTTCCTTACAATTTCTTAAACATTTTTAAATATTTTAATAATACAGGTTTTGTGATTTGAGCTTGGTCCAGTGTACTGAGAGACAGAGTATCAGATTTTCATCCTAAGTTTTTTTCTTTCTCCTTCCTTACTTTTCGATATCTCAAACAGAACAAATAAAGTAAATTTTACTTTGAGCTCAATAATAATTATAGGGGACAGCATGGAGGTGCATGTAGTGACACTAAGAGACAGTCATACTGTGTCAAAAAGTTTGCTCTTGTACTGATGTTACTCTAACAAACAAGGTCAAAGTGTTCCAAAGCCCAGGAAAATGGGAACAACAAAGCATTTTCTGACTCTTTTGTTTTACTTAAAGGTGATAGAGAAATAAAAAATATATGACAAAAAGAGGTAGTTTCATGGAAATCCAAGGGTCTGTATTTTAATCCTACTTGTTAAACTTATTTTAAAAACCAGTTTCTTAAATGAATGTACATCAAGAGCATGGTTAATTTTAATTCCTGATCCCTGATTTTTCATAATTTTCTAAATGTTTGAGGTTGGTTTTTTTTTTTGTAGCGTTCTTAAAAATAGAGAAATCCTTCCTCTCTCAAGTTATGTGATATTACTTGTATTGCTAATGTTTTAAATTGTTCATTATAGAATAAAACTTAATTTCCAACATAGAGGGAGTGGTTTCAAAAAACTTGTGTCTTTCTTCTGACTTCTGGCTCTTCCTTCTGATGACAGCAGTTGAAACGGAACATCCAATAAAAGAGATATGGTCTGAGTATGTGGTTGCCAAGAGCTCTCAATTGTCAGATAGTAGAAGTCAGTAAAGTAAAGGTTAAGAAGAAGAGTTTCATTCCACCTTCTTTCAAGAAATATCTGTCTTAAAAAGAATTCTGGAAATTGTGGTTTAGGTGACCAGTTCTTACTGGTTATTGTGTGAAACAGTAACAGTAGCTGATATTAATAAGTGTAACTATGAATAATGTGAGCTTATTAAGTATTCTGTTACCATAGAAATTCCAGAGTTCTTTAATAATTAATATATTGTTAAAAGTGAAAAGTATTTAATGCATGTGTTTGTCATGAGCAATTTATTTTCAAGGCAGTTTTTTAAAGCTTTTATAATCATTCAGTTAAAAATAAATATAGTATCAGAATTTGTCCACTCTAAAGAATGGATCTTACCAAAAAATATGCCCCAACAAAATGAATACTTATTAAAAAATAGCAGTGCCTTGATTTACACAAGCACAGAGATTTACATAAGCACAGAAATTAAGCTCTTTCCTATCTGTACTGAGTAAGAGGAAAAATCTACTTTGAAATAACAAGGTACATGTTACTAGTCAATAGAACCCAGAATGAAAACTTTTTGTTTCCATTTTTAACGTTGCTCCATAAAGTATGGTTATAACTTTGAACTATCATTCTCTGGATACCTTTATATTCTGTGCCTCTTCTTCCATGAGCATCCACTGGAGGTAACTATACTATAGTTCTTAAGACATTTAATATTTTTCAGGGTTATGCTACTCAAAAGAAATATTTTTCAGAGTTATGCTACTCAAAAGAAGTATTTTTCAGAGTTATGCTACTCAAAAGGTCTAACACATGAAAAACTGATGTCAGATGCAGACTGCTGTGAATCATTCACAGTAGTATATATGGAGTAAGAGAAGAGCCTTGTACAGTTGCATGACATGCAGTAAATGCATATAAACTGTGGTGTAGATGAGAACATCATCCCCTGAACACTCTTTTAAATCTGAAAAATATATTAGAGGCAATTGTTGTGTCTGTTTGGAATGTTCAGTCATAATACCACAGTAGAGAAGCGAGGTTGCACATCGCACAAGAATATAAAACACCTTTTGTTCTGTGGGCAACAGAACACAAGGCAACTGGCTATTTTGGATTATGCAGGACATGTGACTGCAACTGGATTAAAATCCTGCCTTTTTAGCTCTATCCATCCACATGCCTTGCCAAAACAGGTTAAACATTCCCAGAGCCAGCAACAAATCTGACATGCACCTTTCAGTCTTCAGTGCATTTCAGCAGTTTCTGTTCAGACAACTCCTGGAACAGTATGACCTTACCAACCCCATTCCCATGAAAGGGACCTTCACTGCCTTAGCCAAACCCCCTTCTGCCTTCACCCAGCAGTTAAATTCACACAGCATATCCTGCTACATTCACCTCCACAGGTCCTAAAACACAAGTGGCTGAAGGTTCAAAAAACATTTTGTGAAAGTGGCATTAAAGGCTTGCTCAGATAATATTTCCTTCCCTAGTGATTTGTTCCAGGTGGCTTCCAGAGAGAGACATGACAAGAGAAGAATGAGGTCTGTGATCTGTCCTGCTGTGCCTCTCTCTGTCTCAGATGCCAGAGACATGGAGTTGTTTTCTGTTTGGTTGGTGTGGTTTGTTTTTTACTTAAAAGACTAGTAGTATTTTGAAAACAATGATAATGCTGAGAAAAGCACTGATGGATGTCTCAGTTTAAATGAGACACAAGTGTTTTGCTGAGGATACATTATGAGGAAGACCCAAATTCTTCCCTCTACACAATTATAAATCTGAAATTAAGAGGCTCCGGTTGAGGAACAGTACGGGAAAGAGAAAAAAAAATTATAGTAAGGTAACAATAACAGCCCTTTATTAAAAGGTATATGTGTATTGGCAGAAACAACAAAGGAACACAAGTAAAACACCCCAACAATAATCCTACACCCAGAAACAATCCCCTTCAAGACAAACGAATAAACCCAACAGTGAAAACAGTTCAATTTGCACCCTTGGGGCAATTATAGCCACAGTCAGCAGGAGGCGCTATTGAACCACCGGAGATGTGGAGCCTGCAGTAGTTTGAGTCAGTTGGCAGGGAGCGCTGTTGGACCACTGGTAATCACCGCGTGACGTCTCCCCAGATGTGCTGGAGACAAGTTGAACAATGAACGTCCGTCCCCCCCCACCAAAGGGGAGAGAGGAGGGAAAGAGCAGACACAGTTCCTAACAATGGAGAACTCACTCTTTCCTGCTGGTGGAGATGCATGATGGTGTGGCTTTCATCCCTCTCCGATGGAAATCCAAGCAAAAACTCCAAGCTGAAGCATGGCTACCAAGCAGCAGTCCTGGTGGCAGCTCCGGTTACCCTCGAACCCCTCCTTGTTTCCGCCCAGCCCCCAGACTCTTTCCCCGTTTCCTGGAGATCAGTAGGTGAGGCCATTAACATGGGAATGTAGTACTCCCTTCTTCTGTGCCACTTAGTTGCCTGGATACGGTCACCTTGCCCAATCCTCATCCTCCCAACACAGTAGGAAGGGGGAAGGGAAAATTCCAGCGTAGCTCCAAGAACAAACAAAACCATGACAATGGAAGTTTTTGGAGATTTGTAATATTTACTCTGGATATGGTCTTTGCTCATCACTCAGGATTGCAGGTGGTTATCCCCAGCATGTCTGGTTTAATCCCCCTCTCCCTCCCTTCCTTCTCCAACAAATTCTCTGAACTCCTCCTTCTATTTCATGAAATACTGACAAACTCTCAACAATTAATTCAGGTCGTTTGCTATATGGTTCTTAGCACTCTATTTTTTTTGAAATCGGAGATTGTGAGTGGTAAAGCTTTTGAGGTCATTGTAATACAACAAGATTGAGTTATTATACTTAGTTCAAAAGGAGAAAACTCTGTTTGGTGATTCTGAATTATTTTGGTGTGCACTGTAGAGATAGTATTATAAAGATCTGATCAAAATTTTTAGAAATTCAATCTCTGAAATTCCACAGGATTCACTGTAAACTTTTTCTACGGAAGCATTTCTGCTATTTTACCATGTATTGAAATTCTTATTCTCATTAAACTTTATGAGTGACACTCTGGAAACAAGACACATTAATCAAAATGTTTGTTATAGTATCAGATCATCTCTTCACTAATTATTTACAACATGCCTAAGGCTGATCTCTGAAAAACCTGCATGGGAAAACCATGTTCATCTGCTCTAGCTTAACCCCTGAGAATTGCTTTTGCCTCAATGAGGGAGCAGCAAGTAAAGGAAAAGGTAGGAAAGAAATAAACTGCAAGACTTGATTGGACAATGATTTGTAATATAAAACCAAGAGAAACAAGATTTTTTTCTCTTTCAGTAGCCTCACTCTGTTTTCAGCTACGGAGAGGACACTGGGCAGCTCTATAACCCAATAGAACAGCTGTACTTATACACTGACGGGAGCCCCTGGTGGCCTAGTGGTTAGATCGCAGGACCTTCACCGCTGAGGCCAAGGGTTCGATTCCAGCCAGGG
>JAWMRA010000078.1:106634990-106662715 GCA_035584735.1 Pseudotriccus pelzelni
ATCCAATGCGCAGGCTGGAAGGTGTAAAGACCTTCCCCGGTTCTTCGTTCGCGAAGACTGGCCATTACTTACTTATACACTGACACTAATTAAAATAAATTGAATCACTAAATCATAGAGGCTTATTTCTGTACTATGACTACACATTTGTTTCCATAATCATACTGCAGGAGTTTTAAAACAGTCAGTTCCGTGGGCCACAGATTTTCTTGGCTACTCTTGGCTACTCTGTCTTGCAAATTTAGAAACACTGCTTTTAACAATATGTATGTCATATAAAATCTATTAAATAGAGATTTAAATTTTTACCCAATCTACGTCAGCTATGCCATCATACTTTAAATGCACAGTTTTACTCTTCCAGCACATGTATCCTACAAACTGCTGTGTAGGAACTGCTGTTCTGAGTTGAGCAGGATTGCTCCCATTTCATTGTGAAGCCTGCTATTTCTGTATTCTATAGGTACTGCTGCTGACAGGCCTGGGATGAAGGGTTCACTATCTGTTTCAAAATACTTTCCTGAAATTAAACTATTAATCCACAGGGAAACTTCCAAGCAATATTGTGTTGCTTCTTTATTGTCATATTATGCTGCAATACAGTAAGGAAGCTCACGTAAAACTAAATTCTTTACTTTGCTCAAAACCTGTCATTTTCGCTGGGGAGCAGCAGTTTTGTAGAAATATTTGCTTTAAATAGTCATTCTGCAGACATTTTTTACATTCCTGTTGGACTTGTTAAAATAAAAAAATAGTAAGGGATTTTCACTTCCAGTTAACCTGTAGCTTAATGTACTTATTCCTTCCACGAGGACCTTGAATATCTAGTCCAACCATTGCGTGCCATGGGCAGGCACACCTTTCACTAAACCAGGTTGCTCCAAGCCCCACACAATCCGGCCTTGAATACTTCCAGAACTTCTTTGTGCAACCTGTTCCATTGTCTAACCACTCCCACCATAGAAACTATACTCCTTATATCTAGTCTGAATCTGCCCTCTTTAAGTTTGAAGCTGTTCTCTCTTGTCCTATCACTACCTGCCCTTGTAAGAAGTCTCTGTCCTTCTCTCTTGTAGGCCCCATTTAGGTACTGCAAAGTCTTCTTGAAGTCTTTTCCAGGCAGAATGACCCCAACTCTCACAGCCTGTCTTCACAAGAGATGTTCTCCAGCCCTCTGATCATTTTTGTGGACCACCTCTGGAATTGGTCTACCAGGTGTCCTTATGTTGGGAGTCCCAGAACTGAGTGCATTAGACTTTCATGCAATAGGAACTAGGGAAGCATTTTATTAATTTCAGTTATCTGTTACCTTTGAGTTCAGTTAAGCAAAATTCATAGAAGGAAATACATGAAAATATGTGAAACAGATAAAATAATTTCATTTTAACTAGAAAAACTGTGTTATGATGATCATATTGTTATTCTCCCAGACCCATCTTGTTGTTTTAGAGCAATACGTTGGAATCTTTTCACAGACTCCCAAATGAGATTACAAAAAGGATCTATATATATAAATTAAAGTAGAGTTGGTTACTGACAGAAACCAAATTGCACAATGAAATAGCTAAAATGAAGAGGTTAGTCTAACTTCCGTATTGGAAAGATATTTATGTAGCGACAGACAGGGATGGTAGTTAAAACCCAAGGAAACTTTACCTTTCAATGCTATTCCAACATGTGCTGTTTCTATTTAACTCTTCCACTCATAAAAATTATTTAAAAGTAATAAATTTTATGGCTGTGTCTTCTAAAAAAAAGCTAAGCTAAAGACACACGTTTGGCAATTTAATATTTGTGTGCTGAGTAATAAAAATAGATAGTGATTAGTTTCTGAGATGTATTAAAGAATCTTTCTAAAAATACTGTAATGATGGAAGGAGTGATAACTGCACAGCTGATTTGGCACAATTCAGAAAGAGTAAAATATATGTTTTAGTTTTGAGATGAATGATCTTAAACTTTTCCTGTCTCTGACACCTGAAGATACTTTTATCTTCCAGAATAGTATTCTTTGGTAAAGTTCATTCCACTCAAATAGAGATGGTTACTAGATCATGTCACCACTCAAAATAACATGAAAAACATTTCCCACCCTAAGTAACAGTTTATCATATTTTTTGCTCCTTTATTAGTGTTTGTCCATCTTTCTTCTGCTCCATATGGTAAATCTCATGGGTATTTTAATATTAAATGAATAGAAGATACTCTGTTTATGAAGATAGATTTCAAAAATAAGTATTATTTGCTTTGCCAAGAGAGATTTGGAGGCAACAGAAGTAATTATGAAATGCAGGGAAAGCACTGAATGGCTTGTAAAACACACATTTAAAACTGTCTGGATGCAGTACACAATGAATTCTACTTAGTCCTTAGGTTTGCAAATAGCATAATGTGAATAATAAATATCAAGTTCATCTAACTCTGGAAGGATGAGGAAAATGGGAGTCTCTTGTTGCTTAGCTGTTGAAATGTTACTGAGAGGTAAACATTGTCTCATCTCCATGAAATGGAGTTCTCCTGATAATTATTATTAAATCAGGAAAACAGCACTTGAGTTTAGAGAATTTTGGCATCTAAATGAATAATGGAGAAATAGTTCTGAAAATGGAATGTTTTGGTGTGTTCTGATTTTTTGATTTGTGAAAAACTGAGAATTAAAATGATCAGAAGTTACAGCAACTCTGTACAGGTATCTTCTTTCTTCAAAGTCTCCAGTCTCTCAGGAAGAGATAATGGGTTGCAAGAAACCTAGTGCCCCTTAAGAGAAACCCTAAAACAAACCAAAGAAGCCTGTGTCAATCTTTTATTAAGATTAAATAACTGATTTTCCCAATACTTGCCAAAAAAAATCTTCAACTCCCAAACAAATATGTGAACATATCACACACGCAGTTGAGAATAACATATTCTTCACACATTCCCGCCCCAGTGAAAAAATTACTTTTTCCATTGTGAAAGGATTAATTTTCAGTCTGAGCTCAGCTTTCCATTCTCTACTTGCTCAGGTGTACAGAGTTGACCCTGGGAGTCGCAGTGAGCCAGTGGTGAGGTAGGGGCAAAAACAGATTTAGCAGAGAGCCTGGGCACGCTGGCGCATGCATTTCCTCTGCAAAGATACTTAAGACAGAAGTTATCCCAAGCTGGTAGGTCACATTAAGTCTAATGTTATCACTTATCAGGCTGGCCTCAACAAAGAATGGACAGCAAGGTTATTCTGTTTTCTTTCTTTAATTTCCTTTTTTTTTAATGACAGATAAGAAAGTTTGTGAATAGACTGCTTGAATCAACAGCTGGGTGCAGAATGCTATGGCTCTCTAGTTTTGGGGAAACTTCACTTATTTCATCATTTTTGCTCTGGTCCTGAGAGACTGAGGACATAATTAAGACACACTTGTTCTATGATTAAATATGCAGTCTAATCATAAATCTAAGATAGTTTTGGAGGAGGGTACTTGAGTTCATGCTACAGCAGAATGGTCATAAGCAGAAAACTGGAGTTTTTACATCATGGAAATTCAGTTGGTTAGTGATCAGAAATAGATGGTTAGTGGCATTAGAAATAAGTAACACTCAGGCTGTTTATTTGATTAAGGCAAACCTTACTTAGTGCTTGAGGATGATGCATAATCCACAGCAACGCAAAAGCTCTGCCTCATTTTTGTGACCACGGTTAGAGGATTTCTAGTCTTGCAAATTTTTTCAACATGTTTGCACTGAAATGTCAAATCATTCTCATGCTGTTATTTGTTATTTCCATTTACCCTGCCAAGGATTATGTTACAATTCCCCACCACTAACTGTCATTAGGTTGGCACATTAATTTTTTTCACAGATCCCCAGTGATATCCCCAGGTTTTGCTTACCTGTTGGGAGGCCCCTCCCTTAAACCTGGGTTGGTACTTGTCTTCTCTGTCTTTATCAGTTTGTATTTCATTAGATTAAAATGTTTTTCTTTGGAAGAGCTTTTTTTTTTACCAAATACTTTCCATCATGTTGCATTCCTCATCTATCATACCACCAATGTTAGTGCCATATGCAAATTATATCAGCAATATTTACTTCTAAATCATTTTGTTGTCCCTTATTGTGTGTCACAACTTAACTTAGATTTTTTCAAATTTTATTTTTTTACTAGTGGCAGATAGACAGACCCAGAACAAAAGAATTATAATTATGTGGATTTATCCTGTGTGAACAATGTGGCCTGTGAAGTAGTTTTTATATTATAAGATGGTAGTAGGCAAGAGTTCCTTGCTGTGAATAATACATCTTAGAAATCTGTTTTGCTTAACAGAAGACTGAAGTTCAGGGAATGGTTTATCACCTGTAGAAATATTTATTGAATAAGTATGTTTTCTTCAGCAGTGATTCCTGGGGTGTTCAGTACACTATCTTTTGTGTTTTTGTAAATTGTATTGCCTATGACACAACATTTTTTGTGTGTCAAAGTGGGTTTTTTAATATTTAAAATGAGAAGGGAGAGTTTCAAATGGGAATTTTGGGATATTTTTTTCAAAGATTTTGATTCAATGCATAGAGTGTTTGGTTTCAGGTTATGAAGAACCAAACCTGAACTTCTAAATATAGTAAATTTATTCATAAGAGTTAAGGAAGGGTAACTTCAACATCAGTTAAATGGCTCATGTGTGACATATACTAGAAAAAAAAAATCATAGAACCAATGATCTTTTATAGTTTAGGAGGTTGCAACAGATTATGTTAAATTATTCATAATATGCAATGAAGTTACAATCTATCTTTGCCCAACTGGGCCAAAAAGCAAGGATTAACTACTAGTGATTTATTTAAAAACAGAACTCTGTTTTTAAGTTAGGCATTCTATCATCACTGTAAGCTCATATTTTGCTTATCAACTTCTGCCAACTCTTTTTCTATAAAGAGAAAGCTCCACCTGTTTGCTCCAAGTCGCTTAAAATCTTCACTTGTAAAAATTGTTTGTGTCATCTTTGGTTCACAGAAAAGCTTTCTTTTTTTCTTCTCCTCTTTTCCTTTTTTTTTTTTTTTTGATTTCTCCCCCTGGAGATTGGCACTCCAATAGTTTATTGCTTATCATCTAAGACTCAAGTTGACCAAATTTTGTCATTTAACAGCTCTGCAGTTTTTGTAGTGCACTTAGAGAGACCTAGTCAAAGAAGCTGTGTTTTTGTTCATTACACTTTTTTGGAAAGTATCTTGTCTGACTTTGAAGCCTTCCTCTCCCTAGGGTTTTTTTTAAAACCTTCATTTTTAAGCAAGTCAACACCAAAAGAAAAGTTTGGAACTTTTTTTTTTTTTTTTTAATTGACTCTCTTTTCAATTTTGTACCTCAGAAATCAATAAGGGCTTAACTGAGCCTTTAAGGCACTGGGCCGTGCTCAGGACAGTGTGGATTCACATTCCTCCAGCAGGTGCTCTAGGAGGCATTATGCCTCGGGTAAGCACAATACTCTGTACAGCTGTGGAGCACTGCCTGCTGCTCCCTTCCCTAGTTGCTGCTCACGTGCTTCCTTACACAGTGAGCAGCTTCTGATGATTACTGAGTGGAGACTATGACCCCATTTCAGCCGCACCCTTTTTAGGGTTGCTGCTGTTAGTACCACTAAACAGAAGCTTTTTATGGTTTACTTCTATTATACATATGGTACATGTCACAGAGCTACAGCATTCTGCTTACTTAAAAGGCAGTTTCTAAGAGCTTAGCTGATTCGTTAGGGTATATATGTATTATTAGAGATTTAACTCTAGTGCTATAATAGTTAGAACTTACAAAACAGGAATGCAAAAGAGCCAGAAGATTTATTATTTTCCTTTTAACTGCTTGTTGCCTTGTAAAATGTGAACATTATGGAAAAGCTGGGATTTAAAATCTTTTAGGTTCTTACTTTCTGGGTAGGCATCGAGGTAAGTCACTTCTGCACATTCTCAATCTTTCTGACAAAATTTTCTAATTAATGTTGCAAAAATATGTATTGGTTTCTTTGAAGTTCAATAATAATGAATAGAGATATGTGTTTTAGGTACATCAGTCACCAGATCCTAAAGAGGAAAAGACGATAAGAGTCAAACTGAAAGACTGTTTCTATTTAAAGCCATCAGAACTAAACCATCTTACAATTCAGAAAATACATAATTCCTCTTCTGCCATAGGGGATGAAAAAAAGCCCTATGAAAATCTATCAGGAAACAGCTAAAAGTAAATAAAATCTGGCAGTTCTGAGGGTTTTGTTTTCTTGTGGTTTTGTTTTTGTTTGGTTTGAGGTGTTTTTTAAGAGATTTGGGAATGTTCATTAGCTTTCCTAGCATTTGATATTTATTCATGTTCCTTATCTCTTCACACAGAGGTCTATGGCATAGTGCAATTATGAACCAGAAAGAAAGGACTGAAGTACAAGAAAACTTAGCAGTGATAAAATGTGCTTTAAGGACTTTGTTACAAAGATGGAAGGCTTAATACACAGAAGTGCTGTGAATATTTCAGAGGGTGTAAGAATTTGATGATCAACTTCGACATGAAAAAATGCCAAATAAAAATAGGTTTTACCACAGAAAATGTTGAAACAAATCAATACAATAGGATGCTCCTACGAGAAAATTGGAAAATGATGAAATCACTTTCCCTGCAAGGAACTGTCTTTGGCAAGACACTCGTTTCTCATGGAAGGTGATCTTTTTGTGAAAAAAAAAAAAAAAAAGAGAAATCCAGTTATAGACAAATACTATCCGGCCCCTTTCCCAAAATGATGGTGGAATACCTCGCTATGTGAAGGAGCACATGCTGAGTGGTGTTGGAGAAGGCAGATGATCCGGCGTTCTGGAACTGATGCCAAGGCTCTGTACTTTGCCTTTCCACGAGTTCCTTCCCAAGTGCTGACAGTTTCTTTGAGCCCATGGTGTGCATTACACTGGGTTTGTGCAAGAAATCAGTTTGTGAATTGCAATGACCCAGAGTGACAAGTGCCCTTATGGAGTTTTGTAAAGGAAGCAGTTCTCTGTCAGCTCACAAGACACCAAAAACTGACTTTGAACTGTGAAGGGGTGTTTGCTTATATAGGAATGACATCCTCAGAGAACTGCTCTCTTTGAGTGCAAAAGATTGTTTTAATAATAGATTTAAGTTCTGCTGAGAAAAGAGATATTTTATAACAAGTTAACTAGCTTTGAAGTCGCAAACAGACACATTTTTGGATCCAGATGCTTAATACAGTGTGTGCATTTAGAATGATACTTGTAGAGATAATTAAAAATATATATATATTCCTACTTTAATTCTTATGTTTATGAGCAAAGCTGGTCAAACAGTTTTTATCACTTTTCATTTAGTGAGTCACCTGGCAGTAATTCATTACAGTTAACATTACAAATGATGCCTTTCTTTCCCCAGCTGACTACTTTGCTTTAATGGTCACTTTTTCTAGAAATGGACTGATTTCAAGGAGAAGCTATCAGATCTAGGATAGACCCTTTTGGGGGAATATGCAATGGGAAAGGGAGAACAGGAAAAGCAGATGGTATAGTAAGTGGCACAGAATGGAAAAATTTCAAGTTCAGTTTTCATGTTCAGTCTCTTGGCCAAGTCTGTTCTTAAATGAATAAATATTTATCAATGAATAAATAATAGGAAGGAGGAGAAAGGAAAGTGAGCTAGACATCTTCTTTTATCACAAGATGACACCAGGATATTTGTCCAGATTCAAGCTCTTTCTTTGCCTTAGAACAGTGGATATTGACTACTAAGAAATGAAACTCTCTCAACCAAGTTTCCAAAACTTAAGTTCTCATGGAAATTGAAAAACTGTAGTAGTCTCTGATCTATTTGCTTTTTAACATACTGAGCTGGTTTAAAAGTAAACTGGTGGGAGAAATTCACCCAGCTTGAGACATTACAAGTCAGAGCTGCAATTTACTAAAAAGATTACAATAAATACATGACACAGAGAAAACTGGTTTTAACCCCCAAAGACAGATGTGTAACCCAGCACCCTGGGACAAAAACAGAACAGTGTTTGTTAACCCCTGTGCTGAGCACCACGTGACTCTCCTGGGTTCAAAGTATAAGGAAAGAAAAACCTATTGATCCAGATGCTGGACACAGCTCTGTCAAAATTATGAGCACAGTCTTCTTGAGATTGGCAGTCACAGTCCTGTTGATGTTCTGGTCCTCCTCTGGATCTGACAAGTGGTACCAGAAGTCCCAAAACCCCAAGACTATATGAGATTATCATAAGAAATTTGTGTGTCAGACTACATATGTGTCATGAAAGTGTTTTGATATTTGGAAATACAGTTTAAGGACTAGAGGCAAATGTAAATAGAAATAATTCTAGATTTTTAATTATTTGCAGTGTTATGATCGCCTCTAATTCATTTTTTTCTTTCTGCTCTTTGCTTAAGGTACCTGTAAAAATACCCAGATATCCTTCTTAGCAAATTAGCAGTATCTGTGGGGTGAGGAGTGAAGGTATTTAAAAGATGGAAGTTATAGAAGCATACTCTTTCATGTAACAACTATTAAAAAAAGCAAATCCACTTGAATGTACAGGAATATATGGCTTATTACATATGCATATGTATGTGGGGTTTTTTCTATATGGACATTACAAAAAAGTAAAAAAGTATTGAAGGACTAACCATATTAAATAGACTTTTTGTATGGGGAAGCAAAACAATGGACATAGAGTGTAGTATTGAAAATTTCTATCAAGATTTTAAATATATATGATAACGGTGTTGTGTGATTAAAGTTCATCTAAAATAAAGAAGAAGAAATTAAACAGGCATGAATTTGTGATTTAAATGAGTCTCAAGAGCAGAATGGCTTGTCTGTAGTGTGTGTCTGTTTCAAATTAACATCTGCCATACCTAGCCAAGGTAGATTTAAGTGCATACGCCATCACAGATCAACATCTCAGTCCTTAGCATCCTATATCTGTGTACTGGAATCTTTTATGTAGAAAACAAATAACAAAGAGAATTTTTTTTTAATATTGCCAGAAGGAAATTATAAAGAGTTTATGCTGCTGTTAAACTGCGTTACATTTTATTTTGTAATAAATTCCAGAGCTGAGGTCTGTCTCCTGGTTTCCTCTGGGATAATATAGTAATTTTCTCCACAGTTTAAATTAATGTGACTTTGGAATAGAACCTCCAGTAAATCATCAGAGAAATATTATCTTCAACTGAGGTGAGCCAAATTACCTCAAGCAAGAATCTTTTACAGGGTGGATAAAGTTACAATTTAAATGCAATATCCTTCGAACACTCCCAAACTAAGTAGATAGAAATTATAGAAAAAACAGCTGACATTTAGATCCTTATTTAGGAATGCACTGGAGGCAGGTTGTTTCAATTCCAGTTGTTGTAATTGCTGTAATTGACAGTCTTGTGGTTTCTGAGGAATGTTTTGTCCTGTGAGAAGTAATGTTTAGTTGTGGTAAACAAAAATATGCCTGTATGAGTTCATGGAAACTAGCACCACTTCCTAGAGCTAGATTAACTGTATTAAGGGGGCTTATATAGCCACTGGAGGCCATAATTCCAGTGTTTAAAAGTCACAGAAGCAGCTGCTGCCTATAATGAACAGCATAAGCTTTATGAATAGAAAGGAGAAAGGCCACTGAAACTTTGGAGAAAACAAACAACAAAACAACAAAACTGAACAAAGCAAAACCAACAACCACCCTCAAACCTATTTAGCAATATTGAATGTTTTATTTGCATAGGGATCTGCTTTCTGCAAAGACCATCTCTGTCCTTCAGCAAATAGTTTGTACAGAAGATCAAAGAGTTAACTGCTGTTATCCTTATTATATGAAAAGTGTTATATTTTAAATGACAAGGCATTCTTCCTTAGGAGCTCCATATTTATATGTTGAGATTAAACTAAAGTAGCATCACCATCTGTCACTGTGCCACGTTGTGATTCCAGAGCACCAGCACAGTGTCCTAGGGAGTGTCAGATAGCAAAACAGGAGGAGAAAGAGGACAGATGCAGTCAACATAGCAAAAGTACAAGTTCAGTAAACCCAAAGCATGTTGTACTTTAAAGACACTCTTCATAATTGAACTTAGAGAGTCATGCTTACTATATGCTAAACCTTTACTCCCAATCCTAATGTTGCTTGTCTGTGTTAACATAAACACATCTCTGCCTTGTTCATTGTGCGTTACAACTGATTTTTGTATAAGGCCAAGTACATGACAGTTGTCTCAGAAAGCCATGTCTGTAAAACTTTCTTTCTACATATTTTAATTGTCACACCCAAAACTGCAATACACATTACTTTAGAATGATACTGAATTATGTAGCATGCTATTCTAGGATTTTTGCATTAGATTGCATAATTAAAAAGAAAACATGCAAATATCATCAAAGTCTAATGCTAAATAGATACTATGGATAAAAAATTGAGAAAATTTACCCTTGGCTTAATAACATTCTGTTTGTTGAAACCATAAAGGAATGAATAGCATAATGCTTTTTTTCTTTTACTCTAGAATGTATATAAATTTAAAAAAAATAATTAATTTTATATACATACATTACATTGCTTTCCCTTTTCACAGATGGAAATATAAGTTTTCCCGCAATCCTTAGGATAGGGCAGAATGGCTGGAAAGCTGCACAGTGGAAAATGTCTTGGGGGTGCTGGTTGACAGTGTCTGAACATGAGCCATCAGGGTGTCCAGGTGGCCAAGAAGGTCAACGACATCTTGACCAATACCAAAAATGGTGTGGCCAGCAAGACCAGGGTGATGATTGTCTCCCTGTACTCAGTGCTGGTGAGGTTGCATCTCTGAGTAGTGTGTCCAGTTCTGGGCCCCTCACTACAAGAAGGACACTGAGTTTCTGGAGTGTGTCCAGAGAGGGGCAATGGAGCTGATGAAGGGTCTAGAGAGTAAGTCATATGAGGAATGATTGAGGGAACTGGAGTTGTTTAGCCTAGAGAAAAGGAGACCTGAAAGGAGGTTGTAGCATGGTGGAGGTTTACGTCTTCTCCGAAGTAATAAGCCACAGGATGAGAGACTATGGCCTCGAGCAATGCCAAGGGAAGTTCAGGTTGGATATCAGGAAGAATTTCTTTACTGAAAGAGTGGTTAAACATTGGAAGAGACTGGCCAGGGAAGTGTTTCGAGAAATACCTGGACATGGCACTTACTGCTGTAGTATAGCTCACGTGGTGGTGTTTGGTCAAAGGTTGGGCTCCGTGAGCTTGAATGCTGTTTCCAATCTTAATGATTCTATGATTCTATAGTACTTAAGACAGTATTTGAATGCTACTTGGTTTCAGGTAATGTTCTCTCTATAGAATCCCCATCTGGTCTGTAAACAGCAGAAAGCTTTCTCAATCCTGAAAATGGTTACAGTAAATCCTAATTTATAATGTTCACTATGCCAACATTTTGTGCATTTTCTCCAGGGACAGTATGACATGATGAAATATTACATGACAGGAGGACATGCGAATGAGAAGAGTCAGTCTCATTTTTGAAAAAAATCTTAAGTATAGTTACTGCTTAAAATAGTATAGATATACGATTTTGCTATTTTTTCACCTCTATGCTTTAAGCAGTAAGTGAACTTTAAAAAAACATCCAGTGATTGATAAAGGAAATGCTGGTGAAAGTTAGAAGCACATGAAAGCTATCAGGAAGCAAACATGAAGGAAATGATTACAGCAAGTGTTTGCTAATAGCTTTGATGTTAATAGTATTTGAAAAAAAGAAAGGTACCAGTGTTCAAATTCTTATGTTCACCCTGCTTATACTTTTATAGCGGCCAAAAGGAGCTACATAACAGGCATTTAATAAGCTCTGTGAAGTTTACTTTGAAATAAGCTACATCTAAATTACCATCAGCTGAGGAACCAGGAACAGAAAATACCTTGTCTTCTGAAGAGATTTGGAGAACAAACCTGGAAACATTTTCAGCTTTAGGAATCTCAGTGAATGCCCAGGTAGGCAGATACCAGAGGAGAAAACACAAGCGTGTTGCAACAGAAGTAAAGCTGTTTGCACAGGTCAAGTTTTGCTGAAAGGTGAGGACCTGACAGGGACTCCCTGTATTCAGGTATTAAAACAAAATAAAAAAAGTGTAGTTTGAAGCATGCTTTATAGTAGGTATCATTCTGCTCATTTTAGGTAGAATCAAGCAGGTTGCATGTCTGAGTCAGCAGGATTTTTCATCGCTGGAAAGAGTCATCCTGAAGTAAAGAACATTTTGCTTCTGACTTCCACTATGGTGAATCCATCTGATACTTAAAAGTTTCTGAAGACTCAGTGCAGACTGCCCTGAGACAAGGCTTAGCCTGGGAGTTTTAAATGTACTTTGACTACATCTAACTTTATCTGACCAAAGCCTGCTCCACCTTTTAATTCTAAGCACAGAAAAAGACTACTTTTCTATACTGCCTTTTTCAGTTTTCTTTATTTTTTTATGCATGCAATAATAAAAATATAATTTATTGTGTCTCTTTCCATTTTCCCAAATGGGAACTGCAATTCATCTCTTATATCCAAGGCCTTTTGCCATGGGCCTACACTTGGATTTGTCAGTTCTGGTCATTCAACAAGGTAAGACAGTCTTGGCAAAGCAGGTGAGGCTTTGACTGTGAGGGAAAATTTTCTCCTTAATTTTTGTTCTCTGATTGATGATTTTTTTCTGAATGTCATAGGCCTAATCCTCTCTTCTGCCTCATCAATTTTGCATTGATATGACACATTCTTTTGATGGTGCAAGTCAGAAGTAATTCCAATTGGAAATTAATTTTTTTCATATTTACATTTTTTTCATCAGATCATTTGCTTTCTTCTTCCATGAAAAGCTGTTACTTTAGTGCCATACACCTGACAATCTGTTTAATTGTTTGATTGAACATGTAGAGGCAAACGCAAGGGGGACAGTGGGAGTCGACAGACTTCCACTCATGCCCAGAAAAACATATGGATCATCAGAGAGTTAGGAAGCTTTCATTATTTCCTGTTATCTGTCAGTTTCCACATTATAGGAACAGCATATATCTGAAGGCTGTTTCAGGCACTTTTTAGTTGTGGGACTAAATTCAGGTTATATCTCCCATAATTGTAACCACTCAGCAGCAGCGCGTACATGAAGAGCCCTTTGCGGACTCATCCTGGTTTGACTGGATTGCTCCTGGAAGCTATCAAAGAGGCATAAAATCCCCAGCACTGGCTTTACCTTTCCTGTGGGCATTGACCAACATGACAGTTACTTCATTTCACAGCTGCAGCTGCAGCTTTTCCCTTTCAGCTCCCCAAACCACTCGGCACAGAGATGGCAAAGCCTGTCTGTTCTGACCTGTAAAGCCTCTCTCATTTCTTGCTGTGTTTGTGCCCAGGAGAGGATGTAACACTGGTACAGCCTCTGATTAGACTCAGGGCTCTGGAGAGTGCCTGACTCCAGAGCAGAAATGCCGAAGCGAGAAAAACATTGATTTCTAACACACAGATCTGAAATCTAATCAAATTTCAGTAATATCAGCCCGTGACCTTTTCTCTTATTAGTGAATTTATGCACAGCTAAGTCCCTGACTCCCTTAGCGCTTTGTGTGTGCCGGTGTTGCCTTCAGCATAATTATTGGAAAATTCTGAGTGCTAATTGAGCATGATTGAATTTTTGTATAAATCATGTGTACGGTATGTGAGAAGAAAAGCATGCTTGCGTTTTTCTTGGGGTGGCAAGAGATCGGGTAAGCAAGCCTTACTGCAAGACATAGAATTCTGATTTTTCATGATCTGGTTATTTTTACATAGTTCCATTAGCAGGAGTCTGTTGACATAGTTCCATGTGGAGCAGTACAGGTTTCACTTAAAATCCATTAAATATATAATCGTAAGGCTCCTTGCAGTACTGAAATGGAAGCTCAGATAACACTATCATTGAAAAACCCTTTATTTTCAGGTGTTTAATGTAGATATGAAATTTTGCTTTGGACAGAAGCTTTACTAGTGACAAAATGCCAAAAATACACTTTATAAAATTATTTTTTTTACAAATACTTTCCAAAAAGTCTTGTTTTTCATTTCAGAAATCATATGAAAGTGATGTCCTATAATGATTCGTGGAGTGTTTTGTTGCTCAATATGTACTCGAAGCTGTTGTTTTCTTTCATCCTTTTTTTTTATTATTTTCTGTTAAAAATTTATTTTTACACCTATTGGTGCAGATGTTTTAGTTTCACCACTAAATGCTTGTAGTGGCTAAGGAAATTGAGGTGTTTTACAGTAAAAAAATGCAATCTATTAGAGGCATTAAAAATTAGATTTTCAACATAGTCTTCAAGACTTACACAGTTCACTAGTCCTTTTATATAGTATTATCATGCTTTGTCTCAAACGTTCCCAAGCGAACAAGAATTAGGAATAATAATTTAAGTTCCACAAAGTAAATACTGAAAAATCACTTTTGAAACTATTTTTAAATAGTCTCCTTGTCTAACACTTTTAAACATACATTCAGAAACACAAATTTATTCAGAAGATTAAATTTGCACAGTTTCTTTGAATTTAGGCTTACTAGCTAAGCCAATGGTAGGTGCTCAAATAGTTCAGGTAATTTTTCCATGTGAATATTTTGTCCCGTTTTCATTCATTTCAAATGTTTTGAAAGTTGATATTCCTTTTCCCTTGGAATAGAATTACTTTTAATTTGGAGTAAGGATGGATGCAGATGACAAACTGTGAAATGCCCAGGCTTGATCAATTTTTCTTAATATAATTAAGCCTGAAGTTTAGTCGAGAATCTGAATTTATGTCTGCCTTTTCTAACACATAAGCTTAATAATTAAACGGATAGATTTTAAGGTAAAGCAGCAAATATAATTTCTGATTCAAGATTCCATTTTATTCTTGAAAGTTAAATACTTTGCCCAAGGATTTTTAGCAAAAAGTAATTGTTAATTACTTAAATTTTAGACTATTTTTTAAATCAGACTACTTTGTTTTAAAAAATGCACTTCACATTTCTACTATTTAAGAGTTCAAAGATAAAGTCAGCTGAAGCTCAGTCACTCAAAAATTTGTTTTCCATGTTCTATAAGGACAACATACAAATTTTCATAAGAAAGGCAGATGCTCCCTTCCTAAGCAAGTTGACGAAGAGACCCTGATTACAAGAGAAGTACTCTAACACAACACCTAAGAAATTTAGAGTTTATAAGAACTGCATATATACCTGAAAGTACACATATATTTCTAAAGAAAATTATTTTAAGAGCACCCAATATGAATTTTAAATCTTATAGGCACTTTAATTAAGAGACTGCAAATTGCATGGATAATTCTTTTATAAGGTCAAATTAATCATAAAGCTTTGTTCAGATTAAGAGGGGAAATTTAATAACATCAGCAAACATGAAGAAATGTGAAGGGAGAATCTTTCCTATTTATTCTTTTTTTCTTATTTTCCTCAGAACAGACTCATACCTAAGAGGCTGATTGATAGACATCCATTGGTGATGAAGAATTGGTCATTAGAAATTCACACAGTAATATAATACTTTTTAATCTATTAGTACACTGCCATGACTAAGATTTCTGCAGCTTTATTTGTATTCCCTTGTTTGCCATGCACAAGTCTTATCAGGAGGACATTTAATGTTTCTGAATCCATAGGATGAGGGAAGTGCAGGAGACTAAGAAAAATAAAAGGCAGAGTTATTTCATGCCATATGTCTAAAGCTCTTCAGTCACGTATAATGACATTCTTCAAAAGAACCAAAATGCTTTGAATAAATAGATAAACTGTCTATAAAAGGTTAGATTTTAAACTTAACCTGTGCTGTCCTTTTCCTTTCTCACATTATACAGTCTTGCATTCTTCGTACCACCAGCAGCACAGACAAGAAACATGTCTGCTTCAGAAGAACTTAAAAACAATTTGGGATTTTGCTTTTTTTTTTCCCTGTTTTGTGCCTCATATTTAAGTATCTCATTATTCAGTAGTTCTCTCGTGTAGCCTGGAAATAAGGTGCAGCTTTTTCTTGAGCCCAGTTCACAACGACATCTTGCAAAAATTCTGGCAATGGAGTATCTCCCCAGTGACCATCATTCACAGTTCACGACATACAGGTCTCTATTCAATGGGATAGGTATTTCAATGATTTCATATGGTAAAAAGGCCGAAGTCTGACTGTGTTTTAAATGGATTAGAACTCAGCATAATTTTGTATCTTGCCGGGCTCCAAGAGAAGAGTGGTATATCATTCATTAATGCCTAGACAAAAAGGAGAGAAGGTAAAGTAGCTATTTCTAAGTGTAACTGTAGAGAGTGGGATGAAATAGCATATAATCAATTTTTGGAAGTTCTCTGGGAAAAAATGATCTTGTATGACATGACACAAAATATCATGGAGATACAATTCCTCCGAAAGCTTTGGAGTTTTGGGAATATAGTGTTCTTAGTACCAGATAATAATAACATGGATAGTAGTAATATTCTATAGATTTTAAAAAAATAACTTTTAAAACTCATCATGGATTATTTGAAAACACTTAAAATGTGTGACTTTAGGCACAGCCCTTCTGTATAGTGTTTTATCTATTTAAACTACACTGCAGCTGGCTGTTGGATCAGATTGATATTAAACAGGTGCCATAGAACATATTTTTGTTAGTGGGGTATCATAAAATGGTTTCAGTTAGAAGAAACTGAAAGTTTGAGGACATCCAGTCCAAGCCCCTTGCCATAGACAGGGACACCTTCCATTAAAGCAGTTTGCTCCAAGCCCCATCCTGGCCTTGAACACTTTCAAGGACGAGGCATCCACAGATTCTCTGAGCAACCTGTTCCAGTGGTTCACCACCCTCACCAGAAAAAAAAAAAAATTCTTCCTTATATCTAATCTAAATCTTTCTGTTTAAAACCACTTCTCCTTGACCTGTTACTACAGGCCCTGGTAATAAACCCACCTCCATCTGTCTTGCAGACCCGCTTACTAGATTGAAAGGCTGCCCTAAGCTCCCCTCAGAACCTTCTCTTCTCCAGACAAAACAACCCCAAACCTGTTCAACCTTACTTCATAGGAACAGTGTTCAAACCCTCTGATCCTTCTCATGGCCTTCCTCTGGACCTGCTCTTACAGGTGACTTTTATGTACTGGAAATCCCAGAACTGATTAGCCATTCTACAATATTCATTAAAAGGTTCAGTTTGCTTAGTTTGCTTATTGGATAAAGGCAATGGTTTTATGTCATTAAAAAAAAGAAATTAAATTGTTTCTGATAGCAAAGTTACCAGTACACATTACAACCTTCTTGTTGGGCAGAAAAGAATGAACAACAGATATCAGCTGGGAGGCTCCACAGAATCTTCTCTTCACCATGTCTATTAGTACTTCTCATTTTCACATAAAGATACTTTTGTCTGTGAGTATAATTTGTGAGAACTCAACCTATTAGAAAAATATTAGTTTAAAGAGATGAAGATTTCTGTATTTCAGACCTTACAATTCTGTGTTGCTATGGCAGTTTGTTGGCAATGTCCTTCTGAGAAAAAAAATATATATGTGAGATATCACATCCAAAGCACTTCACTGTGTTCACAGGAATTTCAGTTACTCTGGAATACTTTGATGTCATAATTTCTGTGACAAGTGATGCTGTGCTTTCCAAGCAGAAGGAGCAGAAGGTCTGGAGCAATAATGCTGTCTTTCCTTTTGATTACTCCAAGTGCTATATTGAAATAAATTTAATGCAAAGTACACATTGAAATGCTGTCATTTGAGCTCATCTTTTTGGAAAATTCACAAATCCTTTAAATGTCACCTTTTTACACAGAAGGTTGCCATTAAATGAATTAATAGCTATTTTACAATGTAGGGTTACACCGGTTGAATTCCTTGAAAACAAATTTTAGGAAAGTACTGGGTAACTAAAGTAGATTAATGGGTTAAATCTCCTTACACATTATCACTCCAAAGTCAATCTGCTGTTTCCCCTCTGGCAAAACCACTACCCTTAGCTTTCTTTTCTAAGAGCTGTTGGATTTTTCTGAGTCTGGAGGAAGGTCGAAGGACTAGGTGATGATTGGGCTGGGTGACAGATTCACCTGTTTTGCTGTTTGAGGCCATCCCCAGTTAGCACAGAAGATTATATATTGCGTTTGATGTAGTATGGTGAATTACAGAGCTGCCAATAAGTTATTAAGAGATTTCTGGAACGCTTAGAGAACTTGGGGTATTTTCTGTCTCCCTGGTGTTGAGTCTTAATTAGCCAGCCTCTCCTGGCAATGGCCCTCCCATATCTATTCTCTGGTGTCAGTGAGCCTTTAATCACTAACCATATATCCCATTGCCTGTCCTGATTTTCTCATTTCATGAATGTTTTTTTAACTAAGCGTAAACACCCTTAGGGCATGTTATTTCCTTTCTTTGCTTTCCTTGAGTGTTTTAGCCTTATTACTTTAGACAAAGATCTTCTTTTCACACCTTCCTCCTCTAATTCTGCCTGCTTGAGTCTCGAAGCTGTACTTTTTTTTCACAGAGGATGAGCTCTGTTTTTCTCTGCCATCAGAACCTGCCCCAGTTAAGCTTTTTTTTTTTTTGCTTTTTGCAAAATAATTATTGGAGTTCATTTTCTTCCAGCACTTAAGCTGGTTAATCTTTTCTCATTAAGGATTCTGAAGAAACCTTTCTGTTTGCTTTGTGATGTTTGGAAAACCAAAGATTTCTCTTTTCCCTGTCTCAAGGACACACAGTCTATCAGTCTTGGCACAAATTCATATTAGATTGTCTGTCTAAAAATATTGCACAAGATCTATTTTTTTATTCTGTTTCCTTTTTCTTTTTTATTTGTCACTTTCTTCTCTCAGGAGATTCTTGCATTGCCAGTATAACATAGGCAAATTTTGTGCTTATTTAGCAGGTTACTCCACAAAAGAAATTTCTGGAAATCAGTAATGTCCAGGAAGCACCTTATTTAATGGTTGAAGTTCTGGGGGAGTTTACGAAATTTTCTTTTGACTTTTCACATTCTGAACACTGTGTCCAAAAAATATGGAGTTATAAAACAGAAATGCACAGATAGCAATATCTATATATTTTATCAGTTTCCTTGGATATCTGATATCATTACAGTGACTGAATGACAATTCTGAGTTTGTGTGTAAGTGCAAATGTCCTGTTCATTTAATTTCCTTGGTCCATAGTGTTTAAAACAAAAAACCCAAAAGAAATTATATATTTTTAGCCTGATTTTTTATGAAATAACCATGTATAGAACATAACTTAAAAGATTACAAGACAAAAGCAGTAATTGTTCTGATTATTTTAATAATTTCAAGGCAATTATTTTTCTGTAGATCCTGACCATCAGAAAATACATTAACAGAAAGCCAAGGTGCTTTACAATGTGAGGACTTACCTTTATATTATAGTCTCTGGTAATTTAAACATAGCAAGTAATGGTCTATTTCCTAAACAGGTTAAACAGTTTTAAGGAACAATCCAGACCTTTTAATTCCCTTAATATTGCCAATGAGTTGGTTACAAATGTTTGCTGAGTGCCTTCACAAAGTCTGTGTAACAAGATGTCATTGGAAGAAGTTCCTCCTCTAGCCATGCTGGGTGTAATACCACCTCCATTCAACTACATATCTCACTCGTAAGAAGGATATCTTTAAATATATTGATGAAATCAGAAAAGATATATGAAGGAGAAAAGCTCACTGCAATAGGTCATAAATGGACAGTAGTGCACAGATGACATGCTACTGTAGTCAGCCCTGAATAGAGGATTTTGACAGAACTGACTACTTAAAAATATTGTTCCTGTCAATTCTTCCTGCACATGTGGGAATGAAACTCCAAGGGAAAATTTTTGGGTAACATCAAGTTCTTTTCCTTCTCTGAAAGGTTTGTTGTCAGAAGCTAGCACATTAAAACAAAAGAACTGGAATAAATTCAGTAACTTTTTCTATCAGGAGAAATAAATGAGAAAATCATCAGAAAGAAAAGAAAAATATGGAGCATAAGAGAGAAAATCATAATTAGAAAAAAAATTGTTTGTTTTCTAATTATTTGGAATTAAATTAATAATGCCACTTATGCTTCAACATTTCACTTTAAAGAGGTTATATCTCAGTAGAGTCATGAGCTTTTCCATCATCATATGTCAGTCAGGGATCTGCCTCAAAAGCAAAGGGAATTAACAATGAAATTGCTTGTGCAGGAATGTATTTTTAGATTGTCATATTATGCATGTTCAGGTTATCTGTAACTATAATCTTTCAAAACAAAACTCATGAAAATAGGTAGAATCAGGCTTATTTTTTTTCTCATTCATCTGTGATGACTTTGTCACTTTAGTAGTATTTAGTCCATGATGTCATCCATAGCTAGTTACGTACTTAACCATCAATCGCAGTGTTTGTCAACACTGGCTAAAAGACAAGACATGTGATACATCATCAGGAGACAATATAAAGTTGTTGGAAAGCATCCAAAATAAACTGCCTTGTGACACCAAACTCACATTTGAAACCAAATTAAAAACCTAATTATAAAGAGCCCAAATTTAAAAAGCCTACTTAACTCCTTCAATTTGCAGAACCATTCCATTCCATTAGGCAGTTAATTTCTACCTGTCAGATGTAGAATGAAAGTGGTCCCTCTCTGGAGGAAACTTTCTACTTGTTGTAATTAGGTATGAGGAACCTGGGAAGATGGCTTTATTTTGTAGTAGCCTGTGATTAACTCTCAGAGTGCATCAACCCAATTGAAGTGTCAGCTTCAATAGTTTCATGCTACAGAAAGGTAGAATGAGGCTACATATTTCATAATTAAATAACAAAATTACTTTAATTTTGTTAGAGGATCATGAAATGTTGCCTTTGTGGAACCCATGTATATAAATCCCTTTTGTTGTTCTGTTATTCTAATAAGCTTTTAGCAACGGTACAAACAGGTCTTGGTTACTATTAGAAGATAAGAGCCAGAAGAATGCAAGTAATGAACAACATCAAGGCAATAATAAACAACATGAAGTTAACAGAACTCTGCAGACAAAATAAAATTGGTACTCCTGCAATTCCCTTTGGATTGCAACTCCATTTATCTGTTTATTTCTTCCCTAAGAGCATGTAACAGAATAGGTGGGAAAATAAAACAATTTGCTGGAGGAAACGAGACACTGCACTTGTCACTTAAAACTAAACTTACCTGTGCTTGCTTAAACATTGTGCAATTTTTAAGAAAAGATGAAAAAATACATTCATTGAAGTTCATGTGCTTTTTATCACCTGTTTTTACATAAAGATAACCCATTTCTGGATCAGATGAAGTTTGACTTCTCCACCCTTCAGTTTATATCAGACAGTATTTTATTCTTTTACAACTATATATATTTCATTATAAGGGCAAAGGGGGGGGAATAATAACACTGATTTATAACATTATTATAATTTCAATCAAGACAAGTGTAATTTAAAAGGTCCAAAGTGTTATAAACTGATTTAGAGGTGTATCAGTGAATTATGGGGAAGAAAGTATTTGGAGTGGAGGAAAGATTGGCTTTATTTCATTGTCTTATCCCTGGTGTACCTTCATTTTCTAACAATGTGAGCATTAAGCTGGCTGTAAGTCCCCTTAGGGTTGAACATAAGCTTTGCATAGTTTAAATAGGAAAATCTCAGTTAAGAAAGCAAAAACACCATGTAACAGGAGCAAGGGTAATTTTTATATTCCTGCAGAGTTCCTTGTATTAAAGTGCATGATTATCTTGAAAATACGTTGCTAACAGGTGAATGCACGCATCAAGAATCCCACAGCATACCTTCAAGAATGGCATATTTGGAAAACAGAAACCTTTTATTTTACATTTTCTTCACTGCTTACAAGTAACTTTGTTAACATTTTTAAATTCGTTGCATCAGTAGGGGGTTATGATCCCACAACATCAAAGTAGCATAAGCACAATCCTGTCACATATAGTCAAAGGCAGAAGAGCCTTGTTAGGAATTTAAGTCATCCAGAAATAATTGTTTTGTCCTAGAGAAGAATGAAATCTAAAAGGTGCACCCCAGCCTAGTAGGAAAAGTGTGGCTGTCTATGCCACTTTTACCTGAATTCTTAAATCTCAGATATACATAGAGATGAGTTTAAAAGGTGATACTGGCTGGGCTATAAAAATAATCATTGTTCTTTTATAAAACAAATTGCATTGCTTTTGTGAATGCTGAAAGAATACAATTAAAGCTTGGTACATTATATATTCCATGCCACTGGATTTTACCTGTAGGGATATTCTTTATTCTAAGCAACACCTTAACCTTTTCTTTTTGTAGATGATCTTTTCTTAATATGAATATGCATGTGTCTGAATCATGTAACTGTGTTAAAAACATTTTAATCACCATTTGACTTCTGGTAGGTAGAGAAAAAAACATTTTATATATATATATACATATATATATATTATATATATGTATATATATATAAAAAAGATCTCAGATTGACAGGAAAATATGTGGGTTTTTAAAAGGAATTAAGATTATATTTTCTGGGCATAGAATCTGATCTTGTAGGGTTCTGGGACAACATTCCCCAGTGCTTGCTTGGAACTTGAAAAACAAGTATGGGAAGAATGTATTGCTTGAACAACCAGAAGAAGTACTTTCTAGAGGTGGTTGAAAATATTTCACATATAATAAAAAACACAGATATATGGAAATATTTGTATTTTAAGAGGCGATTTCAATCTCCACAAGATTATTTTAGAGAGATTCCTTGAAAAATAAGTACAGTATGTTCACATCAGGCGAGTATTAGAGTTTATTTGCTTAACTTTTGAATTTTACCAGCATCAGTTGTATGAATATATTTAATTCTCTGTATTATATTAAATATTTGCATACTACAAAGTTTTTTCTTATTAAAACCATATCTGCCCCCCGTAATTAAAACATGGAACTTTCCTTTTATGTGGAAAAATGTGAGTTCTTCAT
The DNA here is from genome assembly GCA_035584735.1 of Pseudotriccus pelzelni. Taxonomy (NCBI): domain Eukaryota; kingdom Metazoa; phylum Chordata; class Aves; order Passeriformes; family Tyrannidae; genus Pseudotriccus; species Pseudotriccus pelzelni. The sequence continues at coordinate 106,657,948 of JAWMRA010000078.1, forward strand.
TTTGCCTTGAAATAAAAACAAATTTTAACATATTAGAAGATGGAGAAAGAACTGAAAAACTAGCTGAGACACATATTTCAACTCTCTTCCAGATGCTGGGTATTACCAATTTGAAAATATGCTTGCACAAAGATAGCCTGAAAGCTGAGGATATCACTGTGCAAAATGACATGATATAGAAAGCTGAAATAATGAAAAGCACAAAAAATATAAAAACTGGTCTCTGTATTTACTTTTCTCAGAAAGAATATAAATTTATATTGATTTGCTACAAAATTAAAACAGAGATTTGTAAATACCTTTTAATTTTATAAACACTGAATTTGTGGAACAAGTGAATACCATATGTCTGAATAAAGGACCTTCACAAATTTCATGCAATACATAATTTATAAGGAAATATTGCTATTAATTATCCTTCATATTGACATATTTAGGCACAAGAAGAATGAGAAAACATACTTTCAGGTACAAAAACATATGCTTAAAGTATCGTCATTAGGAAATAAATATTGATAAATAAATAAAATTATAATGCAAACTTCATTTTTTAAGTTATCAGTCAACCACCAAGTTTAGAGAGTTTTCTTCCTTTTGGGGTGGTTTTTTTTTGGTTTTGGGTTGGGTTGGGTGGTTTTTTTGTTGGGTTTGGTTTGGGTTTTTTTTGCTTTTTGGGGTTTTTTCACCTTAGACTTTGGGAATAATCTTTTCTGAAAGTGATACTATTAGTAGTTTCTCTTCTTGTGTCTTGATAATGATCAGTGTTGGAAAGCCTGTGCAATATATAAATAATATACAAATAATTTATATTCTTAAACTGCCCATTATTTTAAAAGTCTGTGTTGGCAACAAATAGAAGCAAAACACTGAGGAGATTCCATCATTTGTTCTTCATTCATATCTGTCCAATTGTAAAAAATTATATATGTTCCAGTTAGGATTATGCCAAGGAACAGCCTATTCTCCTTCACTGATATGGGGAGACCTCCTGATCTTCTCCTAAAATTTCTTTATTACTTCGGGTATTCTCTAGATGTTACCTTTCCGAAGAGGCAGTTCAGTGGTCAGCTGTAGAAGACAATGAGAAAAACAGATGACGAACTAGACTAAGAGCACTTTGCATTATTCAACTGAAAAAAAAAGAAAAGGGAAAGAGGTCTGTGTTTCCCACCTTGGTCCTTCTTCTCCATTGGTTAGTAAGTCACACACAGTGATAATTCTTTGATTCTTGATTGTAGCCATAATTACAAGTATTTTCTATGTAAACACATATATTTATGTGTTTTTTAAATTCAGTACGTTTTTGCCTGATATCTCTAAATAAAAATACTTACAGATAAATTTTGATAATCGCAGCTTTCAATGGACATTCATATCCCTGGTTAAAGCTGTCTTTATAAAACTTATCTTTCCCACAGCTTTATTGCTCACAAAAGTAGTAAATTTGTTAGGAAAATTGGATTTCCCTTGTGGGTTCCTCTGATTCGTATGAAGAACAGAGAAGCTTCTTCCCAGTTTTTTAGATGCAAGAAATAACTTGCCTTTTTTGTACTGCTTCCTTCTCAGAAACTGGCATTGAATAAAAATTCAGTTAATCTTTCAGCCAGCTAGAACTCCTAGTGAATGACATATTGTACTTGTCACTGAAGTTTTCCTTTCTGACAATTTTGAAAAATGTTATTAATTTATTCATCAAGAAGGAAATAATCAAATTGTGAGATGAAAAGTACTGGCCCCTGGAATTTAAAGCAAATATGGGTAAAGGCAAATGATGAGCCAAGGAAATGAACCAATAGCTCCAAAATCTTAACATGTTTTTAAGGCCAAGTGCTTATTAAAGTTCTGAATAAAGTGATTAGTTTCATTAAAAGGTACCTAGAGAAAACTGTTTGTGGAGATAATCTATGATTAAGTTATACAATGTAAAATAAAAATTTATTGAATTTAATCTGTATTTTTGTTTGTGATCTCCTAAATAAATCTTGAGAAAGTCACCTTAAGTTTACATTGGTTTCTCTACAATTGAAAGAACAAGTGATATTAACTTAGTTATTTAATTTTTTCAAAATTTATGAAAGACTCTTAGATGCAAGAGACAGAAAATGAAAATTTCATGCATGTTTAAAGTTGACCTACAAGAAAGAGGAAGGATTTTTTTTGAGATGAGTTGAATATCTGTGGCTAGAATGTAAAAAAAGGAATTTTAAAGTAGAAATGCCAAATAAATGTAAATGTTACCTAGATATACAGAACTCACATTAAGAAACTAACATGACATTGTCTCCAAAATAAGTTCAATTTCAATTATAATTGGAGTATATCTCTCTTTATTTATATATATATATAGATATTTTCCTTGTGATAGTAAAAAGCTACACAGAAATTTTTCAGATTAGTCATGTTCCAGAATGTTCCAGGATCATCTCAAACTACAGACAAACAGAAATGAAATGAAACTAGATGCCTGTTTTGATTTCAGTAGCAGCACTGGTGAAGAAATGGCTGCAGCAATATTTAGAGCACTTCAGAGAATCCGGATAATGATACACTCTTTAAATATGCAACATTTGTTCCAGAACACCTGGATGCACAGTCTGATTTATGTTGATAAATATTTATAGCAAATGGTTCCTTTAGATCAACGAGATTATTTGATTGCTAAGCCTTAGTTAAAAAGCATGATGAACACATTATAAAAGGTCATAAAAGTAGATCTAAATGTGATATTTGAAATCTTACCTTCAGAAATGTTCTTAGATCACTAATACGTCATTTAGGCTTCTGTGACAATCACTGTGGACTGCAGATAGCACAGTTATACTCAGGGATATAATTAACTTTATTCCAAGAAATCCTAACTTACTTAATTTTTTTAATCAAAATAGAAATCTTTTCTGTTTGATAAACGTCTTCTCTCTGATATTAGTCTAATGTGATATTTTGCTTTTTTGTAGATCAATTGACCTAGGATTTGGGGAAGTCTGTGTTTGGCAAACGAACCTTTGACATACAGAAACTCGCTAGATTGTAAAAGTTTTAGACATTGAACTACTGTACCATTATGACTGTTTATAGAAGATATAACATCATAACATATGTTAATGATAAGTTGATTAAGTGTAGATTTATGCTAAACAGACTTCACAATTTTGAATGCTTTGAGAATCCTTACTAGAATACAGAAAGTTCCTTTTAGTCCTGCAGGTGAGATTCAAGTGAACGTCTCATTTCACTAAAAGAAAGAAGTATGACTGAAGCTGAGATGCTGAAAAAGTCATATGTGGTATAGCAAACAGAAGAAAAAATTGTCTTGCACAGTGGGATGTAAGATGATTTATTTATACATCTTCAAATATAAATACTATGAATGATGGGTTTGCAAATTTTTGCCTGATATGGCTTAATTAAAGGTAGTAAAATTCCAAGATAGAAATAATTGTAATATAAAATATACACTTTAATTTAATAGAAAATACTAAAAATGTATTCTAGAATTTAAAAACCTTATAACATTTTCCAGTTTAGAAGAGAGTTAGGGAAAATGAAAGACTGTGGTAAATAACTTCAGAGAGTATTTTATAGCATTTCTAAACTAGCCACAATTGCTAGAGAATGCCTATGGAAAATAATTCTTTTAAAGTGGTTAATATATTTTATATGTATAGATCTATGTTGTAGTTGGTTTTGAGAGCACCAGGAAAATGCCAGAAGCCTTCACTTCTGATAGACTTGTCAGGAGTATAACAGTATTTCCAATACTTTTGCACTGACAAGGAGTACTGCTAGTATTCTGCACACAGAAAAGCCTGCTATAAGAAATAGTCTGGAAAAAAAAGTACACTTGCTGTTGAATGTAATGCTGAAAAAGACTTGTTTCTCTACAGTAGTGTGCCGTGTTCCGGATTAAAGTGTCAAGTACAGTTTTGCATTGTAATGTTTATGTAAACATTCCCCTAAGCTAACAAGTAAACACTGAAAATGGATTGATTTATCTACTAACAAATATATGATGGCCTTGGAACTTCTTGCTAAAAAGTGCCATGCTGTTCATAGGCAGCTGACATTTCAGGAAACCATGCCAATGCCATGATACTTACAATTTATTTTTCTAAATCATAATAAATTAAAAAATAAAATGCACAAATTTAAATGATGCCACTTTGAAAGTGTTTCCTGTATAAATACAATGATAAAATACATAATACCATCAGCATCATCGTCATGATCATAATAAGGATCATCACCATCCAATCATAACGGATTACAGTGGGTCATAGAATGCTCTAGGTTGGAAGGAACTTTAAATGTCACCTAGTCCAAACCCCTGCTATACACAAGTTAACTTTCCACCAGGTCATGTTGCTCAAAGCTCTGTCAACCTGGCCTTGAACACTTTCAGGGGTGGGGCATCCATGACTTCTCCAGGCAACTTGTTTCAGTGCCTCAGCATCAGTAAAGATTTTCTACCTTATATCTAACCTAAATCCCTTCTCAGTTTAAAACTACTGTTCCTTGGGCTGTCATTACATGCCCCTTCAAAAAGCTTCTCCCCATCTTTCTTATAAGCCCTCTTTATATATTAAAAGGTTTCAATAAGGGAGCCTTCTCTTCTCTAGATTGAGCAGTCCCAGCTGTCTCAGCCTTTCTTATATGAGAGGTGTTTCAACCCTGTCATGGGTTTGTCTAGGGATAATTTTTACCACACCCCCCACAAATTGCTCTAAGGTGAGAGAAGGTTTATGCAGACAAAGAGATCTGATTGGGGAGA
>JAWMRA010000078.1:106668868-106743300 GCA_035584735.1 Pseudotriccus pelzelni
AAGAATCGCGTCTTGTCGATATCACCTGGGGAGTCTTTCTGCTGTGCCTTTTGCAACCGGACTTGTCTGTCTCGCATTGGCCTTTTTAGCCATCAGCGCGCTCGTAGCAAGCGAACCCTAGCCATGATGATGATATATATAAAGAACAAAATATATCTACAGGTCAATTTTGATTTCTTGGAGTTCATTACCATTTACTACTAATCAAAATATAAATATTCTTATGGAACAAAAATTAATGCTTAATTCAGATCTCTTATTAGGCTATTTTTACTGTTTATTACCCATCATTAAATTATTTGTCATTACTTCTTGCTCATGATTTTTAAAAAGCTAAAAGAAAACTACTTACTGCCTTTTAGGTATAGTGATCAAGCCCAGACAGAGGCTGTGTTTATTATGGCTCTCAGACATGTGGTTAGATGATGGCAGAAGCAGTGAGGGTATTAAATGACTGCCCTTTGTATCAATGCATCACTGACCCACAGTCTCCTCCACACCACAGCCTGGCAAAACTCCTTCATGAATTCCAGCAGTCTGTGCCTTTTCCATGCATTTAACTTGAGAGATGCACAAATTACAGTGATCATACAGAAAAAACTGATAGTGCTTCATGCTGCATTATAATGGGATTGTTCCATAATTGGCATTGTTAATGGGAAAAGACTGGGTTGTTGGTTTTTTTTTCTAAATCTAGGTCAAGATAGAATAAGCGTGTTAGACACAATTTAGCCCCCAGACACAAATATAAGGACCCTTTTAAATGAAAATAGGAGTCATTTAGAATATCAGAGAAGAAGAAAAGATAACCTTCAAAAAGGTGAGTTTCTGTAGAGACACAAATGGTATCTTATAGAATATGTACATTCTAGTGATTCATAGGTAGTCAACTAAGCAGAATTCCAAATTAGCTGGAAATTCATGAACTGACGTCTTTTTAAAAAAGAAAAAGTTGTGCGAATATAAAATTGAAACTGTTTAAAGATGTTATTTTTCTTTCCAGCTGAGGCCTCTTCCAAAGGCTTTCATTAGACCCACAGACTGCAATGCATAATGTTCTGCTATAACAAGGGGAAGAGGATTTTTTTTCACAATGTTGACATTAGACACTTAAATTAGGAGTCTCAGTTAATTGCCTACACTCATTATATACCCAAAGAAAAAAATTAAGCATCTCCAAAGGGCACCTCAGAGCATCTCAATTAGGAGGCATATACCTCTATTTATTATACAGAGAACCAAGGCTTTTATTTTTATGGATCAGTTTTCCTTACCTGTGCAGGGATTGTGAATCTTACTTTGAGTAACTAGAGTTTTTCAGGAGGCAGGTTTCCAGGAAACTAGTTATTTGTCACCTGCTGCAAATAAAGGTCCAGGTTTCTCTCCATCTGTCCTTAACACAGAGACCTCAGGCAACACCAAGTAGCTCATTTAGTGCATGATGTAGCATTGGTGAAAAAAAGGCAAAATGATCATAGTTTCATCTGGACCAATGTAGTAACATAGTAAGAATTAGTGACTTTGGTCTGGTATATAATTCTAGTTTAGAAACTCATAATTATGTACTTTGTGAGGTACTGTGAGTATCTGAAGTAGCTACATGTACTCATTCTGAAGCATTTACAATAGGAAGATAGAAAGGGAAAACATAAAAAATGAATTAATACATATGAGAAAATATTTTAGGGAATACTGGGCCAGATCTGGGGAAAAAAAAAAAAAAAAGAGACATCAGGAATGTTAAAGGAAGTGTTGAATCTGACATATTTAGTGATGACATATTTCAAAAATGTCAGAAAGGCTTTCAGAGACAACAGAGATGGGAGTGACAGAGATGTAAAATAGAAATTGGGAAACAAAAGCACAAAGGAGAAAAACAAATGTGTCCCCTGACACAAACAGATCTGTGAATCTAGGCCTAAGCATTCAAGAGACCATAGCATTACTGTATATTTTGCCATTTAAAAACTAATTTGTGTTTGATACCAGATAAAAAAACTTTTTATCACAATACCTTGAATCATATGGACAGGTCATCTCAGTGCATGGCTTTTTGCTGTGGTGCCAAAACATGTAAAAATTGCAAGAAACATGAGAGTCCTTCATGTCAGAATGAATTAAGTGCATATTAAATCCATATCAGAATGTATTCTCATTATCTATGTTCTATATGCCTTCAAAAGAATTTCTGCCTTCTCAGTACGTAAGGTGATTATATATTAACAGGTTAAGCAAAATTGTCCTTTAAAACTTTACTACATAGACTGAAAATCACAACAGAAATTGGGCACAAGATAAAACTGGGAACCCAAGGCTTTTGAATTTAATGTTTGAGTTATTCTGTAAGTTCATATGCCTCATGCAGATGTATGTTAATAAGAAATTAATCTATTATGTCAAAGTGCATCACCTTCTCTGTCACTGAGTTTTGTTTCCTTATAAAACTACCCTTGTCACTTTATCTAGCTTTGGTCATGGCTACTGGCTCTAGAGCTTTTCTAAAATTTCTTGTTTTGTTGGAAATTGTTTTGTGTCTATGATTTCATATCTGACTTACTTTCCTTTCAAAGCTTGAGCCACAAATTTCAGTGACTGTCATTTTTCTAACTAGTTTCGGTATTAACAACAGTTTTTGTCATAATGATTTGGTGCTGCATGTAATTTTCAAATAATTATATTTAACATGCAAGAGATGAGGGCTTGTGCTCCATGGGGTCATGTTTTGCCACCCTAAGTCTTCAAAGTCTTTTAAAATTTTGCACTGAAAGCAATATTACAAAATTCATTGCTTTCATTCATGGCCAGGGAACTAAATACAGTCTTTAAAAAGCCAAGACATCAATTTGGACTTCTGGATCTCTGCAGTCAGAGAAAAAAGATGAAAATTAGCCAAAGAATAGACAAGATAGAGATGTTAGTATAGCACTATTATTATTAATGTTTTTGAAAGGAATTCCAAACATGAAAGAACTCAGAAAAGAAATGTGCAACACAGCTAGCTTTTATCTTTTTTTTTGCAATAAGAAACAGCCACAAGAAAGAACTTGGAAAGATTTAGGCACAATAATAGAACGCTATTAATAAAAAATACAGCAGCAAGATGAAGGAAAAAAAGAATCAAGGGACAAAGAAAGAAACATGAAAAAAGAAGAAACAAAGGAGACAGAGAATAAAGAAAAAAAATTCATCGTGAAATTTCATTCCAATCCTCTTATTTTTCCCCATTCATCTTCCTTTGTTCTTTCTTTGTGGTATTTTGAGATATGAAGATTGAGTTCCTCCTTCTGAACATTGACTAGCATGCTACGATTGACATGTCATCTGACAAATGCTTTACAAAAATTGAGCTATATATCATGTATAAATTGTTCTGCAGTTGACTTCATAAAATTGTTATGTCGCAGTTTAAAATCTTCTGGAAACTTCTTGTAATGGTAGCATCAGACCACAGATAAGAACTGAAATGTTTTTATTTCGGACTGGTTGATTCATCTTTCTTAAGTTTATGAGCAGATCGTTCGCAGTTTGGTTGTAATAGGTGCTGGTATCATTTTTATTATACTTAATACCTTTCTTAGTCTCAGGAAAACATATCAGATAACATCAATTCCAAACATAACCAGTTATATCTCCAGTACTAACTGCATTGAGTTGGCAGTACTGTTCCATTGTTAAAAACCAACCAACCAAAACCAAAAATAATATAAAATAAAATAAAAAATTAAAAAAAAAAAAAAAAACAAGAACAAAAACAAACAAAAAAAACCATTCCAATAAGGCAAAGCACCCACTTACTAGTACTGGAGTTAAGAGTTTAGCCATTTAAAACACATAGCAGATTCACCATTCTCAGTAAATTAACAAAATTCCTTCTTATATACTTCTGTGTTATTGTTAAGAAAGTAATGGAGTTGCAGAACTAGATAACTGTTTAGGTTGGAAAAGACCTTTAAGATCACTGAGTCCAACCAATAACCCAGTACTACCAAATCCACTACTAAACCATGTCCTCAAGTGCCACATCTACATATCTCTTAGATACCTCCAGGAATGATGACTCAACCACTGCCCTGAGCAGCCTGTTCCAACGTTTGACAAACATTTCAGTGAAAAAATATTTTTTAATATCCAGCCTAAATCTCCACTGTCACAATTAGATGATATTTCTTCCCATCACTTGTTACCTGGCAAAAGAGACCCAAAAAAGAGGCCATTTTGCATTATATTGACCGGGTCAGGATCCCAAATGCAGAAATTTACACTTTCATTTACAACACTCTTGTTTGCACTGTAGATGTCTGGCACCACAGATATTCATTGGCCTCTTTCAAATGCTAAAGAGAGGACATATGAAGCTGGAACTACAATTTGCCCAGAATTTCTCCCTAAATAAAAACACATTGAAAATATATGACAACTTTCAACTTTAACCAATGTTCAGATAGTAAAAGGATGCTCTAAAGCTGTTTAGAGACCTGGTGGTCTCTGAAGTATTTGGAAAAAAATAATTTTAGCTCAAAATAAGAAAGCTCTCTGACACTGACACAATTAATTTGAAGTCATATAGTCACAGAATCACAGAATATGATGAGTTTGAAGGGAACTACAAGGATCATTGAATCCAGCTCTTAGCTCTGCACAGGACCATCCCCAAGAGTCCCCATATGTCTGACAGTATTATGAAGCTGTAGCCCAAATACCTAACCTTTCCTAAATTAAACTATCAGAACAGAGGATTTTTTTGGGTTTCTGAAGTACCTTAAATTTTTTGCCTATTGAAATTAACCTTTTTTGAAAGCATGTCTGACAACACAAAGAAAGTCTCTTACTTATGCTTGTATCTGAAACTTGAGTTTAAAAAGAGGAAAATGAAATCTGGAATATACAGGAAATGTTAGTTTACATAATTCATTCTATACTTAAAGCAAGCTGGGGTCACCCAATGCTCATTTTTCTTTCTTCTCTAAGTAAAAATACTATATATCAATTTCAAACAGTGCAAATTTAAACATTTTTTAAAAATCATGTCATATCTTTTTCTTTTTCTCCTTCTTTGTTTTTAAGTATCTGAAAGTGTTCAACTCAGAATGCACCCAAACCAGTAGTAGCATAACAGCCTGAATGCCATCACGATAAACAGAAGCAAAAGAGGTAATTACTCCCTAACTGTAGTTGCACACATAGAGGCATCAGATCCCTTACACCTTACTCTCCATTAAATGGAATTGCGTGGGACATGAAAATATTTAGCATTATACAAATCTTTGAACTGCAATAACATGTTTGCAGAATTATGTGAATATAGGCAGACACGAGCAATAAAGTATTACAATTCCTTCCCATTATACTTAAGATTTTCTTTAAAAACATCTTTAATAAGCATTTAATTTATGTTGATTGTGGGGTGGATGTTTCTGACTGATTTTTGATGCATCCTTTAAACAAGTTTCTCTTTATGTTATGAAGTAAGTAGTGTCCATAAACGGCTTATAATTCTCCTAATAGTATTAGCCTGATACCAAGATTAAACTTTGGAAGAATCTAAATGTCCCTGAAAATTGCCACCTAAAGTCATAGAATGATGGTATATACTGATTTGGAATGGATCCATCGGGGTCATTGAATCCAACTCCTGGTCGTGCTCGAGACACCCCAAGCATCACACCATGCGCCTGAGAGTATTGTCCAAACGCTTCGTGAACTCCTACAGGCTGGGTGCTGTGAATTCAGATGTGAATTTTGCAACCAATTGCGTTTTCCACACATTTGAGCCTTAACTTTACATATGAACTCTATCACACTTCAGGTTATTCAAACTATGCATTCAGATTTGCTAGTCCCATCATTTCTTCTCTGGTGTACTCTTGGAAAAGAACAAGTGATCACATTAAAATGCTGCAATCTAACTTTTGTAGTCTGAGTGCCCCATTGTGGTTGACAATGACATTTTAGAAAGGGATCCTTTTTGCTCTTCAGAATCCTTTTGATTAGGCTGAAATTGCTAGTACATAATTTAGAAATGGTGTATCGTGAAGAGAGAATCTTTAGAAAATGAAAGAGAAAAACACTGATTTTCATAGAAGTGCATTAAGGATTTAAGCATACATACCCAGAGTCTGATTTTGGAGAATATAGAGTGTTTTCTTTTTTTGCCTAGCATGCTCAGCTCCTAGTAAAATTCTGCTGAGTCTGCAGATTGTAGCAGAAAAAGGTGATTTTGGATACGTTTCCCTTTAAGAAGGTCTGGCATAGGGTCATAAACGAAGTTATGATTCTTTTGATTCCGCAGCTGTCTAAAATGAATAATGTTGCAAAATGTTCACAGATTACCAAGATGAAATAAAAATGTGATTTGTTAGGAACTTACCATGAAGAATGGATTTTTTACCTCAAAAGGAAAAAGAGTTCAAATGAAGCACAGGACCTAAAAGTTTTTAATTATTAAATTTCGTGCAAAGAGTTAAATTCTGTAAAAAATTGCTCTCTATTTTGGACAGCCCTTCTGGGACAGAGGCAGTGTACAAATCCATAGCAAACCTTTGCACTCCGTATTTCTAGATATTTTCCAAAAGCATGACAGTTGAGTACTCTGCACAGGAAAGAGACAGTGAAAAGGGATGTTATTTCCTTCTACAGTTCTTTGAGAGCTGCCTCTGAAATTGTGGCTCAGCACAAGCACAGAATGAGGACATAAAGATCTGTACTTTAAAATTTTAATAAATGTGTGATTCATTTGACTACTGATGGTAGATTGACCTTGATTTCCTGTTCTAATTTGTATGACACCACTCCAGAGTTATAAAGGGGAACAGCCTTTTGTTCCAGGGATCAAAAGTCCCTGACTCTGTTTCTGCGTTTAAAACGCTGTTGAAGCTGTCAACTGCAATTAGAAAAGGAGAAAACAAATAATGAGTCCTTGAATAGGGTATGACTCAGTGTTATGGGATACTTGAAATGCTGCAGAGCATACATCCCAATAGTAAAGCCTTAAACAGGGCTCTGCAATGTTGCCTGGATTTGTAAACGTCAGTTTTTACTGCACTGTTTTGAATTGTTCCAAGGCAAAATGACTTCTCTTTACAAACAGTGGCTTTCACTAACATCTCTGTTACACCTGCATTAATCAGTTATGTGACAGCAATCATAGAATGGCTTGGGTTGGAAGGGACCTTATAGATGATCTGGATTCAACCTCACTGCCGTGGGCAGGGACACCTTTTATTAGACCACATTGCTCAGTGAACTACATCATTATGATGTGATGTGGTGTGTGATCAGAGGGCAAATGCCATGAGGCATTTACAGTTCTCACATCAGGAGATGCTGAACCTCAGAGAATACAAACACATTCTCACAAAACCAAAGTTGAAACCCCAGGGGACAAGATTCATATTATGGTATGTGCTACTATGCACAATATCAGCTTATGATGCTCTTGATGCTGTGTGTAACATTCCAGTCTACATGGTTGTTCACGAAGGTCACCTAAAAACATTTTAATTGAAGAAGAATAACAAGAGAACCTTTGGAAGAACAAGTCTTATTTAAAAGCTTTTATGTGAGGGTGGCAGGCATCCTTTCATAGATATTTTATGTCTTAGTTAAGTATACTTTTGATTGCTCTGTGGCAGAAGAAGCTGCTGATTAAAATACTCGGTGACAAAATTTTAAATACTCAATGGAAAAAAAGCATGTTATTTACCATTATTTGTATAGTTGTAGCAAGTTGCAAACTTCATGATTTGCAGCACAAGAACTTTTCTGACAATTGTCCTATTTGCCTTTTTGAAAAGAGCAAAACTATTAAAGTAGAAGTTTTAGGGTATAGGTCTTAAAAATGCATCTAAAAGCTTATATGGCAAAAAAATTAAGAATGTCTTTTAAAGTTATTAAAAGCTTCGTTTCAATAGCTGGAAGCCTCTTTCCAAACTTATTAAAAGACATTCAAAATTTCTGCCTTTGTTCCCACCAAGCCTTGAAGGCTTAGAATTTAATTTAAAATACTAAAGTTTTATTTTCTCAGGTTCAGAGGCTCCTTAAAGCCTAAGTAATTCATAGGACAATCAAATTCCCTTGTATATGAAGGGACATAATTACTTTTAAGAAAATTTGAAATGATGCCATGAGTTGTACTAAGTCTTCTGGCCTTCATCAACTCTTGAAGTAATTATCTGTCTCAGAAAAAGGCTTTTGGAGACACGAATTGATTGTAAATCACTACAAGCATTCTTGGCATACTTTTTAATTTGCTGATTTGTAGCATTTAATAAAAGATTGCTTTTCTTTTTGGCTCCTGTCTGTCTGAAATAAGTTTGATTAGACAAAGACTTCTTGACACCTAATAAAGTTATTTTCAATCTCTTTTATGTGAAGTAATCATTTAATACATAGTCTCAGTTTTGGCAGATAAAAACCCAGAAAGCCAAAAACAAATCCAAAAAGCCCAAAACCCAGAGTTTGGGGCTTCACTACAGGTTCTATACACAACCCTTTTTGATTCTGGATTGCATTGTAGGCCTAAGACTTTGAAGCCTCTTTTGTTAACATGTCAGTGTATATAAACTTGAGTTTACTAAAAATCCTTCTACTTAGTACTGACATTACTAGCTAACATTAACTCTGCTGCTAAAAAGATGTGTTTATTTAGGTTAAATCCAGAGTAAATTTGACACTAATAAAACTTGCACTGTAATATGCTGAATCTTTTAAGTTTGTTGTTTGTAACGCAGAACTATCATTAGGATGTGGCAAGAATGTATGCTTCATGCTGGAGATCTTTTATGACAATACATCAAAGAAAGTGCCTAATAAATCTGATTCTTAGATAATACCTGCAAAAATTTTATCAAAGTCTTGCGTTATTTGGTATACCTTTACTAGATAATGATGTGATACGGAATGTAAAACTACTCAATAGGTGATGTAATTTGGACTTTATTTATCAAATAAAAATTGAATTTATAGCAGGAAAGAGCTACTTTTAATTATTATTAATTTAACCATCTCAGTTTTATATAGGAAGAATGATTTTAACATTTTGAGATGCAATATTTGCCTGAATTCTGTTGGCTCAGTATTTAAGGTACCCCTTGGACTAGGTAAATAAAGCCTTCTGAATATATTACTGCAGACAAGGACATCTGAGAATAAGTGTACTGCAAACAAAAAGGTTTTGTTACAAAGTCTGTAGCCAGCATTATATGATATATTTCATATTAATAGTAAATCCATGCTAATGTAGCAGTCACTAGGGAGAGCTTAAGAAACATTATCAGTAGGAAATGTAAAGTAAATGTAGAGGTTGATTTTATTTGACAGTTTTAATTTCATTTCTTTAGGACTCCATTTTCTGATACTTTGTAGGAAGAAAATAGAAGATGTTTAGGAAGCTGAGGATATTTTTGTCTTATCCTCCTGTGACTGCGTATAATATCTACAGCAATCACTGATACATTGTTCAGAAACACAAAGACCAATTATAGACTAAAAAATGTTAGTGTGAATTATGGTATTCTCTCCAGGAGAGAAACAGTACATTTCTGTTCCTCTTTAAAGGTTAGTGGCTCAGCTGAGTTAATGTAGGTTTGCATTACAGTATAAGAAACTCTTTCTTAATGCCACTGTTTTGTATAAAGTGCTCTTTCTGTATAAATTTCATTGCTGTAGTGGCTCATACGCATCTATCAAACATAGAATTTATGTCACGGACATGCTTGGGATGTGACGGCAAACTGCAAACTCACAAAGGTATTCACCTTCTAGTTCTCCGCAAACAGATGTACGTGCTGCTACATACATTTTACTTCTCTGCATATTTTAGAATAGAAATTAGAATTTGGACTCTAACTGAATGATTGTGTTACTATTTACAAATTCATGTTTCTTTCTCCATATCCTCTTGTCAGCCCAATATCCTGTGAACACCTGTCCACCAAATGGCAAAGTTGCAGCAGGAGAAACAACTGAGCCATCCTGCTGAGATATTTTGCCAACTATATATTAATATAAAAAATTACTTCTATTCTCATTTAAAGGAAAACCCAAGCAGCCGTTCTCTGGAGGGTTACAGAGCTGTGGAAAAAGATGTCTCTTAGAGATCCAGGATTAATATTCAAAGCTCTGGAGAAGCTGAGATACCAGGACAAGTTTTTGCATGTCTACCTAAGGCAATAAATACCCTTCTTACTCTCTTAAACTACAAGCTGCTGCCAGTGTTATGTGACAAGCTCAGGCATCCAGCCCTGAGGTATAGATTCTGCTCTGAGAAGAGGCTCTTCAGGATCACCAGCCGCATTCCCAATTGCCATCCGACAATGTCATGTGTGTTGTAGATTCTGTATATTCTGTCATATTTCTCTGGTGTTTCCAAATTAAACCAGATATTCAGCATAGCCAGAAATGTAGGACTGTTCAGGCTTTGTACTGATGAGAGAACTGCATAAAGCCTGTTTTCTCAAATTTAGTTAGGATGGAGTTGGTTATGAATTTCAGCAACTTTTCTGTGGCCTTAATCATTAAGTTTATTTTATTATTAGAAATCAGGAAAGAAAGAAAGAGGAATAATTAAATTTCTCCCAGCTTCAGGCTCCATCAAAGATACATTAAAAATAAAACTACAAAGAGATATCTAACAAAACTTTTTAAAGATAGAAAACTAGTTAAACAAAATGGATAAATACTTCCAACTTTTCCTAACAGATAAAGCACACATTGAGTACTTTGAATTAATTCAAGAGTGTTTTACATAAAAAATGAAACATAATATAAAGATCTAAGAATATGTTACTGAGCTTATCTATGTAAATTGCTTAACATCTTTCCTCTCTTGTACAAGACTTAAAAAAATAGAAATTGTGAATTCACCATACTTTCTTTTCTGTCAGTTGCATCCTTTTTGTGCTTTTATTTATACTTTTCTGATCTACAAAAAGGGACAAAAGCATCCAGCAGCCACAGTCCGGTTGCTCTGCCACATTAAGCTATAGAGAACCTGGACATGCAGCAGTCACTTATCCAAGTGAATCACCATTGTAATTATGCATCTTGCAATTATTATTAGTTGATCACAGCAAAATGTTAATTCAGAGGAACTGTTTTATGGAATTAATTTTTTTCCAGTCTTTGACTCTTTGAAGCAGAGGTGTCACACAGCTTCATGACATTTATATAGTTTTTCCTACCATTAGAAAACCACTTCATCAATTTGGATCATGTTTTAATCACAGTCATGCAGACCCTCAAGGCCATGTGCAATTGGCTGCACCCCCTGCACCTGAGGGGATACAGCTGAAGGACCTGCTGGAGCACAAAGACTGTCACATCTCATTGTTTGGATGTGATTGACTGATGCAGTACCACATGACACTGTAATGAAAAACACTCTTTTCCTTAAACAAAATCATTATTTTTTTACAAGATTATGTTAAGCTTTCTTTTCTTTTTTGTCTTAAGGAAAGGGGGGAAAAACAGATATCCACTCTGCATAAGGTTTTTAATGTTGAAAAATAACAAGGCATTAAAAACATCCGTCATTTGCAGTAATGAAGCTATCTGCTACTTATCTCAACAATTTATCCCAAAGAAAAAGGAAGGTTCTTATTCAGATCCTAGATACATTTTAACCTGTTCTTAACTATTAGATTTGAAGAGGCTGAAGAGAAGTTATGATTAGTGTCAGATACAAGCAGTACTGCTGATTTCTGAAATACTCTATGTGATTGTATTATTCTGTGATTCTCCCCAGTTTTGCTGGAAGACTGTAACACATACTGTATATGAGCTTTATGCCATCTTAGACTTTGTGACCAGTCTACTAATATTCTCTGCTTCTTACATTTAATATAGTTTGCCTTAGGACCAAAAAAATATCAGTAAGGTTTCATTATTTAGGGTGTGCTGCTAAGCTGCTTAACAGAAATCAGTCTCTGGGGTGGGAAGAGGATTTTAAAAAGTATATGAACTTGTGCTATAGATTTGTATTTTACTTCTTAGTTTGGATTCTGTCTCCTCTTCAAGAGAAGATTTTAGTGCATGCCAAGACTTGGGGGGAAAAAAACCCCAAGGTTTTCAGTGAAGAGAAATCTGAGGACCCATTTTTTTTTACTTTATATCTGTTTCAGATATTATTCTACTCTCGTGCTGTATCAGAATACAGAACTTAAAATAAATAAGGAAGCTAGAGTGGTGCATGTTTTAAAGTGACAGGTATAATTTGTAATAGTGGTCAAAAGTAATTTGTTCTTTGAAGAATAACCTAAAAGCCAAAATATTCAGTTGCAGTCATTCTGTTCAACAGTTCTTCTGGTCTAATACTTACTCTGATGAGATAAGATCTGGAGGATGCATCAAAGTGGAAGATTCAGCTAAATGCATCATTGTAATGGGAGTTTGCATGTTTTAAACTAAGATATGAACTTTAATATATATCGTGGGATCATAGAATCATAGAATGGCTTGGGGTGAAAAGGACCTGACAGATCATCTCGTTCAAATTCCCTGGCATGAGCAGGGACATCTTTCACTTGATCAGGTTGTTCAGAACCTCATCCAACCTGGTCTTGAAAGCTGCCAGGGATAGGGCACCCACAACTTCTCTGGGCAACCTGTTCCAGTGCCTCACCAGCCACACAGTAAAATTTTTTCCCTAATATCTAATTTAAACACACTCTCTTTCAGTTTTAAATCATTACTGTTGCCCTGTCACTACATGTTCTTTTAAACAGTCTCTCTGCATCTTTCTTATAGGCTCCTTTCAGGTACTGGAAGGCCAAAACCTTCTCTTTTTCAGGCTGAACAATCCCAATTCTTTTAAAGATAACCTAGAAAAAAAGTAAAAAGTTATAGTATGGAGCATGGGTATCCAACTTTGATTACAGATTTCCAGTTTGAATTTTTCATTAGAGCCTGACAAGATTTTTCAGTTTTATAACAGCGTAAGTAAAGGTAAGATGTGACTCACATCATCATGTTTGTCAGTGACCTCATAGCAAAGAAGGTAGAAAAGTGTTAATATTTCTTTTCCACACAAAATGTGTGCCTTACGAAAAAGGTTTCACTTTGTTTTCTCTTGATATCTCACTGAAACAAAGGTTCATGCACATTTTAAGACCTATAATGCATTTTCTATTTAAAATGCAGTCATTATGATGACAACATATCACAGATGGAAGAGAGTAAAAGGGACAGTTTTGCAAAAGTATATACAGAAACTACATTTATGCAAACTGACAAATAAATACAGTCACAAGGTCAGTTTGTATACTCCCTATTCACATTTGTGAACACTCATGTACATAGGAAGCACCATTACAGTCAGTGAGATAATTCATCTGGATAGCTCTCAGCATCTGCAAAAGGTTAATCATCTGATAGAAATAAGTTTATAAATGATTTGACAAAGAGAAAACAAGGATTAAAAAGGTGCAGAATTTGTAGTAAATAATTTTATCATTCTTGCTTTTGAGGAAGTGTTATTTTATTAAAAATGAAATAGTTACCGCTGTGATAAATAAATAATAAGAAAGGACAAAAGGGCACTTTTGAAGCAGTATATAATTCCACATATCATAGCGAACCAAAAGGTCTGTCACAGAATAGAATCCGTCAAAGCAAGTTCATTGATACTGGGTGGAAAATGTTATTGTCATAGGCTAGTCAGATTTTTATCAAAGTGCGCAAGAAATCCTTGAAATGCCCTTCCCTTTTTCTCTACCTCTGTACTTTCACAGAATGGTTGGGGTTGGCAGGGACATCTGGAGATCATATAATCCCCCACTTCCCCTCAAGCAGGTTCACCTAGAACAGTTTGTCCAGGATCACATCCAGGTGGGTTTTGAATATCTCCAGAGAAGGAGACTCCACAACCTCTCTGGGCAGCCTGTTCCAGTGCTCTGTCCCTCTCATGGTAAATAATTTTTTCCTCCTGTTCA
The DNA here is from genome assembly GCA_035584735.1 of Pseudotriccus pelzelni. Taxonomy (NCBI): domain Eukaryota; kingdom Metazoa; phylum Chordata; class Aves; order Passeriformes; family Tyrannidae; genus Pseudotriccus; species Pseudotriccus pelzelni. The sequence continues at coordinate 106,682,797 of JAWMRA010000078.1, forward strand.
GATGGAACTTGCTGTGTTTCAGTTTGTGCCCATTGCCCCTGATCCTGTTGCTGGGCACCATTCAAAAAAGCCTGGTTCCATCCCCTGGACACACGCTCTTAAGATATTTGTGTGCATAGACAAGATCGCCCCTCAGTCATCCCTTCTCCAAGCTAAACAGTCCCAACTCTCTCAGCCCACTGTCTTCGCATAACAATAAATAAAATAGATCTTATACATTTGCATTGAAATAACTTTCTCTCAATAAGCATGAATATATACATCTTAACTCTGTCAACAGAAACTCTTAAAATTTACAAAAGAATATGACTTCTGAAATTCATATGAGACAAAGTAATTTAATATTTTAATATGTTCACATTCCAAAGCAATTTTTCTAGGTTTTTTTCCCCACCTTTTTCAACCGCATTTAATTTCAAACAAAATCTTTATATATATATTTATTTTATGAGAGAGGTAGTTTGAAGTTATGATCATGGGCCAACATCTGAAGTTTATGCTCAGACAGAATTCGGTCTTACCTCAGACTCAGAACAGGTTATGAGATATGCTGAATCAATTAAGGGCTGCACTTGATGATCTCGGAGGTCTTTTCCAACCTGTTTGATTCTATGATTCTGTGAATGTCTCACTGTTGTTTCTTGTAATTATATTTTTCTCACAGCTACTCTTGCACTTATTTTTATTTTTTATTAATCTTAATTATTTTATTCCCTTACATAGAATTTTCATGATACTGACTCCTACTAAAATTCAGGATTGCTCTTGTCTCTTGAGTCGTGGTTTAGCACAACACCATTAGGCTCTTTAACTAATATATTCCCCACTGAAAATATAGGGAAAAGTTACAGGGTGTAAAAATTTTTATAAAGACTGATTTAAAATATCTGGAAAAAGAAAAATGACCAAAGGTCTCAGATTTATATTTGGATCTGGTATCTTCAGTTTAGCTTCTCCTACAAAGCTAAAAAATCTTATAATCATAGTTGTTGTTAGCATGGACTGCTGAATTTCCAGAAGCAAGGCTGTTTCCCAGGAGAACAGCAAACACCCAGGGAATTCAGCAATCTCTGTATGGGAACCATGAGAACTGAGGTCTCAAGCCTTTTCATGGAGACTGTAAACATTTCTGTTCTTCACTTGGAATTACAATGAGGCCAAGTTAAAAAAAATACTGAAGCTCTTTATGAAAAAAGTTTTCACTTTATTTCCTTTACCTCTCTGTCTCTCACCCACCCTTAAAGAGCATAACTAATTATTGCTGCAGGATGAGAAAGCAGAAAGAAAATGAAAGTTGCTAAGGGTTTCTATTTTTACAAAGAAATAAATTATATTACCCAGTGGGACCATATGACAATCTAGATGGATATACATCAACAATAATCTTGCACAACTAGAAGGAGAATGATTATATCCAATGAAAATTATGGGATTATTTTAGTTACTAAACAATCTTTCGAAACTCATCATTTCACAATAATAAAGTGTGTTGGGGGGAAATTGAGATCAAGTTTTTTCACAGCTCACAAGCTACGTAGGTGTAAATAACATTACCTTTAAATAAACTACCATTCTATTCCTGTAAAGCCATTAAAATCTTAACCCAAATGTTTACTCAAATCCATATGAGTACATAAGAATACCGCAAATAAAGCATTTTGAGACCTGACCTATTTTTGGACATATAAACATCTTTTGAAATTTAAAAGGAGGTTTTGAAGACTCTCTAGATCAAGATCTGTTCTTGTTTCCTGCATTGCATGCAGTCCCATCTTTGTTGCTTTCAGCAGATCTGCACTTTGATTCTAAGGTTACTCTTCAATGGAAGAAGCATCTTACAGGACAAACATCACCCAGGTTTAAGACAGTGAATTCAAATGTTGTTGCTGCTATATTTTAAAGGTCATTCAGGCACCTAAATTCACCAGCATCCTGGGACAATTCAGGCAGTCAAATGGATCTGAGACCAGCACAATCTACTCTCACTTTCTGAGCTATCCAGCTGAAAGCAAGTTTTGCTATAGCTACAAAATCTGCACTCATGTCTGCTTTTGAAGGTGCTGACATATCTTAAAGATGGCAGTAATCTCATACACAATCCCCAGAAGTGTTAGCTATTCTGGGCAAACATCTCACAGGAATAGCTCATTAGTTTTGACTTAGAAGCCACTGGAAGCAGCTCTTGTACAAAAAGCCATTCAACTGGCCTGAAAAACTGATAATTAATAGGGTGCTTTGTAACTCGCTTTTACAAACAGAAAGACAAAATGACTGAGCCTAATCACTAATAGGGAGATCAATTCTCTGGTGTTAGATTTGTCCTGTAAACAGACATGGAAAGGCAATGTATATATATCTAGTAACCTCAAAATAAATCTTCTATTAGAGTTATTACATTTACTTAGAATTTATTTTCTACAAAATGGAAATACTTCCTTAGGGTTTGTGTTTTTCTTTTTCCCTGTGAGTATTGTGGCATGGTATTGCTGCTTATATTGTTTACAGAGAGAGTTTACTTTCAGAATGTGAATTTCTAAATAATAGTGCCAAATATTGGCACTGAAAACCTGAATCCATCCACTTGCAGTCTAAAAATGGGCAATGATACCCGTGTTCAGTAAAAACATTTTAGATTTCAAGTTAGGCACATCCAGTAAATATCCTAAATTACATGCAGAAGAACTTGGATTCTTAGACAAAAAATCCAAGAAATTATGTGTTTGTAACAGTAGTGAAAGATAAGGATCAGACTCAGTGGATTTACACTTTAAAAAATCAAATCAGAATTTAGCTCTTGCACAGAATAAACTCTCAGCATGCACTTTCAGTCTTGCTTTTTCTCTGGAAAACTCTGCAGATGGAGGACATCTTTTACTTACATTGCCCCTTGCTCCAGAAATGGTCCTCCTACTGAGTTACTTCCTCTCTTTGTGTTTCACCCCATAACCCTGCTGTTTGACTTTACCCTGCAACAGAGTCCTCCCTCTGCTCAGCACAGCACACCTCTGTACCATGTTCACTTTGGGCAAAAGGAGAACACTTGCATCTCAGCGCTTTAGGCTTTCAGTGTGCTTGTTCTTTTACTTTCCTCTGTCACCATCCAGTATGTCATTTTCTCCTAGCTATCTGCATGAGAGTAACTATTGCTAGTTCTGTAAAATGTTTGCTCTTTATTCTGCCTCTCTTTCTGTAAAACTTTTTATCTCAGTTTCCATAAAGGCCTTTACAAAATGGAGAGAAGCAGGCTCTGTTCTATTGATTTCTTCAAAAAGAAAGCTAAGAGCATATGCTCACACTTGCTTCCTTTGAGAGATGTGACAAGAGATTATACCTGCCATATGCACAGAGTCTTATAATGTTAATATGGAGGAAGGTCATAGCCAGCTTTTCATGAGCCCTGCACCCTGCAGAGCACCGAGTCCATTCACAGTGGTATTCCCAGCATTAATAGACTGTAGAGATTTAGTTGGTCATGTGATTGCTCTCAAGTGATTTTTATCCACAACCATGGCAAACACTAAGCCTTTCTTGTTCACCTTTACTGACAATGAAGGGTTCAACTGCATCCCCGAGCATAAGTGCCACAGATAATGTAAATGCAACCAGAAACCTCTGAAAGTTCCTTTCTCTCTCTTATAACTCATTATCTCTAATATTGTCACTTTGTATTATTATGTGTCTTCCCTCTGGTCACCCTTGCTAGCTGCTTAGACAGAAGAGAGAACCCCTTTTCTAAAACTATACAATAAAAAGAACTTCTATAGGTTTATGTAAGAGAGGTCTGGATCCTCAATATGACAGTTAGCATGGGTCGACTTGAACTTTCCCCATATGACTTATTGAAACTGATGTATTAAATTAAATCAATATGCTAGATATTACTTTGCCATCTAGCATTACAGCTAGGCTGAAATGATCCGATGTGGAGTGAATTCAGGTGGGAGCGAGACAAAATATTCTATACCAGAAGGCAGCAATTCCACTTGTTAATTGATGGGTTGTTAGCATGATTTTAAACAACTTGGCAGCTGGCTGGCAGGCCTTATTCAGTGGGTGAGCACATATGATGTATTGATATTTAAAAGGATATAATCCAGTTACAATCCATATAATCACACTTCTTCCTCACACGTTTTTCTAACCATTCTTGTGACAGTCAAGAGCTAGTAGTGGCAATGGAAGAGATTAAAAAGAAAATACTTTCTGCAGTCTTTCTCTGTATTAGCCTGAAAGTCTTCTGAAAATAATGAATTTCACTGTTTGCCCCGTAAGGCTCTAGTTGAAGGACTAAGTCTTTTTAGCCTAGGAAAGAGATGTAATACCCTTTTCCAGTGTTACAGGTTGTCTTTCTGTTCTTTCACACAGTAATGGGGTAGAAATAAGAAAGTGCTAGTTAAAAAGCTTAAAGTAGAACCAGGAGCAAGAAGCATTCTAGGTTTTGTTCTGATTTTCTTTCCATATTGTGTTTACTTTACATTAAGTTCACTATTGTATTTTCATTCACTGCTTCATGTCTATAACTCTTGTACAAGACCATTGGAGTAATATAGGAGTACTTAACAGTCTTTATTTATCCCATCAACTACTGTGCAGAGAGTATTTTATAGTAATGAAGTATTTTAAGTAATGAAATGTAGCACAAAGAAAATAAGTTACTTCCTCAATGTTGCAGAACAGAGAAATCTGAATCAAACCTCCTTGGTCCAAAGATGTTTACAAACCTGGAGCGTCTGGTTTCATTGGCATTATAGAGGGCTATAGAGTTCACAGCTTCACTCTTCTCTTGCTTCAGATCATTCATGTGGTCCAGAGCACACAAATCCATTAATGCCAAATGAACCCCTCTCCTCACTGGATCACTGTCTTCTTTTACTGTAAATGAAAAGTTCACACTGTACATGGACAAGCACTAGATGCCATCTGAGATGCTTGCCTATGTTCAATGACAGTCTCAGGAACAGAATCACCTGTTTCAGAGGAACCTAGAGGTGTGATGACTTGGTGTGTAATGTCAAGTGTCACTTGTGTTTGCTTCTGCTGTGCAGTTCTGTGCACAGAACCATCATCTCTGAGTGTTTCCCTAAGTTATGCTCTGTCCCACAAGGCAGAAGAAACTTTTGTTTTCTGCTAACAAATCCTTTAGGGTGAATTAAAGTAAATCAATAATAGATGATCAGCATTTATCATCTCATATATATGTATATATCTCTTATTTTAGAACAATTTGGTTGCAAAGGAAAACAGACATAGCCATTCTGGTTGTTATTATCTGTAGTAATATGGCAATATAAAAGCATAAAGATACCAACCCAGAAAATGTGTAAGGGAACAGTGAGAAAGAAAATGTAAGAGTTTATATTCATGACCGAGAGGTCTCCAATGAACTTGATGGTTGTTGCTGGTGTCTTGGACAGCTGGGGAGTGGTGAGGGAAAGAAGCCCATGAAACATAAAGTCCAATGGTTTATATACCCTCAGAAACCCTCCTGGTGCCTACCCCGTGTGTTGGGGAGGGGCCATTTTTATAAAGTTAGGGTTTTGCAGAGGCTGGGGGTGCTGGTTTTCGCACAGTCATTTTATGTCTGGGGCTTGGGGGGCCGTGCTTCAGAGGCACCCCTGCCAAAAATGAGGCCTTGTCCAGGGTAGTGGTGGGCCTCCTTTGACCCAGCCTGGCCCATAGGATATAAGCATCACACATCCAAAGAGTCGTCACTGGCCTTCTTTAGATAAATATCACACATGCAGAGGCTCACTCCCAGGCCACCACAAAATCTAACAGTTTGTGGGCTATGGCTTCCTCCCCTCAGCCTTTATCTTCAGTCTCCTGGAAGGAGGCACAGTAGCAACAGCCTAAGGAAATCAAAAATCCAATTCCTCACACAGTAGCACCACTTCAGTTCAAACCAGGAACATGCTTTGGAAGAGACTTACCCTCCCCTTTGCTTTAATTCACATTTTGGGGATGTCTAAACTGAGCTACCTTCCCTTAGGAACTCTCTGGAAGATATGCTCAAAGACTTGTCTTCCACACTCCTCACAGCACCTCACAGGACTATGACAGAGCTAGTCCAGTGCAGGACCTGCTGATGTATGACTCAGATGGATACTGGTCAGCAGCACCTAATGTTTCTGATTGCAGGTTGACCTCTATGACACTGAACCACTCGATCAGGCAGAGCCCTCTTTCAGGCATGTACTTTTAGCAAGATTTGTGAGTTTAATGAGCACTTATTTATAGGTCTAGGTAATGTCACTCTTACGTGGATATTCAGTGCACTGTCTGAATTAAAATGGATCCCTAATGAGAACACTTTTAAACAAACTTGATTAAAAATGCATTTGTGTCTGAAGTGTGAGAATTATAATAGTTCTTCTAAAATGAACAGCACTGATGGAAAATGACAATGAGTGTTCTCCTCTGCCTTTCCGCTGCTACAGGATAGTGAAATATATTACTATAGCAGGATGTCTGCTAAAGTGGGAGTATAGCAGCTCTAACTTGGGCTCAAGATGCTTTTGTAGTTGAAGAATGCTGAGACCAGCCTGACTCAACAATCCCAAAGCACTCTAAGGATATGAAAAATAATGTTTTCTGACAGAAACTGACACTGGTGAGGATGTGGCAGACAAAGCTCCTGATAAAGGAACCAACAAGTGATAGAACTGATAACTTATCTAAAGCTGCTGTGCTAAAGGCTGCTGAGCTGGCATGGGTAGCCTAGAAACATTTGATTGACAATCAATCGCTTTAACTTTTAAAAGCCTGGTCACACTTTTTAACAGCAGGAACTTCTAACACACTGCTTCTGGAGGTGTGTGTGGAAATTCCTCCCTTCAGCGAGGACTGCCCTCAAAGGCTACTCCTCGAGGCTGAGGGAAAGAGATTTGCCCATGGTCATTGTTATGGGTGAGTAACCTCAATCTCTACTTATTACTTATTAAGATAGCTTTGAAATTATTAATTTAATAAATAGGGCATTATATTATTATCTATAACTGTAGTGTGTAGTAAATAATTCTGATCAATGCCTTTTTGGTTTAAATATTATCATCAATTCAAATAAATAGTTTATCTTATTATATCAATATATTTATTGGTATAATCAATAAATATATCAATATATTTATATAAAATAAACAAAATATTTACATAAATAGACAGTTGTATAAGGGATCAATAACACCTATACAGTCCTTTAGAAAAATCTTTGACCAAGCCTGGGACTAGAATTGGATGCAGCCATACCTACTCTTCTCTGAGACAGAGATTAGAAGGGAAGGTGGTTCTTTCTAAACCTCATGACTCAAGGGGTCTTCTTCCCAGATAAACTTTGCCTGAAGTTCCCATTCTGATTGCAACATTTCTAAAGAGGAAAAGCACAATCATGTTTCCATTACAATGGTGGGATTTTTTTTGTGTGTTAGCTGCAAGGAGAGAGTGAATATCTTAGAGAAGTCCTAACATATGGCATGCTCAATGGAAGTTCAATGTTCAAGGCATCTCAAAATTTCTCTTGAGCTGTTAAGCATGTTATCAACCTCCCTAGCAAGGAAAACTGGTGGTGGAGAACTTAAAAAACTTAGAAACAATATGAGATTATTAATTTTCATAATTTGCAGTTTTATGATGCCATTTCTCACCCAAATGAAAGTTCCACTCTTTGAGGTGAATTGTTTAAAGATGTCTGCACAACTGCAATAAAAATATTCAAGGTGATGAAAGACCAAGAACATGATGAGGTTATTGTAATTATGGCAGAGCTTGCAGGTACAAACCATCTGGCAGAACTGTTAATTTCATAGCAGCATATTCTCAGTGTGCTAACTTTGTCAAAAGCTTTGAAAGTCAGTATCCATCTATATTCTGAGCCATTGTTTTCAAAGGTCACTCTCTAAAGTGTTCACACAAAGGCAGAGTAGAAAAAGCCTGGATGTTTATTCTCGTATTACTTGCACATAAAAGGTAATTCTGAAGTTAACTGGGAGAAAAAAATAACATATCTATTTAACTGTCTGTTAAGAAACATTGAGCTGTAGCTCTTGAAGATGTCTACAAACATACTGATAGGACAGTACTATTTTATCCTGGAATTATTAAACCCATATTTTCCTTAATATGGACAATTAATTTTTAATTATAAGTATTTAATTTGACTATCTGATGATACATACCTTGTATATTTGCTTTCTGTCAGTGGATGGAAATTTTTCAGAGGAGAAAGGTTCTGTCATAAATTTCTGATATGAAATATTCTAATAATTCTGAAAAAAAATTGTAATTACTATCAATTAATCCCTGACTCCCCAAAGACTGCTCTCTCTACACACCACATAGCTCCCCAGAGAGAGCCTGAATAATAGTGTAGCCAGGAAAAAACTAGAAACCATTTCTGTTTCCTTGAAATAGAGTTCTTTAAATTTATCTGTATGCAAACACATTTTGTTTTTTACTCTTATCTGAGGAATAAAAATCAGATAAAAGGTATCAGTTACTTTTTGATTAAAAGTAAATTTTCCTTTTGCATAAATCTCTGCTGATTTCAATATAGTTTTATACTATGTGGCCAAAGTAGAATAGATGTTTAAATACTTCTGTTTGGGGACTTCATATTTGTTATATAGTTTTCATTGGGCAAGCACACAGGCGAATCCAGTGACAGGTTTTTTGCAGTATTTCTAGGGAGTTTTATACCAACTTAACCAAAACCAATCCAAACTAATTTGTTTGTTTCTTTCTTTCTTCTTAAGCTTATCTATTTATCTGCCTTCAGGCATTCATGAAGACAGACACTTTCATCTTTGACTCAGTGTGAGTATTTCACCCTAATATGAGTTTGAAGTATCCAAAAAACTTTTATTAAAAAACTGAGTAAATACAGATACTTACAGTTTCTAAACTGAAAGTTTCAAAGGCATATAAACTGGTACTCTGAATGCTGAAAAGAATTAAAAAATATCTTCATTTTTTCTGTGCACAAGTTTTTAAATTTAAGAATTATATCCAGCCAATATCCATATCTGAAAACTCATATGTATTAAAATATGTTAAGAAGAATCAGTCAAAATAAGTAACAGTGATTTTCTTTTTAACAGAAATGTCATATTCTGCAGTATCCATAAAAAATTCTACACTTGAGCAAAATTTAAAAAGTTAATTTCAAGCTAAATGTTTCAGTAAACACCAGAATAAGGTTTTGGAAGAAAACCATTTAAGCATATTTTTCACTTTTGCTATGATAGGCTTGTATTCATGCTTATTGAGGAAGTGTCTGAGATTCAATATGAAAGATTCCTGGCTGGGAAAGTTTGTAGGAATGAGAAATAGAATAAAAAAAAATACATAATGAACAAAGGAAGGCTTGGACATATAAAGAATGAACTGCAAATACTATCTAGGATTAATACTGCACATTTCCTTGGTGGAGTAAACCATACGCAAAAAGGAAAGCAAAAGAAAAGACCACAGGATAGACAGAAGGATAAGACTGAGAGCAATGTGTATAGAAAAAAAAGTTATCAAAATAAACTGAAAAATAAAAGATCAAAAGCACTTGGATAGATTTAAAACCTAATCAACTAAACCAAGATTTTGGGAGAGAAAACAAAACAAACAGCAAATCTAGCAACAACCAGAAAAACCGTCTACCTGTGTGATGAAAGGCTAATGTGACTGTTGTAGATCCTATGCCAGCAATGACCAAGCTAAAGATTAATCTGCAAAGAAAGCAACAAATACCATGCATTTAGGAGAAAGAAGTGGACTTCTGTTTTTCACACTCATGATGTAAATGAGATGAAAGTATTTCTCTCTGCTTTACAAAGATGACAGATATTCTTCTGGACAGCACATTCCAAGTAAGAAAGAGTGGACCACAGAGAAGCCGCTTGAATACTTTAACTGACAAACTAAGATTGGGAATATGTCAAAACTAAGTCAAAGGAATATGGAGGAACATATGAGAAGGAGGTATCAGTACACAGTGTGACAAAAGACAGAGCAGTAAATATATTGTAAGCAGCAGAGTATCAACATACAGTTGATTTTGGGTTTTTATAGTAAGTATTCTTAGAAAGAATTGTCAGGTAACCAACTGTTTCTTTTACCAGAATTCTTGGAAGGTTGTTCTAATAGGAAAATAAAAAAGGGATCATCAGAACTTTGCAGACAGTTTTTCTCAGAGCTGTAAAACACAAGTTAAATTTATACTCTGATGGAAACGAAGGAGAAACTTCATGTATGCATTCTGTATATGAGAAGCTGCATTTGTTAAAAAGACCTTCCAGTAACTGAACAAACAGACCATGAGTTATGCAATGGAGAATAATTAAATCCCTGATATGACTACAATGAAATATAAAAAAAGTTAATGGAAAAATGTGACATTAGTTTCCATATTGTGCTGGTTTGACTGGGATAAAGTTAATTTTCACTATAGTAGCCACTAAGGGGCTATGTTTTGAATTTGTGCTGGAGACAGTGTTGATAACACAGGATGTTTTACTTATTGTTGAGCAGAACTTGCCCAACATCAAAGGCTTTTCTGCATCACCCCACCAGCGAGTAGGCTGGGGGTGAACAAGGAGTTGGGAAGGGACACAGCTGGTACAGCTGATCCCCAACTGACTTTTGCTTTACTGGTTTTGTCTCAATCTGTGAGTTATTTTCTTTCTTTTACCCACCTGTTTCTCTTCCCCATCACATGGGGGAAGTGAGTGAGTGGTGTGGGGCTTAGTTGATGGTTGGGGTTAAAGCGTGACCCATGCGTACTATATACAAACATCATAGCTATGCAGGAAAAGGCTGAATACCTGCCTGTAGTTCCTTTTGTCCTTATTTGTAACAAAGGAACCTTGTTGCTTTTCAAAATTATAGAAAAAATAATCTCTTCTGAAAATTGCTGCAGAACTTCAATAGAAGTTTCAACAGAAAAGAAATAATATTGTTAGATCTATAGCCTGTGTATGAAAGTACCAAGAAAGGAAAGTTATTTTGTCATGTATTGTACTTATACATTTGATATCATATTGCTTTTTCAGAAACTGCAGCTGGATGGAGTTGCTGAAAATGTTCTAAAAATTATACAAAATCTCTGTGGAAATTCTCATGAAAAACACATGAGCAAAGTAAATTGGTTTAACTTGAGGGTAGGTATAACACAAGGTTGTCAATTCCACTGACCCTCTTTAACTGTTATGAAGAAATGTTAAGAAAAGCCTAGAAACTAAAAAAAAAAAAATTGTTATCATTATTAGATGGAAAGAATAGCCAACATTTCTTGATTGGTGATGCTTCCCTGAGTGGACATTGCACAGAAATTTCAGTAAAAGACAAGCAAAAGCATAATAAAAATCAAGTGTAAAGGTTTGTGAAAGTATAAAAAAAGAAAAACTCACTAAAAATAGTTGCAACTCAGTGCAAAGATGTGATGAAGTGTGTTGAGCTCTTTGAATCCAATGCTGAATGACACAATCACCAAAGCTGCTAATAATCATGAGAGATGTAATTCTCAGCTCTTGCTCTTGGAAAAATCTGCAACATTTTGAGACAAGCATATACCACCATAACATCCTGTGTAGAAGAAAAGAAACCCTTTGTCTTTGGCATATTTGTACAGGTGTAGAGATGTGAACAGTAAGAGACCAAGTGTCAAGCAGTTTTCTGCCCTTTCATTACTCTCAGACATTATAAAATCTAGATAATACTTTTACAGTTCATCAGTCTCTCAAAGACGTTGTGGAACTGAGTGATGCTTTGTATACAGGTACTAAAAAACCCACTGCAGATAGTCATTTACATCAACTATGTAAATTTTAGTCGAACAATTTAAATTTGAAAAGGAATCGTGACTACGGAGATAATGTATTCAGTCTGATTTTGCTCATGTAGGAATACTATTTATGCTGTACCATATTTCCATATACTGTTTGATTTGTAAAGTTAAACATTTATGTCATTTATTGATATAACTATTCCATGTCTTTGGAGAATTAGTGAGCACTGATCAATAGTTTGGAGGTTAATCAGTACTTTACTACTTGACTCCAGTTAAATTTAGTTCAATTAAGCAGAATTGATGCTAATTACTGTCCTGATTGAGCAGTGGTTATTACCATATTACCATTCACTATCAGAAAGCTAAATCAGTTCCCCAGGAGACAACTCCGTAAAAGAGTTATAGTGACATAGCATGCCCCAATTAAACAGTCTATATAGTGATAACATATTTACATAGAACTTTTCCTGCTGATACAAATTAGAAACTTGTATTATTTTTAAGACTAGACAGCATATATCCAAGACATAAATGAGTGCACACCAGTGTAAAGACAGAAAAATAAATAAATTGACCCTAAAGAAAATTTCCATTACATCCATGAATAAAAAGAGCTTGTATTTTCAGGATTGGATAGAATAATACACAAAGAAACATATTCTTACCTTGGAGGGAGAATTTGAGAAACTACCTTGAAAATCTGATTTTTGTCACGTTTTTCACACACAGACTCTGTTCCAGTTCTTTCCCCCTCTTTCCCCATATTCTTTCTATCTGTTTAGGGGTCGAGGGTGGATGTAGGTGTTGGGATTAAACCTGTGCATGAAATTTACACTGTACTTTTAACTAAACAGGGTAACAATTCAATACTTCTTAATATTGCAACTGTAGATGTTTTTAATTAAAAATAAAATGTAAAAAAGCAGAAAGACATGCCAAAAAAAGGAATATAATTGTGTCTCAATCATATTTGCTGAATAATTTATTTGATTTTACTGTTTTCCTCCCTCCATTCTCATTTTTTGAAAGAAATCCTAGCATCTGTAATAGCTGCAACAAAGAAGCAACACTTTAGATTCTCAAGCTGGATACAAGCATTAAATAATTAATCTTTGTATGAGGGTCTCTTCTTCCTTAAGGTAGAAGAGTACATTTATTCAAAGTGTTTGTATTTGTCAGATCATCTGGTGAACAGAGTTCTGTTTATCCAAATGTATATGGATAAAGTGAGATTCATTTCTCAGTTCAGTACAAAGTCTGTACACAAGAAGATAAAAATATTATTATTCTTCCTATGATCTCTCTCTCAAAAGTTATTCTATCCTAGGAGACTTTCTCTTCCACTTTCCTTAGATCAAAACTTTTTATCTGTCAATATTTATGACATGTGTGTTACATAAGAATACTGCACTGATATGTGTGGGGGGCAGGTTTGGGGGATTTTTAAATGTTCTGTTTTGGGGCATTTTTTAAATGTGTTTTAAATCTTTCACATAAAATATTATCTTTTGAAATGACTATTATTTAAGGTTTAGGTTTGACATAACTTACCAGGCGCAGTAAGTTACAATAGAAGTTATCTGAGTTTACAAGTTGTAATTCTTATGGGCAGACAAAGAAAGTGGATGTGTGCCCTTTGCCAGCCTTCTTTCCCATATGTTTACTTCAGAGTTAAATAAATTATGAAACCCAAAGAAATAAGAAATAAAACCAAATCCAAATAACATCTTCCCTCCATCCCTCCCTTCTTTCCAGGCTTGACTTTACTCCCAGTTTTCTCTATTTCTTACTCCCCAGCAGTGCAACAGGATGGGAAATAAGGGTTGCCGTCACTTCATCACATGTCTGCCACTCCTTGCTCGTTAGAGGGAGGACTGCTCACATTCTTCCCCTGCTCGAGCATGGGATCCCTCCTATAGCAGATGGAAACAATGGTGTTGGTTTTGATTTGCTCAGGTGCTATAGGAAAACATCTTTCAGGCTTTGCAATCCCAAAGATGAGCCAAAAAGAACAGTAATAATTTGCTGTTATTTCACTAAGAGTGCAAATGTATTTTTTTTAATTCTGTAAATATTTAAATCACATTAAAATTAATTTTATATAAATCCTTTGCAGTGGGACAGAATATGAAATGTAAGATACAGTTTTAAGAAAAGTCAATGTTTGGATTTATATAGAAATGTTGTCAAATTTTATTCTCCATTTCCATTTTTATCCATCATGTTTTGTACACATTTTTGGTAAATTTCCAATGTTCATACAGTATTTTCCTTTTGACTTTTAATATATTTTACTTTCAGATTTTCTAAATTATCCTGCTGGCTTATCCAGAATAAAGAGACAAACACACATTACAAACCAATCTAAATGCAATGAGAATCCTTGCCAAGAGACGCCTCTGCATTTTGGAAATGATAATAAAGGTGGACCAAGACTCAAAGGAGATATATCAGTTTGGAATCCCATTTCTTAGTCTCTCTTTAAGATACAGAAGTTTGAAGCCCAACTAATGAAGCTGAGGTCAGTTTATTGTAGTGAAAAACTCAACTCTTCCCTCAAAAAGAATCAAAAACAACAAAGAAAACAAAATAGACCCATGTCTTCCTCACTTCCTGTGAACTTCTATTGGAAATTAAATTCATAGTAAAACTTTCATTCACCTCCCTGACACCAACCATTGTTTCCTGATAGACTTACAGAAGAGTAACTATATGATGACAGATAAACTCATCATGCTCCCTAGAGATGGACTTAACTTGGATTTAGTCAAATAAACCAGACTCTGTACAATAAACTGTCTTTCTCAACCATGAAGAGGTGACAATTGCTCTTGGATTGCTGGTCATCATTTTGACAGCAATGGCAAAATGCAGACCTATGGCCACCCTAACATACTGGGTTTAGATTAAACTGAGTGGGTCTGACATTGCCTGTCAGATATTTTAGAATTTGCTTTGCATCTGAATAAAAACCAGAAGATTATTGGCTGCACTTCCCTTTGTAAATACATATATATATATATATATATATATATAGGAAGACTTGCAGTTATGTATACATAGAGAAAGATGTCGAGTGCTTAATTTAGAGAACGTATTCATGTCGAGAAATGAGCAACACAGGTTTGTTGGATAGCAAGAATAGATGCCAGCTCTCAAAAGATTTTCATAAGTCATGTAAGCTTATAAGAAGCATTAGTACTTTTAGATGCCTAATTTTGCCACAAGCAACCTTAGAATCTTTGGAGGTGCACAGAGCTCAAACTGTAGTCAGGCATCTTCTCTGATGTTTAAGTCAATTACTATAAACCTGCTGGAACTTGGTGGATTTACAAGAAAAAAATGTGGTTTTAATGTTGTACTTACACCCTTGTGGGATTGTTCTAGTGAATAAGTCTTTTTATTGGCAAGATTTACTTTCTTGAGAAACTGATACGATTTGCTGGCTTGTGAAATGATTTTTCACTCCTATGGCCACCCATTTTGTTTATTTAGAGTCAGTCTAGCTTTTATAAGAGGAAATACACATGGCTGATAAAACCATGTTAAGATAGTACTTTGCAAAAAGTAGACTCAGAAAAATGAATAGATTAGGAGCGATTAGCATAAAGCTGTGTTACCGAAAGTTATTCTGAATACTTGTTCTTTTGATACTTTATTGTTCTTATATTGGAATCAGTATAAACACATGGTTATCGTTCATCATGAGAGCACAGGGAACACACATACTTGTATATGCATGTGTCTGAGCACTTGGCAGGGCATATAGAGTTATTGCACAACATTTTCTGATTGTGGTTGCTGGTTATGATGGTTCAAATACATAATTCTTTATTCTAATTTAATGTAATGATTCACTTATTTACAGAGAAAATGTAACAAATATGGAAAAACTATCCAGCAATGGTGAGCAAATAGATAAGGCAGATTTGTTTTGTCCTCTTTGATGGTGTATTGTCTTCCTTTGTTAGCCTATAAGGGTTTTAAAATTCTTCAAGGGCTCCTCAACAGTATTCCTATACAGATGAGAAATCCATATTGGCAGGAGACTGATTAAGGCATTCTTCAGTCTAGAGGTTATGAATAGGAAGAACTGCTGAGATAAATTGGAAGAGCTGATGGTGATGTTCTGATTTATGTGGGGACTGCAGTAGACTTCAGAGTCTCTAGTATCACAGAGTACAAGAATAAGGCTGCTCAGTATCTCTTCTTCAGTTTCTGTGTAAACCTTTTCTTTGTTTCATTTCCAGGACATTTTAAATCTGTGGATATAAATACCAAAAATGTCAGTGAAAAAAATTAAGGGACACTTTGCTCTCTAGAATAATAAACATTATAATCATATTCAAGGACATGGTTAGCTCCAGAAGTAATTCATTATAAGCCCACTCTTATGCATTAAGTGCAACTATATTTCGCACAGCAAAAGTTTTAATTTCTGCATAAAGTGATAGTCAACTGTTTTCTCAACTTGCATATTGGACTATGTTGTGCCTTCAAATGTATATTTAATTTCAAGAACATCCTAAATCTATTAAGCATGTGCTTATCTTTCATTAACTTTAATTAAGCTCTTCATGTGGTTATAGTTTATTGCAATATTTATGAAGTATCAGCAAATTCCTACTGAAATAAGTGAGCAACTCCAAAAATATGCCTCCAAAAAAAAACTTTGAATAGGGAAAAAAAAAAAGCAGACAATTTAATCTAATTGCTCCTCAGATTGTGCCACGCACATAGTTAGTTCACTTGTGAACAACAGCACCACAAGCCTTCACACTGCTCATAAAGCTGTAGGCTTTACCTATTTATTATTATTATTCAAATTCACTATTTGAGTAATGTGCATTTTGGAAAATCAGTGTACTTTGTCTGTGGCATTAGACCTTTCCGGGTAGCAGATGGGAACAGCAACTTTTGAGCTTTTTATCATTTTAGCTAACATTGTCTGACATAATTTTTTTAAACTTGAAGACTTTGGAAAAAAAGTGTATTCATGTGTCAGATTTTAGAAATAATCTGCCTTTAGTAATTTTGTGCTGTTAAAGCAACACCAAGTCTTTTGCTCTCTAACAGCTGTGCAGTGAAGAAATCTCCTGTTCACGTTTCTCCATCCTTTTGAGAAATCTGGGACAATTTTTGGAATCACTGCAGCATGCACTGAGGAACATCTGTCAGCTGAAACATCAGCAAAATCAGTTTAACTACTTGCATTGAAATTAAAAGGCCAGCAAAATAACACATCTGCTTGAAAATATTAAAGATATTAGTTAATACATTCTCAGGCTACGGTATTTTGAAGTTATATAGACTACTCCTCTGAAATATTTTGGAAAGATTTCAGCAGAAAAGAAATCATATGTAAAGCAAAGTACAGTACCTAGAGAAAACATATCTTTAAGGTGGGCAAGTTTTTAATTCCTTCTATATTTTGTATTTATTTTCACTTGTGTAAAATAAACATTGGGGAAAAATGATAATGCTACACTTATGCACATTTTTTTTTCCTAAAGGAGTTTCCACTCCAAAAATATGTTGTGAAAGGGAGCAATTTTCTCCCCTTTTATTCCCATTCTCCTTGTCCCTCTTTGCTCTTTGTTCCCTTCTACTTGAGAACCTCATGGATGTGTTTCACGATAAAACAGAATGTGCGTCTCAAATCACAAAGCATGTTGATTTGGGATGG
Organism: Pseudotriccus pelzelni; assembly: GCA_035584735.1. Classification (NCBI taxonomy): domain Eukaryota; kingdom Metazoa; phylum Chordata; class Aves; order Passeriformes; family Tyrannidae; genus Pseudotriccus; species Pseudotriccus pelzelni. Next base: position 106,700,256 of record JAWMRA010000078.1, read on the forward strand.
GATAGCTATATTGTTGGCAAGGTATGTTGCCCTGCAGAATGGAACAAGTTGAATCACCAAATGATTATTAAGCATCTCTGAAAAGAAAACACCCGTACATAGATCACTAAGTGCGGAAACAGATGATTAAAATCAAAGTGATGGTGAAGTATGTTTTAGTTTTACTGCCTCAATACTAATATATATTTGATTAAAGATTGACCTAAGATTTTTCTCTTTTGTAGCTACTTAGCCCTGGTGAGGTCACATCTGAAGTACTGTGCCCAGTTTTGGGCTCCTCAGTGCAATATATAGGGCTTCTGGAGTGGGTCTAGCAGAGGGAAATGAGAATGACTGGGGGACTGGAGCATCTGTCTTATGAGGAAAGGCTGAGGGAACTGGGCCTGTTCAGCCTCAAAAAGAGAGGACTGAGAGAGGATCTCATCAATATGTAAGTGTCTGAAGGAAGGGTGCCAAAGGGATGGATCCAGGCTACTCTCAGTGGTGCCAAGCAATAAGACAAGAGGCAATGGACAGAAACTGGTGCATGTGAAGTTCCACATGAATATGAAGAACTTCTTTACTGTGCAGATGACAGCGCACTGGGACAGATTGCCCAAAGAGGCTGTAGAGTCTCCCTTACCAGAAATAGTCAAGAAAACTGGACAGAGTCCTGTGCAAAGTGCTCTAGGATGACCCTGGTTGAACAGGGAAGTTGGACAATAAGGCCCACTATGGTCCCTTCCAACATTGCCCATTCTGTTACTCTGTGATTCTGTGTCTGTGCGTAGCAGTGTCAGGGTACAAACACTTCTCCTCTTAAGGCATCACAGGCAGCCTGTGGCTGCCTTGGTTCTCTGGGATCTGTCCAAGCTACAGAGTCACTTCAGTCTACTAAAATGTAAATTAGAGATAATTCTGATCTTGAAGTAGGAAAAACACCAGTAAAAATGGTATCAGTCTAGTAGTTGAGCGCAAAACAAGGCACAAAAAATTAAAGGGGAAGCAGAATAACATATTCAAACATAACTTAGTCTTTTGCACTTTTAAATGAAAGCTATTTGCCAATAACTGTTGTAGGTTTTTATTCCTCTGACTATTTTTAAATTAAATAGTGATTGAATGCTTTGTTTATGCTGCCTAGTTCAGACATGAGTTACTTTAGGTAATTCCTGAGCCTTGTGTTAGACGGGCAATTAGACAGATCAAATGGGTCCTCTCCAGTACATCTCTCATTAGCCTATTTCTCTACCTGAAAGGAGGAGTGTCTTTGAACAGGCAAGAGCTTCTAGTGGAGAAAATGCTCTTGAGGGACAAAAATATTTGAGATACTTTCATCAATCACAGGCTAACAGGAAATGTTCTTGTCTGTTATTGTAGCCCAGATGAACTATATGCTTGCCTGCAGAATTTGGATGCAGACAGACAGGAGCTTGCTTGTCCTTCAAGAAATTTGACCTAAGTGAGATTTGCTCTGAAAATTGTTCTTTGAGCTCAGCTGAATTAATAAACTTCATCTATAGGCAGGATACATGACTTGTACATCTGATGGTATTTCATGGCTTCCAGGCAAAATTTGTCTCTTTTCTGCATCCTTAAAAGGTACATTATACATCTCAGAGAAAATTTAGTTCCAAAATTATGCAAAAAATTAAGAGAAAAAGACCAGTTTTTTCACTGGTTATGTTTCCAGCCTGTCCTTACCCGTAAAAAGATTCACAAAATTAATTTAGCTTGATGAACTAGCTAGCACTTCAGAAATGATCTGTGCTATTCAAAAAACCAAACTATAGCTTTATATCTGATATAAAACCCTCGATTCAGCTGCACAGAGAAGAAAAATTCAATTTCTGAGAGGATTTTTTTCCCCCCAAACTTGGATACAACACAAATATTTCAAATCTCTGTAGGAAAAAGCATGTGCCTCCAGCACTAAAAACCTTAGCATATCTCATCAAGAAAGTCACATTCTTGAAGCCCATGTTCCTAAGTAGTCCCTTGGGCAGCAACACGTTAATTCACAAGAGACTTTGAAACCATGTAAGATTTGCCATAAAGTTCTGCAAAACTGAACATATCTGATTTATTGGACAAATGCTAAAAAGAAAAATGGTATTTGCTCCTTTAAATGGCAAAAGACAACTAAAAAGTTTATTGAAGTCAACAGAAAGACTTGAAAATATTGTCTATAAATGTTTGTAACATTGTTTTAGTATTTGTAAATTCCTGCTGTGGGTCTTTGTCTTTAACTATATCCAGGAGGCAAAATATTAAAATAGAAATAAATTATATGAAGATGTTCTTGCATAATTTCCACTCATATTATATGAAACTCTGATTGCCCCCGGAATTTGCATCTGGTGAGAAAAAAACACCCTCATTTATGATTTTAAGTCTGCAAGTCCAACAAATCGCAGAGTAATTCATTACAAAACTAGATGTGGTCTTCAACTGAAAAGCTCCTGTAATTTATTAAAGGAATCATTTTACCACATATGTCAAGAGAATTTTATTCTCTTTCATTCTCTTTCATTCTATATTGATGTTTTAGATAAACAACTACAGCATACAGACTCAGTGGCTTTGCTCATCCTGGGATTCCTGTAGAACTGTCCTTTGCAAAGAAAATATGACACCTATTTCTTTTTTCTATTTTTTTTTTCATGAATGGAGCTTGGATTTGGAGACGAGGGGGAAGAGGCTTGCTGTTAGGTGGTTATTTTTTTTCTCTCTTCCCCCCTGCTCCCATGGAGATTAGCAATTTTATCCAGCACTGAATCACTGAACAGGAGTTGAATCTTAAAGTGCGTAGTCGTAAATAAATTTTTAAAAAAATGTGTACCGAGGTAGTAAAAACTAGTTTCTCTATTTTGTGAAGCTTCATGCTATACCAGGAGCATAAGTAAATATAATTTTGTTGTCCTTATCTCCATATTACACACAAGTTGAGGGTTTGTCAATATTCTTCTAGGTTATTTTGAACGTTTATCAGTCAGCATTGGCAGCTGTGACTGGATGACTGCTCACTGAATACCAAATGCAGCAACACAAAGCTGTCATTCTTCAACCAGTTACTACTTTGAAACGATTATTTTAAAGATAAGTTTTCTACATATATTTATGTCAGACTTTCCACCATCTCTGAGTTCTAGGAGGATGTAAAATACTTTGATGCAAATTGTATCTGTAATCAGTACATGTAATATTAATCCTTCTGTGCAAATGGATCTTTGTCTTGAAAAGGCATTTGATTATTCCCTAATATATTAAGATCTTATATATACTACTGTTTATACTAATGCTTGTAATTAATGAACTTTAAATGTTTTTGATGGAAACTCATGCAGAACATAATTACATTCTTGGATTAATACATGGTTTTTTACATATTTATAAAAAAATTCAATTTGACTTTTATTAAACAGAAAACCTGCACTGCACTGAATGCATAGAATGTCAGGGTAAGAGGTGAATAATTTCTCCAGGACTTGGAAATGCTTACTTCACAATAACTTTGGAGCTGAATGAGGGTACAGCAGGAAATAAAATGCTTACTCTACAGAATTACAGTTATGGATTTAGAATAGAACTGTTTCCATACCATTATGCATTTTTGCATCTGAAGTAATGTTTGTTTCTGTGAATTCTCCACTGCTGAGAGGATGAATGAATATAACTCAGGAGCTTGAGATAAACTATGTTTGCTTTAAAGAAAACACTGATCACATTAAAAGGTTTTCTAATCATCCCACAGCACGTAAATGTAATGACGGTATGTATGCAGTGCAGAAATTTTTTGCCTCTTAGAAAAATTGAGTGTTTTTGTTGATTATAAGATACACTCTTATAGCACATCTTGAAGATGCAATTTCATCAACCAGATAAAAAAGATTAATTAATTAATTGATTACATTAATTTGGGAAGATGCTGGAAATGCTTCTAACATACCTTTATTTTCTTTATCTTCATTCATTCTTTAAATAATGTACTTTAATGGCAATAACTGAGGCAATCGAGTTCCTTTTTTCTTAAAAAGGGTCTGTTTATAAAAGCAAATAATTATGGTTTCAGTGTCTGAGAAAATAAAATACTAAAGGTTTCTAGGGAGTGAGAGAAACCCATCTTTTAAGATTTATGGAAGAAGCATTTGGTATAAAATGTGCCGTATAGCTAATGGCATCCTTCTAGGGGTACCTTGTAAAATAGTTATCTAATTTAGCAAGTCATAGTCATAATTTTGTTTTGCTTTTCCTGCATTCTTTAGTCTTATTACTATTTTCCTTGGTTCTAATTGGTATTGCTCTTAGTTAGGCAAAGGCTCCCCTTACACTAATTGTTCATGAGTCTTTCTGATACTGGAACTCTATTAAATGAATACCGGAAGAAAGAAAACATAAAAGAATGCATATACCTTTAAAGAAGAATCATTAACAATGTGAACAAATAGGCCTGCAAATAACTTCATAGCATCCACTCAATTTTAGTCTTGTTTAATTACACCTTTAAATCTGTAAGCTTAAGTCTGTTGCTTCATTTACTTAGCCTTTTTCTTTTTAATCCAGCTTGTATATTACTGGTTGTTTTCAGATCTTTGTTGTTAAAATGGTAGAAGTTTAATTATTTCTTGATTTGCATGTAAAAACAGCATCATTAATGACATTACAAAAAAGAAAACATCCTCACTCTTTAAAGTAACAAAGGTTTTGTAGCCCAGTCTCTAAAAAAGTAATCCTGCATCTGCTTTGTTTTATCCTGTTTAGAATCTTTGTGCTTCCTAACTGATGTGCCATTGCACAAACTAGCAATTAAGAGGAAAACCAGAGCTGATGGAAACCACTGTTTTTGGATCAAAAATGATGAATTCCTCTGTGTTCATATTCTTTGTTTTTATTCAGGAATTAGTTGAGTAATTTATGTAAATATCTGTGTACCTGCAAGAGTTCAGGACATCTTTGAATAGGTAATTAATTGTGGTAAATGTCTTATTTAAAATGGATTATTCATTATTTTCCCACTTAGTCTTTTTATTACCATAGGACATAGGAGCCATAGTCATGAACTAGCACTTCTGTTCGATAAGCAGGCTGTTAGAACTGCACAAGGACCTTATCTGAAGCCAGCACAGCCTAAATGTAAGATGAAGGTTCACAAGCAGATTGAGGCAACAAAGACAACATAAAGCCTATTAAGAAGCTTCACTGACAAATCATCAGGAGTGTTATTTTCAAGCTTTTTATTAGAATTTGCATTGAGGGAAAGAATTTTGAGAGATGAAGAGTGGTTTGTCCTTCTACTTTTCAAGGCATGGTCTCCCAGGTGTGAGAAATAGTGTCTGTAAGTGCTTGAAATTTAACACATGAGCAATAGAGGCAGGCATAAGCAGAAGTGGGAGCCAGTAATGAGTGAAAGGTGATAATATGTAGGGAGGGACATAGTTGTGAACGTCTTTGAAAAAGTGAGGAGAGGAGCTTCTGCTTGAATCACTGGAAAGGGACAAGTAGCAAAAAGAGAGTGGGTGATACCAAAGCTTAGAAAATGTTCTTCACAGCAGCATTAAGAGTGGGATGAAGCTGTACTTATCATCAGACAACGGAGATGACAAAAGTCTGAATGATACCTGCATCTGAATTTCCAAGTCCTTAGGGAGACCTGTCTCTTAAGGAGAAAAGGGATATCTAAATTACATCCCCTGCAAGGCAATGAAGTGAGGAAATATAAAGGCCTGGGGGAAATATCTTTTGGAGGTAGGCATGAAGATTTTATTTTTTTTTCTGGTTCTTTGTTATTTTATTTTAACAGATCCAGAACAGTTTATTTGTGGTTAATTCTTCAATAAAGAGGTTCAATTTGAAGTTTTCTTTACACAAAGTTGTTTTCATGAGCCAAATGACATTTTAATGGACAAGGTCTTTAAATTAAATAAAATGTGATTTAAATAGAAAGTACGTTTTCGTTAGGAAATCATTCCAGTGAAAAATCTTTAACTATCTTAAAGCAAATATTTTGAAAGCAATCGAAAATCTGGCAGGAATTATCTAAAAATGTTTCTGAATGATTAGACACTTTGCATGCAAACAAGACTGGGTCATGAATAAATTGATAATCAAAAAGAGGCTGCATTTGCATATTGTTAGTAATGACTAACCCATCAATATTTAAGAAAATATTCCTCAATCTGGTTTTTTTTTTGTTTCTGAGTACTGCACAAAATGTCAGAAAAATATGCTTTGAAGAATGTTAAAATTCTAATTTGTGTCTGTGTTGTTCTCTTAATTTTTTTCTTCATCACTACCTTTTTTTTTCTTTTCAGTACATAACGCTTACTGTAACCTAGCCTACAGAGAACAAATGCACAAAGACCATGCTGTAATTAAAATATCTCTGCATTATTTCTGCCTTTGTGCACTATCAAGAACCACAGTTAGAGAGAGTATCTGTAAACCTTCTTCTAAGTGACTGTGAGTTGCCTGAGAAAATCTAGCTAAGATTTTGCAATAATAATAAACATGGACTAATAAATTCTGTAGATAACTTTGAGAAATCAAGAAAGAACCTGAAAGAATTGGTAATGATCTTCCTCTTCATTCAAGCTTTGAATGATGAAGTTTAGTTAGTCATTAGAATTTGCTCTGAAGTATTGGTAACTACAGCCTTTACAGTCCTAATGAGTGATGGGCTGTACTTGGCTGGAAATATCTGTGATGCACAGAAACAAATAATCATTCAGGTCAGCAAAAAACCTTAAGATCATCAAGTTCAACAATTAACCCAGTGCTACTAAGTCCACCACTAAACCATGCCTCTAAGCACCACGTCTACACATCTTAAATACCTCCAGGGATGGTAACGCGACTACTTCTCTGCGCAGTCTGTTCCAGTGCTTGACAATCCTTTCAGTGAAGAATTTTTTTCTCTAATACCCAATCTATACCTCCTCTGGCACAATTTGAGATTGTTTCCTCCCATCCTATCTCTATCTGAGAGAAGAGAGTGACCCCACCTTTCTAAAACCTCCTTTCAGGTTGTTGTAGAGAGCAATACTGTGCACCCAAGTCTCCTTTACTTCAGGCTAAACATCTCCAGCTTCCTCAGCTGTTCCTCCTAATACTCATGTTCAAGACCTTTCACCAGCTTTGCTACCTTTCTCTGGACGTACTCCAGCACCTCAATGTCTTTCCTGTAGTGAGGGGTCCAAAACTTATCACAAGATTTGAGATGTGTTCTCATCTGTGCTCAGTACAGGGGGACAATCACTGCCCTAGTCCTGTAGCCACACTGTTTCTGATCCAGGCCAGGATGCCGTTGTCCTTCTTGGCCACCTGGACACACTGCTGGCTCAAGTTCAGCAGGCTGTTGTCCAGCATGCCCAGGGAGGGTCTTTTCCTTGGGGCAGCTTTACAGACACTCTGTTCCAAGTCTGTCTCACTGCCTGGGGTTTATTGTGACCGAAGTGCAGGACTTGGCACTTCAGTTTGTTGAATCCCACACAACTGACCTCAGCCCATCCATTCAGCCTGTCCAGATTTCCCTGTAGAGCCCTTCTGCCCTGCAGCAAATCAGCATTCCCACCCAACACAGTATTGTCTGTGAACTGATTGAGGGTACGCTCAATCCCTTCATCCACATCATTGATAAAGGCATGAAACAGAACTGGCCCCATACTGAGGCCCAGGGCCCACCACTTGTGAAGAGATGCCAGCTGGACAGAATTCTGTTCACCTCAACTTTTTGGGCCTGGATATTTAGGACGCTTTCCATCCAGCAAAGAGCACTCCCCTATGAGCTGTGAGCAGCCATTTTCTGCAGGAGAATGCTGTGGGAATTAGTGTCAAAGGCTTCACTAAAGTCCAAGTAACATCCACAGCCTTTTCCACTTATATCTAACAACATCTTATGATGTACCATTACAACTTCTGTATGGTTTAATTGACTTCCATATTCACTAGAAATTTAAAAAGTGTGGGGTTTTACATCTTTCAGAGTGTTGCCACTGTTTTGTATATACTTACTTTCTTCTTAGTATCTACTGTTTAGACAGCCTACTTTTCTCTTTTCTGAGATGCATATTTCAAGGATGATTGTTGTGTTCTTCATCTTTGGTGTCTCTGGATATTTGAACTGCACTGCTATAACAAGTGATAGACTTCATAAAGCAATTTGCCCACCATTTCTTTCCTTATACTACTTTTCATGGGGATGATTTGAAATATGTTTGTTATTTCAACTGTCTGATATTTTTCTCAAGATCAGCCTACTCATTCTGGGGGTAAATCATCACCCTGCAACCTACCCATAATAAGCTTAAAAAATGAGTTGTCAGAACAGATTACATGCCAGATTTAGATTCAGAACTTGAGGTACCAAAGAGAAAAATAAACCATGCCAACACAGTACTACTGATGAATTAATGTAAAGATTGTGCTCTGTCCCTTTCATACCTATCTTCTCTTTAAAAATATGCTCTAAGAGTCTGAGATCTGAAGCAGGTGGTACAGGTATAGGTTAGTGGGTTACAGCCTTTAATTACCTGTGATATCCTGGAAAACTAGTGACAATCTACCACACAGATGCCTGCAGAGATCATTACTTTCCCTTTTCAAAGACAAATTATCTCTAGCATGATGAAATCTAGCATACAGAAATTATTATTTCAGTTTAAAAATTAAAAATCACGAAACAAAGAAGTTCGGCTTTTTTTTCTCATCACGGTTTTATAATGTTTCTCTATGATTGATTGTTTTGCACAAAGATTGGATTAACATATGTGAAAATATTAACTGGAATATGTTCATGAAGTGCTTTCACTAGAGCCTCTTCATCTCAATTACATGAGACACTGGTGCATGGGATCTTTCATATTACTGGTTGCTAAATGAAGTAGGTGAAGCCTTAGGCAACACAGTACCACAGAATTACCTAATGTGACTATGTCCTAAAGCAATGCATGCCCTGCTACATCTTTTGACTAAATTGTCTCATGAATATGCAAAATGTGGTTAAATTGTGGTGAAAGCAAAATTATTTACAATTCAGATACCATCACCCAAATACATATTAAAATTAATGACTTTTGGATAAATGCTAATGAATAGGAAATAATTCTGCTTTAAAAATAATAATCATACATCAATAATTGATGCATTTTTCTTTTGAAAATAAGTAGCTTCATTTTCAGTTAGAATAGAAAAAATGCCTCACTAGTTATTTGTACTAAATGGTCTTTTATCAGAGCTTATATTTATGCCCACAAATAATTTCATGTTGCTTTTCTGCTTGTCAGCATGACCTTAGTCAGAACTATTTTATACAGAATTAAGTTTTGCACATACAGATCAATATCTTGACACAAAGGTATGACACATGACTAGAATGGGCATGTTAATTGCCAAAAATTCACAATACATGTATTAGCCACGAAGGGAAAAGTAGACGTATGTCGTCATGTTTGTTTGTGTGTACTATTTGGGGAGGTGGACAAAGCTATAAATGATGGAAAAAAACCCACATGAAATCAGGAATTTTCTGAAGTTATCACTTCAAAATCCACACTTACCACACTGGAGTAACATAAGCCATCTACTGTTTGTGATTCTGGTTTTCATATACCAGTTTATTCTACATGTGGTTCTGTGATGGCTAAAATGACAAATCACTGGCTACCAACTGTGAAAAATGGTTAATTTCCACATCAAGTCAGACAATTTAACATGTAATAAGGTCCAGTAGAAGAGGGACTTCTGTAAAATACCGTAAGTAGGAAAGAAATTACTGAGAAAGTCAATTTAGTTATACAGATGTGTTCATAAATAACTTAGAATCACTGAGAAGCATGAAAAGAGTTCTTTTTTAGCAAATACACCATGTTCTGCTTTTAAAATTCCAGTTAATGATGGATTAAGCACACTTCTTGAATCACTCAGGTAAAAAATGCCAGAACAGGACTTAAGTGAAATAAGAGGATCCTCCATTTCACTTGTCATTAACACTGAACTTTAATTTTGGCTTTACTGGCAACTAAAAAAAGGTCAGATTTTTGTAGGTAATGTAATCTGCAAAATCTCATTACTTTGTAATGGTTTGGTCAGACTTTTTAGAGAGACCAGAAATGGCAGAAAGAGTCATTTCCATTTAAACATTGATAGAAGTCAGCCTGTGTTCTCGCTCTGTTTTGTGTCCCCTGGGGCCCCCTGCCCGGCTACGCTGCTGGTTCGCAGGGCCACTGGCTGCTAGAGGAAGGCAGCTGACGTCCAAAATGTCTTCTGAAACAGTTACATGGAATCAGGCATCTGGGAACAAACTGCAAATTTCTGTTCCTCCTGCAACAAATTATTCAGAAGTCTCCTTTTTTTAAAAATCCTGCATTTGTGTTGCCTTAGTCCAGTGCTATTAGGTCACACTGCCCATCTATGCTTCTGCTGTGAGTTTGGGCAGACTACCATGCATATCAAGACTTCCCTACCATGTATATCAATTCTTTTCCTGCCTATATTTTAAAAAAATCAATTCTACCTTAACTGTAATAAAAAACAATAAACTATCAACATTGTCTGAATATGTCAAAAGTGAATTTCCTCAGGGCACCTGAAAGCAAGTGACACTTTACAGTCATCTCTGACTCATACTCCCACTCTGCTCTGTCACAGATTTTTGATGTTCATGCTCTTGCTCTGTCTATAGGAGTTAAATACTCTTTCAGCCTAACAAATCTACCTTGGCTACTCCAGTCCAATTGTTAGGGTTGAAGCAAAGTCCTTTTATCTCACAGGAGTGATTAGAAACATACCTTCTACCAAGTACCTTTCCTAAAATTAAAATATTTCTGATTCAAGTTTTGTTAGTTCAATATAAAAAAGCAAACAGTGAAGGGCAAATGGTGGAGAAATAATGAAACCACGATCCCCCATCTCCAGATTTTTTCTTCAGCTGGATACACCAGAGTGGCCCTGAACTGTGACTATACCCAAGGCTTAGAGTCAACAGATTGGCACTAAAATTCATTGAAATTAACTGTAAAGCATTACTAATTCATATTCTGCCATGATACTTTCACAGCCTGTTCACATTGCCCAGTGAAAAAAGAATGTTTGTGCATTTGTTTTGTGACGTTTCCCTTCTATGCATGTCAGCTAGAATCCAAGGCTTACCTCCTGAAGTATGTTTTGTAGTGTAAAGTCAGGATTACTTTAACAGATTGGTGATTGTCTGAGTGCTAAAGAGTATAAAGAATTTCTTAATCCTGTAAACCACTTTCAGACCTAACATTACAATGCACAGATGAGGCCCAGTGATGGATACATTTCACACTTTATCTTCAGAGGGTCCAAGAGGAATACATCAAAAAATAAAAACAACTCACCCAAACCACCCACCATTTCCTCAGGGGAAAAAGAAAAAAGAAAGCACACTATGAAAAAAAAACTCAAATCAAAAACTGAAGTCACAGTTCTCAAAGAAATACCTTTTACTTTGTTTCTTGTTAAAAGTTAAGTACTTGAAGCCACTTAAAAAGAACCAAATTTTTGCAATTCACTTAGTTTGAGCAGTGAAAATAAAAATATACTCTCTATACAGTAAGTGTATATAGACTTACAGTATATATATTTCTATATGGTCATTTTCAAATCTTTTCAATGGGTTTGCATAATGCTGTAGAATTTTGATCATAAATGAGGCAGGGTGACATTCAAATCCCAAAAACCCTGTTCATATTAAAATTAAAGTAGCAAAAAATTTTCTCCTTATGACCTTGGTAAGCCTTGAAATGTTTGGCTTTCCAACAGTTCCTATGAAAAATGTGTACATGACGAAAATATTTTTTAAGGAAAAAAATTAAAGCAAAGCATTTAAATTATTCAAAGGCAGAAAGAAACTCTCCCATCTCACTTTTTCACAGAAAGAAAAGGTGTCTGATTAAATTTTGTATTTCATGCACCGGAAAGGATGCTTTCAGTAATCCAAATCTTTGATCAGCTAGAAGCTGACTGGAGACCATGCAGTCCTTGGAGACAGAAATAAATGAAATGTCTCCAAACAGCTGAAAACCAACTTAGTCACTTAGGGAAGTGATAAAACAGGTTTTGAATTTGATTTTGCTCGTGATAAAAGTGCTCTAGTAATCTTAAAAAAAAATTGCAGGACATAGAGAAAACTCAAGCATTCGGTAGGTCATATCAAAAAGCAACAGGCATAACAGATTGTGAAGCTGAATGATTATGTTACTCAGAAAATGTGCTGTAGTCAGACTTCTGTGATATAATAAATTGATATCTAAATGGTTACTTTCTAACGCTAATTTCTCTGATCTGAAGTCAATTTTATATACAAAATGTGAACTGTGAGTATTGTGCTCCCGTTGTTAGGTTTCTCTTTGCAGTTTGTGTCTATATTTTGTTACTTTTAGAGTGGAAATATGTTCAATTTCGTACTAAATGAATATGAAGTAGTTCCATCAGTGTGTGGGAGTGATTTAGGACACTACTGAGAATAAATAAGGGCATAAAATAAGGAGACATTTTGGCTATTTTTTATGGTTAAAAAATGTGAAGGCAATGGAGTGAACACAGATTCTTTGTGGTGTTTGTTTTGTTTGGTTTTTTTTTCCTTTCTTTGATAGTCCTAACATAGTACAGTGTGTGTTTCTTCAAAACACTGGAGCAAAAGAGGATTGGGAACATGTGCCATTACATCTCTCAACAGTATTTTGTCCAAATATTGTCTGAGGAAATAATGTATGTAGTAGTAAAATCTTAAGGCACTAGTGTAGGGCAAGGGTTTTATGTGAGTAAATTTATGTATTCTACTCAAGTTATCAATACAGCTCCTTCAGTCTTGGAAACAAAGAAGATGTCTCCTGATGCTTGTCTGGTGACTATCAGAGCTTGATCTGCAGCTTTGCAAGTTTTCAAGATGACCAGCAAGGGTAGGGCACTGTCAGCATAGTTTTCAGCCTTTGTTAGGAGTGGCATGGGAACTGCAGAGATAACACTGGTTAAGTGTTAAAACCAGAACTGCTCATTTAACCGTCATTATGCTAATTTGAAATTAGCTGAAAGCAGTAAAACTGAATGCACTACAGGGAGGCTATTCTTGTCCTCCTGACCTTGTAAATAATATTCAAGAACTTGGATGCACCAGAAGTTTTGACTGGATTAGACTAGAAATCAGATTTGTCTATGTCCTGCTCTCAACTTCAGAAATGTGCACAGAAAGTTTAGGTTATTGTGCTACAATGAATAATTTGATGGAATACCTGAGAGTAGTTTTAGTTGCTTGATTATCCTCTTTAAAACTTTACTCCTACTATGGACTACTCTTTTCATGCCAGGGTAAGTGTTCAATACTCTGAATTACTTTTTGTGTGTTTATCATCAGAACCCTGAGGACAAAAGAATGCAAGGAAGTGTGGAGTGATATAAACCAACAGAGATCAATAAGAAGCCATAACCCTATGTCTGACTTATAAACCCTTATGAGAGTCAGTGTTAATTAGCATTATGTCAAGACAAAATGAAAAGACTCTGCAACTTTAAGACCCACATTATTCCCTGTGCAAGTTTCTTGGGGCAGCATCAAGAAGTGTGGTGCAAATGCTATCCAAAGACTTAGACAAGGGGGATACTTTCCCTTGCAACCTTGAGTGTTTGTCTGGAGGGGTGTACAGGAGTGAAATATAGCAAAAAATGGGCACTGAACAGGTTTGAAGAAAATATTTTCATTTATATGTGTCAAAAAGTAATTATATTTACCTTCACGGTAAAGACAAACTCATTAGCCCATTTTTCATTTCTTCCTATATATTTACATTTTGGAGGTACTTTGAGATGCATAGAGGTTAAAATATTTTTAACCTCCAACTATGACTCTCCTACCACATTCAAAGAACGTTTCACACAAACTTGTCTATTTGGTAATCTTAAAAAGGAAGAGCATCATATCCTCTTTACAGAGATAGAAGTATCTGAAGCACAGATGAGCAAAGTTACCTCTAAAGGTTAGATGAACTCTCAACATCCAGGTTAGATAGTGGGGAATAGACTACAGCACCAGTCTTCTGACTCATAAACCATTACACTCCAATGTATTTCTCTATTCTCTTCTTACTGATTCTCTGAATGAGAGCTGTAAACTAGTACAAAGCTTTAAATTCGTATAACTTTTCCCCAATTATAGTACAAAGATTTGTAAAGAACGTCTTCCACTGAAAGAGTTCATCACAGTAGTTTTACATTCGTAATCTGAAAGTTTAAAAATAATTCATGATAAGTCAGCAACCAGGGATGATAAATAAATAAAAGAATTATGAGGTGCATGTTCTCTCAGCAGTAGAAACAAGCAAGTGAACAGTATGATTTGTCACTATACTATTGGCACTTGGGTAAATAATGCCTTGGGAACAATCCCTTAGGGATCAATTAAAAATGTGTCCCATATGATCAAATGAAGCACTAATAATGAGCTCAGGCTCCTTCAGCCGTGGTGTGCAGCCTAATGAAGAGCAAAAATAGGAAATGTAGCTGATACAAGAGTTTTTGTGCTTAAGTTCTCTACATTCAAGTAACGCGAGAGGCAGAAAGAATATACACTAAGAACTAGATTCATTAGAAGGACTAAATGCCTCTTTAGGCAAGTGTTTCCAAGAAAAGGTACTTTGTTGCAGATTCACTGGAAGAGAAGCCTTTTCTTTTGGCTAGGAGAGAACCCAGCACTTTGAGTAAAGGGAAAGGAAAAATTGCACGAGTTAGACACTTCCAGTTTCCTTTTGGCATTGGATATTTTCCAGATGGCTATTGAGTGTGCTGGTATCTGTGAATGTTGTTCTTCAGCAGTTATCCTCTACAATTGCATTATTCTGCACCTAGACAAGTGCTCATTTCTAAACAAAATAGCTAAGGAAGAAGAAAAGAGACACCTAATGAAAGGAACTTTGTCATATGGAAAAATAGATTCATAAAGGGATAGCGAAATATAATCTGGAGAAAGACAATACTTAAAAAATGCATATGGCATGTAGTATGCAAAAGATAGAGCTATTGGAGAAATGACAGGATGAAGTCAAGATTTAGAGAATTCCTGAAATTTTGCTGAAAAAAATACAGACTAACAGTGAGGGGAAGCCTGAGCTAGAGGGAAGACTTTCTGTATTGGAAAGGATGAAAAAAATACGAATTAATTATGTAAACCATGTTATTTTTTAAGGATTTAGTGATAAAGATCAATAGTGAGAAAAAATTATGAGAGAGACCCTGTCATGGATTTGTTTGTTCTTGGAGCTATGCTGGAATTTCCCTTTTCCCCTGGCCACTGTGTTAGGGGGAGAAGGAATTGGCCAAGGTGACTGTATCCAGGCAACTAAGTGTCACAGAAGATAAGCGCTAGTAAAGCTGCATTCCCATGTTAATTGCCACACCTTGTCTCCAGGGAAATGGGGGAGGAGTTGGAAACCGGAAGGGGGGTTGGAGGTAACCAGAGCTGGGGGAGTGGCCAGAGCTGCTGGAGCTGTCGGGACCACTGCTCTTTATAATTATGCTGCAGTTTGGAGCTTTTTGCTTGGATTTCCATCAGAGAGGGATGAAAAACCACACCACTGTGCATCTCAGCCAGCGGGAGAGTGAGTTCTCCAGTGTTTGGGAGCCGTGTTTTCCCTTCCCCTCCTCTACCCCCCTTTTGGTGAGGGGGGGAGGACGTCCATTGTTTGACTCATCTCCAGCACTCAGGAGACTTCGCACCATGACTACCAGTGATCCAACAGCGCCCCCTGCTGAATGACTAAAACAACTGCAGACTCCACTTCTCCAGCAGTCCAACAGCACCTCCTGCTGACTGTGGCTATAATTGCCCCAAAGGATGAAAATTGAATTGGTTTTCACTGTTGTATTTATTCGTTTGTCTTGGAGGGGATTGTTTCTGGGTATGGAATTATTGTTTGGTGTTTTACTTGTGTTCTTTCATTGTTTCCTGCCAATACACATACACCTTTAAATAAAGGGCTGTTATTCCTACCTTGCTATAATTTTATTTTCCCTTTCCCACTGCTCCTCAATCAGAGTCTTTTGATTTTGGATTTATAATTGCTTAGAAAGAGGAGTTTTGGGTCTTCCTCATAATTTATTCCCAGCAGAACATTTGTGTCTCATTTAAACAGAGAGAACATTTAGGTGACATGACACTAGGTCATGTGTGATGTGTGAAACTGTGTCTATAGTCTCATGACACATACATACAGCAGACCTAAATCAGCAAAACAGCCTTCTGTCCAGGACTTACTATGTGCTCACCCTGGCTTCATCTGGAGTGACTGTATTTGAACAGAAAATTACTTTGGTCATTGGAGAATCATTTCTGTGAATCCTTTCTCTTTATCAGGTTATCTCTACTATGGTTCCTTTGGATTTTAGTCCACCATGAGAATGGGAAAATTACAAACAAACAAAAACTGAGGAAAGTTAAGATCTGTGTAAGTAACACAGTGCTGTCATGTCGGTAAATATAACCACACAGTCGTAACTATGTACAGAATTTCGACATTATGTAAATAAATCTGGATAAGCACAGAAGGTCAGGCATGGTTTGTTTTTCCAGAGGCTGATGAACTCTTGGTGGAATAAAGTGCAGCTGAGAATTTGTAGGGACCTGCGCCACTGCTGAAAGCAAGAAAATAATCAAGACTGTGGGCATAGAGTGAACATTTGTCAAACTGACAGTACTGGAAACTGGCATAACCTCTGTAATCAAGCAACAAATATGGTGTGAGGACCAGCAGTATCAACTTCCCCATAATTACATCCTTAAGAAATGGAAAATAAAGTGAATGGAAGAAGAGATTCAGACTCTAAACCCACTCGCATTTTTTCCTTTTTTTTTTTTATAATCCAAACAAACACTTATCTAACGAGTAGATCTCACAGTTTAGAAATGTTCAAACTGGAAAACAGACTTACAAAATACTTTAGTTTCATAGAGGCTTTAACAATTATAATGAGTATAGTGCTTGTTGTTTTCAGCCACATTTGAACTACTGACCCAGATTGGAGAAGATTAATTTACAACTGAACTTTTTCAAATAGTGTAGAACATGGAGATTTAATCTATTATGTTTTTCATAACTGAAACAAAACAACAGTGCTGACATTTATTTAGCTCAATGACATTATTTTGTATTTTCTGAACTAACAGTTGTTTTATGGAGGTTTATCCTAGCAGTAAAACCATATTTCAAATTTAGCCAACAGGGATTTAAATTCTTTTCCTCCTTAGTCCCCCCTATTACAACAAGTATGAAAATATACAGAGATAAGTGATAGGAAAGAACATTCTTGAGTAATAATTTAATCATTTACTAAAATTATTTCATTTTCAATTAATTATAACATAATAAACATAAAAGAGACATGCCAAAGAAGTTTTTCAAAGAGTTACCATTCAAAAATTAGAAAATACAAAAATACTACAATTGCACTACCATTCATAACCAGCAGAGTATGCTTATTTTTTAAGCCTACTTAAAATACTGGGCCTCACTTGATTCTTACTTCAACTCTGTTTTGCCGTATGCTATGTTTGCATTTTTGGGTGCATAACAAGTGTACTATACTGTTCTCAGCAATAAAATGGTAATAATAGTAGTTCTTTATCTCAGAGCCATAGCAATTCTTCATCTATTAAGATTTTATTCAGTATTTCAGCTGGAAGGTGCTAACTGGGACATTTAACAACAAAAATTGTGTCACTACATTTATGGCAGAGGAAATTTGTTACCTTAGATCACAGACCTACATCAATCTTGTTCTTGGCCATTCTTTCAATTAAAGAAATGAGACTTGAAATGTGCGTATCATGGACACCTACTGAGGGTTACACAAGCATTTTTCCTGTGAAAATCTCTTCCACAACTTCATGCACTGCACTGCAATGATTGTCACTGTACACCACGTGCTTTCTTACACTGCACCAACATTTTGCTTCAGCAACTGGCATTTGTTGAAATCTGTGTGCCAAGGCCTATTGCCAGCATTGCTGATCAGAATCAGCTGGCTTGCTTTGTTCTGAGGACCAAATCAGGCTAGGTCAAAACAGGTGCTCTTTCCATTTCAACAGGAGAAGTAGATTATCCATACTTAAACAATACTTTTTACTCTAGAAGAGTCCCCCACCAAGGTCAGTCAGCTGGCTGGGCCACATCCATATGACCCAGAATCAATTGTCAAAATTAGCGAAAGTCATATAGGCACACACAGCACTGAGATTTTCAGTCTGGACAAAAGAACGGTTTGGTTTTTCTCACCCCTTTGCCCATTTAAACAAAAATATCAACAACCAAACAAAAACACCACAACCCCAACAAAGCCAGGAGAGATGTATGATGTACCTGCCCCCTAAAAAGCAGAGGTTGTATTGCCACCTTAGGCTTTTCTGATGGACCTCTCCCCATTTCAGACCTAAAAAACTTACAGAAAATTTGATTCAAAATAAACATTTTAAATATAATTTGTAAAAAAAAATCAACATTCACTAGAAATACAGGCAGAAAAAGGAAAAAACTTTGATCTTCTGCACATCCTTCCTTTCCTGCTGAGCTCAGCAGGTTTTGTTCACCCAGTGAATGCCAGAGCATGACCCAGATTTATAACTTTTTCCAAAATTTGCAGACATTTCAGACGTTTCACACGTAAAAGACATTGCTAAAAAATGTAGGGTTTGGCTGAGACTAGCTCTTCTGTATGAGAGCAAAGCCTCCGAGTCCAACAGAGGCATGAGAGCAGTCAGGAAATTGTGATGGATTTAGGTCTGAATTTTTAAATGGGAAGAGAGGATCACACTCTGTACAACTGCTGCAATAAATGGAGCACAACTGCTAAGCCCAAATGTGAACTGCTTTATCCTAAACAGGCAACAAATGCAAACAATTAGAAGAATTGATCTGCCTGGGATAATTAAAAAAATAAAAATAAAAAGGAACAGTTAAGTGAAACAAATGACATTCCTGGAAAACAGGAAATGGACTAAGAAATCTAGGATATAACATAGAAAACAGTTGTGGTAAAAATATAATCACTGTTTCAAAAGAATAATCACAAGAGAGCAACAAACCTCTTTAATCCCCCACTAATTTTCACAGATCTATGCTCCCTATGGAAACAGAGATATAAAGCCTGCTAACATTAAACATATAAAAAACATCAAAAGCATAAAAGGTCACACAAAGTTCCAGAAGAAGCTTGAAGCTTTACCTTCATGTTAGTAAGAGAAAAAAATCAGCTTAATTCTTTCATGGTAGTGATTTAGAAAGAAACTTTTAAAACCAGTTCCCAAAAAGTAAAGATGATATTCAAAGGCAGGATGTCATTTTCAAAATCAGATTTGAACAGGATTACTTAATTAAAAGAGACAAATTAAAAATAGGAAATAGTACAGCTGGTGCCTAGAAAAAAAAAAAAAAGGAAGAGTGGAATGAAGAACATCAGTAAATGTTGAGAAAAAAAAAAAGAAAGAGACTAAAAAGTTCTCAGTAGATGTTGGCATCAAACAAGAAAAAAAGTGGGGATTTGGAAAATAATTTCTTAAAGACATGTGGGCTGTAATTTTAGCAGCAGAGATTCCATTAAGTATAAACAGAAAGAAAGAAAAAGCTCGTTATCAAATATTAGCTTTGAAGTATGGGTCTATGACAAAGGTACTGTAGTGGATGAAAGCCAGTAATATTCAAAGCTTAATAATTCAGCATTTCTCTCCAAGGCACTCTCTAAAGTTGTATCAATCAAAACAAAAATGCATTTAGAAATAGGGTACGTATGCAGAGCAAAAGACCATGAAAGCAGTCTGAATATAGAAAAGCTGGAAAAATTCCTGTCCATTTCACTTAAACAGAAGCTCTCATTAAATGTTTGCTGAATGTGTGCAACTAAGCTTATGGGCAGTGTAAGAATATTATCATTTTTCATTTTATTTTTCCTGAAGGATTAGGTAATGGGAAAGAAAGAACAACGTTGAAATACAAGAACTGCAGCGCATAAGGTTGAAGGTTTCACTGGGTTCAGTAGGTCCTGGGGGAATCAGCTGCAGAGTAATTAAGGCGTAAAGTGATTACAATTCACCTTATTTTTCATGTTATTGGGAAAAAGCATTTTTATTTCTCAACTGAGAGCTGCTAGGGTGGATGATGATGTCCCATCAGACTGTCCTGACAAAGTCACAAGGCGCTGGGAATCTTGCAGCTGAACTTCAGGCTGTCTCACACTAATGATTTTTCTTTTCCAAAACATTTTAAAAACAAGAACAAAGCATTACTGCTACACTTTCTAGACTAATTTGTACAAAGCCATTGAATAGAAACAGACAGACAAGAACATTTTTTCCAAGCCCTAGCTGATAATTACATTTCTAATGAATGGCTGTGAATGCTGAAAATTTCAGAAAATCAGGCTCTTTGTCCCAAATAGAAAACTGTTCAGCCAAGAATTTTCCGTACATGAAACTCTTTTCTGTCTGTCCTGCAATAAGAAAGACCATAATTTTCCTCTTCTGTCCCACTGTGGTGTGTTGAGTCTCTCCTATTTTCTACTCTTACACTTTTTTCCTCTATTCCCATTTCTCCTTCTTCTATAGTGCTATTCTGGGTGGAAGGTCTTTTCAGGCATCCTTCTAAGTATACCCCGTTCTGCTGAACACAGTCACTAGTGGTAGTGATTTCTTTTGTTTTCTATCTTCTCCCCAACAGTGTGAGTACAAAATGCTAAGACAAGAGTTTTAGCAGACAGGTTGTTTTTTCTGCTCCTTAAAGCATTCTGTGACATACCAATTTGACCACAAAATGATCACACAAATTTAGGAAAATCTATTTTAAACCCCTATCCCAAAAGATATAATTGCAGTTGCCTGGGTAAATTAAAGGGACCCCATAATGCTTGTCACATCACCCCTTCCCCTCCCCTTATTCCTAAGGAGGTATTTAACGGAGCGGATTGGTCACTCATGTAACAGCATGTGCCCACTTCTATAAGCTTTGAAAATCTGAAGCCAAAAATATGAAGTCAGTGATAGGCTGCTCCATTATTGCATCGACCTGTTACCTATTCACAAAGATTTCCTATCTTCATTATCAAATCTTCACCAGTAAACTAAGTGAGGAGAATTTAGGTTGTATTTATACTTGGCATAGAGTAAAGTGGAGTTCCAGGAAACACTCTCAGCATGCTCAAGTAAGGCAGTAAAAATCCTTCTTTCTTGACAATGTATCAGTCGTATCTTCTTAGATGTAGGTGAAACATACATCAAACTCTTTCAGGAGAAAAGAAAAGAGTGAAGAGCTAAAAATTTCTTTACTTGCCAGCATGTTGACGTGGTCCAGGCTCCTATTTGCCAGCATGATAGGAAACGGAACTACACAGGGAAAGATTTAAGCAAAGGAAGTTGAGGTCAAACCTTGTGCTATGTCAAGGACCTCAAATGTAAAAAGAGATGTAGCTCCATGCATCCTGAATAGAAAGAAAATGAGATTTTAAAAAACTGTACTTGGAAAAAAAAAGAAAAAAAGTCATAATAATAGATTTTTTTTTAAAACAGACTCTCTTCAAGTTCACTCTTTAGGGACTTGGCATCTTACCACTCCCTGGAGCTGGATTTCACACAGATAGTTACGCGTAAACTAATGCACACCAGTTTTAGAGAGATTTTTGTGGGACATGTTCCAAGTTTGCATATTATTGTTTCATACATAATTTAAAACTATGTAAGTAGCTCATCTGTACGAATTGAAAGTTTCTACCAAATACCTTGTTATTAGGTTTTTTATGTTCATTTCAGCTCCTTAATTAGGCATTTATTTCACTTCCACTTTCTCACTTCCAGTAATTATCTCAGCACCAAGAGCAAATTATGCAGATGTTATAGGGGCAAGGCAGATATAGTTGCAGAGCCACTGATGGGCAGACTGTCTGCATACACTGCAACATGCTAGTGAAGCTTACTTGTTGCTTACATGAAAGAGTGCTGCTTGTTCATGCTTGTGAGTAATATCTTGTCTCTGAGAAAGACCAGGACATCTGCCTTACAACTCCTGCTGGAATGGCAACAGGGCAGTAATACCTTTTACTGGGCAGGTACCCATCTTTCTAGTAGGCACAGCTCCACACTCTTAAATTCTTTGATTTCCAGTTTATGATAGACATCTGATTTCATAGTTCTCAGCTGTAACCAGAATTAAAAAAAGGCCTCCATGCCTGATTCAGCAAAGGCCAATGCTTCCACAGAAACAAACTGAAGTTAATACAAAAATAGTGCACCATTTTTGCATTTAAAGAAAAGCCAAAAGAAAAGAGAGGAAAAAAAAGCTTCTGGATCAAAGTGAAACAACCTAAGGACAACCCTCCTAAGGAAACCCAGCTCTGCTCAGCTGGGTTTGCTGAGACAGAGTTTTACAGGTAGGAGGAAGCAGCAGTGTCAGAAGGTGCCTTGCCAGGTCATTGCTGTCAGTTACAAGAGAAAAAGCAATACTGCCTCAAGTTCAAAACATGGAGAGTGCTGAGCAATGCCTACAGGTATTTAATCCAGAGAATCTCAGCATGATATTGTCCTCAACTACTACAAGCATTCTTTGTGTCTAACAAAAATTGTTCTTTCTAAAGTACACCCGAACATTGTTTTCAAAGTTAGTGCTGGGGAAAATAGATTTTTCTGCATCTAATTGGTCATTTTTAAAAATATTGCTCTGTTATCTCATAATAAAGAGGTTTAGAATTTTTTTGTGGATACTTAATCTATATTCAGATGGCCAGGTTTAAATATATTTTAAATTCTTATTAACAGATTATTGTCAAGAAGATCAGTTGTGTTCTATTTTAAGGAAATTGCTAGTTGCATTGGAATGCTTGACTATCTAATATATTCAACAGGCACACTTGCTTTGATAGCTTTGCCTTCTCAGGGAGATATGTAGTGCGATCCCTATATGCAACTCCACTTGCAGAAGCAGTATTAGCTGTCACACCTCCCAAAGCTGTCGTGATGACTGGTGATGGAAGAAAATGGGTAAAAGTCTGAGCCACTTTTCTCACCCTCATTAAACTTTCTCCTCAGCAGCATGTGGCACTGCAGGTAATGAGTTCCATCTGTGTGTCACCAGTCTCACCTACAGAGAAAAAGCATTCAGATGTTGGAGGTAAAACCTGACTTCAGAGAAGCCAAAGTTTGCAGCTAAAAATAAGCTTTTACTTTCAGAGTTCTGCAGAACTCCCAGATATACCAATTACTTTTCCGTGTTTGGTACTCAGATAAAGCTTTTAGCAATACTGTTATCAGATGATCCAGCTATCTGGTAAAACTAAGCACTGATGGTTAACAATCAGCATATAGTTTTCTTCAGCTTTTGAATTCTTCAATTTATGAGTTCAAAAAGTAGCAAAGTACCCCAAATTATAATATTTGTCTATAAGAAATGTTTAATATTAAAATTAAGAAAGTAGGTAATAGCCAACATAGTTAATGATGAACTGAAGACACTGTTCTGGAGATAAAATCCTACAGCAACCCACACCCTGAACTGGCTAACATGAGTTGTTTAATGAAGTTTATGTTTCTAAATATTGGGATCTGCAATTGCTAACAGCTCTGTACATTAATGCACAACTCCTGTACTAATGCAGTAGAACCACCTAAAAATGAAAGAATGACCACCTTTCACATCAGCATTTCTGCATTTCCCATTGCATTCTTCCAGAATAGATGAAGACAACTGTAATGTTAATCAAAGCAAACTTTCACATCATATGCTGTAAAACACAAACCATCATAACAGAGTGAAATGTATATTCAACACCTGTAGCAATGTGTTTTCTCTGAAATTTTTTATCCTTTTTCCTAATTTGCAAGCTAGGAAAGAATTTGATCTCAGGCTCAGATTCACAGTGGGATTTGCCTAAATCTAGTAGATCATGGATTGAAATAAAATTTTCATTTGCACGATTCCCTGTTATTGTCTGATGTTAATAAAAAGTTTATTTAACACCTGTTCTGTAGTGTGTAGTGTTCAGTGTGCAGCTGTAAAAGAGTAGGCTAAATAAACCAGTCTTCAGACACATAGAAGCACATGCCAGGAGCTTCCCTTTTTCAGTCACATTTCACTCCCTTTCTTCCAGCAGATCTCTTACTCACTTGAAATTGAATTTTTGACTAAGGATTGGAATATTTAATCTGTGTGTCAAACAGTGGAATAAAGTATGCTGTTTTCCCTGACTTTTCAACAGCTTTAGCTGTATATATTTTAATGGCCTCCAGTATCACCAGGCTAGATTTTTTCCTTATTATTATTTTCTTACCAGGATTTTCTCACTGATAACTTTTGATCAAGTTTGCATAATAGAGTGCTCATGCATTATAAACTGTGTTGAATATTCTGGTAACTTTCAGAAGCCTAATTTTTCTTATTCAGCAAGCTTTGAAGTCTTTCGGAGATAACCAAATAGTCATAGAAACTTTTCATGTTGTACCTACTGCTGCAAGGAGAGTCCATAAATTCATTTCTCTGATCAATAATAACAGGATATAAAATTCCTACAGCTTATTTCACCAAGGGGTTTATTTAGGTAGCTCTGGCAGAACCTGACAAGTCACTGGATATAGAAGTAGCTTTCCAGTTATTTAAATATATAATAATAGCAACCCTAGATATAAATTTTAATAACATGTACTTTAAGTGGATAATACCTCACAGTAGATTTTGGTACACATAATGTTTAGATGCTGCTACAGAGGGCTTCCAAAACAATCATTTTCACAGCCCGAATAACCTCAGAAATTGTGGTGTTTGTTACAACATAGCCAAGCTTGTCTTTTGCCTGGAAAAATAAATGTGTATCACCTGCTGTGCTGGCATATCTCTAACTGCTAACAAATAAGTTAAACCTAACTTGTATAAATTGTGTCTCACTTTAGCTACAAATATAGGCACAATGACTTTGTTTAACCTCTTGTAATTGACTACACACGTTTCTAAGAAAGATATAATTTCAAGTTCTTCAATTACTCTGAAACATTATCTTTGAAGATCTCAGCCTGAAAGCTATGATTTTTTTTCAGAAATGTTTGAACAAGCAACATCTTTCCTGGTATTTCTTTTTTTATCATAGTCAATGCATCTCTGCTTATCAGCAGTGAAACACAGCTTAAAAACACATACACACAGATAACACTTCCCTCACTATTTTTCCTGTATTGATAAGAAAAGAAAGCAATTTTAGTGGGATTTAGATACATATTGAAAAGACAAAAAGAGCTGATGAAAAAAACCCTATGTTAGTATGTAATCAGACTGTGAAAATAGCAGTGCCAGGTTCACTTCATACCAGGGGCTAAGACTGTTTCTTTTTGTCTCGTTCTGCTTGTAGTTTCTTTTTTAAAAAAAAAAGATATTCCACTGTTATAAACACATGGGTCAAATCAGGCAGTCACAGTCTTTAAAGCCTCACGTTTAGCAAATGTTAAGACACCTCATGAAGAGCTAGAAGTTAGAAAGTCTCTTTTTATTACAGCATTTGAACATTTTTTGAAGCTTTAAATTATCAATCAAACTTTGTTGAAGTCTTATCTTAGCAGATTTATTTTTTACTTGATTTTTACTTCTTGGATGGAAATTGGTTCCCATCTGTGTTCATCTCAGATTAAAATTTTCAACAAACTTCAGACATTCTCAGTTCCTTCTCTGAGAGTGAAGCTAAAGAATGCCAGGAGTCTTCATAATCTAAATGATTTCTAATAATTTTTCCGTAGGGGAGATTGAGTGGATCAAAAGAGGCTGAAATTTTGCTATATTCAATGTGGGTTTTTCCGATCTACCAAAAAGCCTTAGTCAAAGCACAAATTTACAGCTTGCATAGTCACTATAAGAATGATGGAGTTTGTAGCTGAAACCTCCAAATACTCCACAGTGAAACAAAGTCAATTTATTACTGATTAGACTTTGTTTGACACTAGTATTTATAGTATCCATTTTACCAATATTGTCTATCCCTTTATTTTTGTATATTTTTGCAATGTTTATATCAAAACATATCAAAAAATCCATGCAAGTATGAGTGATCCTGTTTTTATTACCAGCTCTCTCCACTGTAAAAGAAACATAACAATATAAACAAAGTGTCTCAAAAATACCTCTGTGTGTGCACATTTTTGTGTGTCTTGAGACCAGGCCACTTGTGCTTTTTCTGTATTTCAGGCTGACCATTAGTTGAACCCTGTAGGTACTATCACAGTATAAAAAATTGAAGAGCAACAACGCAATGTGTAGTTTATGTATTAGCAATTGCTTTTTAAACCCCACATTGGTTATTCCGTGTTAATTTTCATCAAAAATATATTAAAGAATGTTTTTTCTGATTAATATAACTCACAAGAAACTATTCTGTTGTGGCTTTTTACCTTTGTAGTCCATTTCACTGGCAGCTTTCCATTTCACATCAGTGTTTCTGGACTTTCAGGAAATTATCATGTATGAACCCACATTCCTTTGCACAAAAACCTCTGAAACCACTTCATTTAAAATTATATTTTTGTGTCCAATAGTATATCTATATCATATTGATTAATCATACTTTTTTCTTAGTAAGGAGCAGGAATAATTAAATGTCTATTTATTTTCAAATAACAGTTCTTATTGTGCTCAATCCATCCTGCACTGAACAGATAGCAAATATAGTTAAATAACTATAACACCCCAAAAATTTCAGAGATTCTAAATAATACTTTTTTTTCCATTGACAAAAATTTGTCATCAGTAGTAAATAATGTAGAGAGCTGGATATTTTTAAGTTAATTACTGTTTAGATGGTTGACGGTAAAATTTGTTGTGTGAATCAAACTCTTTTCAATAATGTTAAACAGATGAGTTAAGAATAAAATTTAATATTAAGATAAGAGAATTTTATGCAAGAATAACATATTCATCAATTATCACCCATGTTAATATTTTTGACTCTGTTAAATTAGCCTAGGATCTTTTAAATTGCATGATTTTTCTAAATTCCTGTTTAATTTCTTCTGCATTTCAAATTTTAACATGTGCATTGGTTTAAAAGTTTAAATTCTTAGAATTTTGCACATTATAGTGACTATCCAAAAATTCTAAACATTGGTTTGTTCAGGTTTGAGTTTGTCCCCCTTATAAGACATCACAGGAGCATTAGCCCATTTGATGGAACATAGAAATAACATAAAAACAATAAAGGAGAACATTTACAGCATTAACTTCAATTTTATTCTGAAAGATTTCTGGATTTTACAATGCATAAATTCACAGCTTCTGTGTAGAGGTTTTTATCTTTATTTTTTTAATTTGTTTTCTGTGTATGTGTGTGCGTGTGCACATGATATGTCCTTACAATACAAAAAAGGCTTGTGGTTTGCCTTTAACCTATGAATAGCATCTAAGATATCTCAAATCCGTTTATTCTCCTTTGTAATATGGACAGCCATTGCTGGAGCTCAGAAAGAAATAGGCAATATTGTAAGATGTTGGGCAGTCTCTACTAGAATATTTTATTGAGAGTCTGTGCCTCTTATCTGTAAGGCATGCTCAGATTTCATATCTGACAACTTCAGAAGGTAAAAGGGCTGTGGAAGAGAATTACATGCTCCTCATGCTTTCTTGGGAACCTTGAGCATCCAGATTAACAAGGTGTGTTACATATCTGATATTAACTCTGGTCAATTAAATGCAAGGGTTCTGCCTGTGTCTTCTGTGTTTCGTTTCTCATTCTCTAGTTTTATGAAAAAAAGCACCTACAGAATAATGCCTTAGATAATGCCTTGACTTTGCCCAAAACCTAGAAAAAAGGACAGCTCTGATTTAAATATATGTATGTATATATATTTATGTATGTATGTATGTTTGTATATCATGAAGGAACACTTGCACATTTCTGTTAGCTATATAATCTATAGAGATTAACCTTTTGGTCCATCTCTTGGCCATGAGTAGTCTGCAATGGTCTGATTCATTTAAGTGCCATTAAGTTCTCAGTAAATCAAAGGGCATATTTTCCCCCAGCTCACAAACTCTGCAGACAATTCCTCAGTTCATCCTCTGACACCTCTTTTTGGCATTAAAATGAGGGTGACTGAAGACAATGTCAGTTAACCTTCAGTCTGCTTTCTTTGAGCTAAAAAATACAGCCTTTGCATTGCAGAACTCTGACAAGGTTTAAAAATACACTCCTGAACAGAAGTTGTGCTATCCCCCTGCTTATATCCCCAATTGTGCTGTAATATAATGCACTTTAACAAAATTCACAGAAATGTTCTATGAGTTGCATGTCGGAAAATTCAAGCAGACTGGCTCTGCCATCTGTTACTTCTGATAAGAGACTCATCTGTCTGTTGAGCAGGTAGTGGAGAGACAACTGAAAAAAAAAGAGAAGATGATGAAACACTGAAAACATGCTGTATCTCACAGTTACTTGTGGACACGCATCACCTAATTGGGGGTCAAACCAATGTTATGAAGTATTTAGAATGCATTTTGGATTCAACTGGAATTAAATATGAATATATGCAGAACATTACAAAGTAAGCCTACTGATGTAATTTGGCCACTGAACTCAACTCCATCTCTGTTTCAGTGACAAGATTAACAAGAGTAGGTGTAATCGTGAAGGAACACTTATTTCAACTGTGACACTCACAGCACAATACCAAAAATCCTCAGCCTGCTGGGGGCACACAATTAAAATAGCATAAAGGTTAACTCCATAATTACAGTCTGTTCTGAGTAAGGACAGCGTGCAGTTGCAGTTTTCTGGAAGCAAACGTAGAAATTACTCATTCTGGTTTGTTTTTTTTTCCCCAATGCCAACAGAAAAGTGCTACAGTTCTGAGCTATTTTAGAACACTATTATTTTATTTTCAATTCATGGCTTATACACATGCCAAGGCATTAAAAGTTTGACTTTTCTTCATGCCTGGTTTGATGGTTGCATCCTTTGTAGGCATGGTTTCCATTCCATGCTCAATAATAAGAAATGCAGATAGCTTAATAAGCCTTTAATACTCTTGCACCCTTTATTTTCCTTCATGTTGCCAGAAAGACAGTCCTTCCAAAAGCTAATGACGTTAATGACATCTGTTGGTTGCTATGGGATAGCAGCCCACTGTTAGCATCTGTCACTATGTGACAGAGTTAACTCCGAAATAAGTCTTAAAAAGTAGCTTAAATGTACTGTTGTTTGCCTATTCATGATGAGGAAATGAGACTAAAACGAAGAATCTATAGCAGCTTATGAAGATGCTTAGAATGGTGGTGTTTTGTTCACCATCCTAAGAAAGGATAGGGAGAAAGATGGCCTCACAGGCATCATGAGAGGCTGAAAAGGGATCTGTCACTCAGGAAAATGAGAAGAACAAAAGGTAGGAACTGTGATTAGCTCCTTAAGAGGAAAGATAACTGCAGAGGAACAACTCTGTTCCTCTCTGAGTGAGACAGAAGAAACATTAACCTTATTTGAAGTGACTGGAACAGAGGGAAAGCCCACACATGAAGCAATGTGCTCTTCAGTGGTATAGGCCTCTATTCAGGATGAAAGGCAGAAGACCTGGGAAAGGGTAGACATGAGGAAGATCTGACTGAATGTTAGTTACTGCCCTGCATGAGGTAAGTAATACCAAAGAGTCTACTCTGAAATGGCAAATAGCAGAAATACCACAAGGAAGAACTCTGGGGTAGTGACACTCATCAATAGACTTGTAGAGCTTATTCTCGACAGCTCTCAATAAAACCCTTCCACATGCTTTTCATTCTCTCTTGTCCTCTCTCTGTCAGTGGAGTAAATCAAGAAGTGCTTCTCTCCAGGCTGGATGAAATCTTTATGTAGATCTTCTCCTCCCTTTTGCCTGACATATTCAAATCAACTTCCAAAAGAGGATTTCTGGTGTTCATCTCTCTTCCACTGACTTGGCTGTGCCTTGTTTCTGGGTGTGTGCAGGTTTCACAGGTTTATCTGAACATTTCATGTAATTTTGTGAAGTTTACAGACCCCTTAGACCTCACCTCCAACTCCACAAATGTGAAGAGATTTTTCAAATCTGGCTTGATAATTTAAAAATAGCACTGCAACCCAGCAAGTATTACTGATGAAATTTAGTTTGAGAGATAAAAAATCCAAATGTTGGTGAGACAAGCCACTCTTGATTAAAACTAAATGACATTTCCTGCACTGCACAGTAGTTTGGAATATCAGCAGCTATAGTCTTATCTCCCTGACTTACTTTCAGTGCATGTTAAAAATTCAGGGACACAGGTGTTAAATAAGTATCTATCTTAATACTTCAGCAGAATTATGTTAAATTGATGTAGCAGAGTGATCTCAAAATACAGATAAGCACAGTAGAAAACTTGCTGTAGGAGCAAAGAAAAGTTGTAAGACATCTATGTTGCTTTTCTCTATCCTATTGAATCTTTCATGAATTTCATTAGAAAGAAACCTGATCTATTTATATGTGTTGAACAAGCTAGTTCACTTAAGAGAAGTATGCTTTGGTTACTCAAGAAAAATTGTTTTGCAGGAAGGGTGAGAATTTGTACCAGTTCACTCCAGTGAAAGCTGATAATATGTTTTTTAGTCCACACTATATTCCTATGTTCAGTGACTGTAATAATTCACACAAGAATACCATTGATCAGCTTTCTATCAACTGAAAGCTCCTTACGGTATGAGAAATTATTACAATTCTTAGTAAATTTCTTAGATTTCTCACTGCACAAAATTTCCTCCCTAAATCACCATTGATCTTTCATGAACACTGTTGAATGCAAAACTTTAATAAATACAGGGGACAGAAATGCCTGTGGAGTTTCTATAAAACTTTAATCCACATTAAGGCTGACACAATGGAGAAAGAAGCATACACTCACATGTAAAATACATATATTTTTAATAGATTAAAATATTAAAGGCAATAGAAAGATGAAAAATACAATTTCTTAGCATCATAGAATTACAGCATAGTTTCAGTTAGAAGGAGGCCTTGAAGATGATCTAACTCCAACCCCTCTGCCATGAACAGGGACATCTTCCACTAGACCAGGTTGCTCAGAGCCCCATCCAACCTGGCCTTGAATGCTTCTAGGGATGGGGCATCCACACCTTCTCTGGAGAACCTGTTCCAGTGCCTCACCAACCTCATAGTAAATATTTTTTCCTAATATCTAATCTAAACTTACTGTCTTTCAGTATGAACCCATTCCCCCTTGCCCTGTCACGACATTCTTTTGTAAACAGTCTTTCCCCATCTTTACTCTCAGTTCCCCCCAATTTCTTAGACAAGTACCTCTGCTGCATTAGAACTTTGAAATTTTATTTGTTATCAGTACAGTATACCATTCCCATAATATTTTCTTTTTTTTATTCTCAACCACAAAAAATTCAAACATTTCTTTACCTTGATTATTTTAGCAAGATATGCTAATGTGTCAAAACCCAGAAGTTTGACAGAAACCTTCTTTGACAGTAAAACTTGATAAAGATGTGGTTTTATATGGAACTGGAATGAAAATGAGTGTTAATTGTCCTTTGTAATAGAAGTTATGTATTTTAAGGAACTACACCAAGTTTGATATTTTATGAATATTTTGTGTTGCTGCTTTGCTCAGACAAGCTGTTCTATGCACTCTGTGTTATGGGAATCTCTCAGCTTCACTCTTTTTGATTCCATTTATACATCTGCTGCAACAGAGTGATACTTTGCAGCTTTCAGTCTTCCTTTTCATTGCTGATCCCTTAAGAAGTGGAAGTATGAACGCAATATTTACTATGGTGGATGTGACTGAGCCTGCCTGAATCTTCTTTTTTTTTCTACAAGTGGATTGTCCTTGAATTAGTATTGGGAATGACCTCAAACAGTGGATCTTTGCAATAGCATTCTTTTGAGATGTGTGGTACAATTTGTACCTGGTAGATAATTGTGTCAGGCTTTCTGCTGGCATGGAAACCATTGACAATAATTTTCCTTGGCTCTTATCTTTAAACTCTTTGTAAAAATTGTAAGGAGTTAGATAAGCACTTCAGTACCAGTGTATTCAGAAAGGTATGGGCACATCTGTAATAACCAATACTGCCCCTGGTTATCAACCTCGGATATCGGCAGTGACCTTTCTTATTAGCACTACCCTCTAATATAATGAATAGAGGGTTATAATCACCTGAAAGGAACACATTAATTTTCACTTTTTTTTTTTTTATTAATGCAAGTTGTCTTTACCTTAGAAGATCACATATGTGACTTTGGAGAATGCTATATACCCTAGTCCTGATATTGTACTATAGTGGATTGACCCTGGCCAGATGCCAGGTACCCACTAAAGCCGCTCTCTCGCTCTGCCTCTGTAACTAGACAGAGGAGAGAAAAAAAAACAGCTAGGAATTCATGAGCTGAGATAACAGCTGGGAGAGGTCAGTTGCTGATTACCTTCACAGGCAAAACAGACTCAAAGTGGGAATATTACTTACATTTATTAGTAATGGGATAAGTGCCAAAGAGTGAGAAACAAAACAGTCTTATAAACACCTTCCATCCACTCCTCCTTTCTTCCATGTTCTCCCTCCTTCCCCCAGCAGTGCAGGGGGATAGAGAATGGGAGCTACAGTCAGTTGTTTTTGCCACTGCTCAGGGAGAAGAATCTTTTCCCTACTCCCGTCGAGTCCCTCTCAGCAGACAGTCCTTGATGGACCTCTCCAGCATGAGTCCATCCCATGGGCAACAGTTCTTCCAAAACTGCAGTCCCATGGGTCACTCCTCCGTGGGGTGCAGTCCTTCACCAATGAGCTGTACTGGTGTGGATCCCCCACAGGCGGAACAAGTCCTACCTGGGAAAAAGCTGCTCCAGCCTGGGCTTCCCTCTCCACAGGCTGCAGCCTCCATCTTAGGCCTCCCATGGGGTCACGGTCTCCTTCATGCATCCACCTGTTCCAGCATGGTCTGCACCATGGGCTGCAGGAACCTCAGCTCCAGCGCCTGGAGCACCTCCTGCCCCTCCTCCTGAGATGACCTTGGTGTCTACATTGTTGTTCACATGTTCTCATTCTGCTCTTCCCTGGCTGGAATTCTTCCTACGCCACAGCCTTCTGTTCTTAAATATGTTATCACAGAGATGTTACTATTACTCCTGGTTGGCTTGGCCTTGGCCTAATCTGTCCTGGAGCTGGCTGGCATTGGCTCTGTCAGACAGGGGAAGCTTCTATCAGCCTCTAACAGAAGCCACTCCTGTAGCACCCCCTGACTACCAAAACCCAGACACAAAAGTCCCACTACGTGTACACACAGAGTCAGTGAACAGTACACTACAGTTTCTATAGCTACAGTACATGGTTATTACATGTAGATATATGTATTGGGTCTGGTTGAGCTGGAGTTCGTTTCCCCACAGCAGCCCTCACAGTCTTGTGTTTTGCATTGGCAGCTAGAAGGGTGTTGATAACACATCGGTGTATTGGCTGCTGCTGAGCCCAGCAGCAGTGATGTAACATTCCTTCCTCAGTTGAGGGCAAAATCCTGGGAAGTGACCCAAGTAGGCCAGCTGACCCAAACTGACCAAAGGGATATTCTGTACCATATGACATCAGCTCAGATATAAAAGCTAAGGAAATACGCAGGAAGGGGGGCATTCATTGTCTCCAGTGGTGTTCTGCTGAGGAATTGTTTATGTGTGCTGAAGCCCTGATGCTTGGGAGTGTCCGACTATCACTGCTGATGGGAATTAGAGAATTAAACCATGTTATCTTTTGCTTTGCTTTTGCTTTATATAAACAGCCTTACCCCAGTCCACAAGTTGCTTTCCATCTTGCTCTCTCCTGTCCTGCTGGGAAGGGGAGTGATAAACCTCTGGGTGGGCACCTGGCATCCAGCCAAGGTCAATCCACCACAACATATTAGAATAATTGCTTCTTGTTTAAATGCATTTAATTCACATTCAGTGAAAAGTGAATAGTTAATCAACTATTTGCAAGCCTATGCAGAATATTTGTTTATATAGTTCCTTTGTGTATATGGGAAGCCCTCCTGGCAAAGTTAAACACCTTTACATGCATGCAAAACTTCCTATTTCAGTTGATAGTGCTTCATTAAATTATTTATAATTAGCTTCCTTATTCCTATTTTTTTTATGGCTGGTTTGAAAGAGACATGTACAAAGTAATTTCTAATCGTGCACTGCATTAATATGAATAAATATTCCAGGAGGCCAAGATTATGCACCTTTCACATATTTTTAGCCTGTGGAGTTTAGTCAGCAAATCATGAATCACACAATTTCTGATAATACACTAAGCAGTTCAGAACATTTCCTTTTTATACTCTCATGGTATTTTTTCTATTACAACCTGAAAAGTATGGGGCATAAAGAAGATAGGGATATAGTGGAAATAAAAGATATACGTAAATCATAAAAAAGAAAAAATATTTTTTTATTACTTTCTAAAAGTATTCCATTGGTGTTTCTGGAGTTTTTAAAAATTAATGTACCTATTAATGAAAAGATAATTTTTACTGTATTGCAAAGTACATGATTACTTTGGTAATCATCGACATTTTTTAATTTTTAAATTCTATTACCTTGTGTTGTTTTAAGAATTTCCTTCAATTCCTCTCTTTTTAGAAAATGGAGTGAGATAACAGAATTCAAGACACATGCTGAACTTTTTATTTTTATTCTATATCTCTTAATTATATATCAGAAAACTTGTTCGGGTCTTAATTTTAGAATATGTATAATTTTCAATTAAGTATTCCAAAAGTCATTTCTATTTGATACACCGTATTCCTGCATTTCGCAGCTTCTGAAACAGATTTAAATTTGAATACAGCTTTGCACATTTGGGATCACCAAAGTGATGAAATGTGACCGAATAAGACTTTTCTCTCAACACTAAGTTTGAGTTTCAGGGCTGAGTACTAGGATAACATAAGCAAGGAAAGTGAACAAAGATGCAGCAGTGTGTAAAAAGAGGACATTGCACCAACCTATCTTATGTATACACGTGTTTGCATGCACGCTCTACCTAGGTAGCAAACACAAAGTAATCAGTGTTAGTTCAGAGTGCAGTGAAAAGAGGCCTAAACTAATTCAAATTACCTAGCACTTACTTGGATTAAACAGTCCACTTGGACAATTATCGTGGATCAGCTGTGTCTAAAACCTTAGCTTTTACTTGACTTGATCTTCTGTTGCATGTCTCCTAATTAAATATTAATTGCCCCAGAGAGAAAGATAAAGGGTTCTTCTGATCCAGTTGTTAAAGATTGATATGAGAGGGGTTATCTGAGTTGAAATGGATATTCATGAGAATTTTACCTGTTACCAACTTTACCTGTTAGTCTGATGGCAAGGTACTTGAAGGGGATTGAGAGTTCAAATATTTTCATATTAAATATTTGTCTAACCACTAAGAAAAAAGAAAGTAGTGTCATCTTCAGCATTCTTTTTCTTGTTCACTTTCTACTGCACGTGCCCCAAATTAACTTTTGATACATCTCACATGAACAGAATTTAGTGTTCTGTTTGGGTGAGAGAGTTACATATTTTAATTTGGGATTTATCTAGCTGGATGCTTATTATTAATTTTGTTCTTAATTTCTGATTAATGTCACTGAATTGAAAAATTAATTACTCAGGAAAGAATTCAATGAGAACTTGTAACTAACATGCAAGTGCTTGTGGGACATCATCTCTGTTTTAATGCCCAGAGGCTGGAAAAGTCCTATTCCAAAAAAAAAAGTAAAACTCAGGTCCCACTGGTCAAATCCCAGTCCCACTAATTCCTTGAGACTGACTACTGAATTCCAGGATTAATATTCCCCCACCTTCCTAAAATTCACTCATTTGGGACCATCAGATGAGTAGTATCTATATATTATATGTAATATATTCATTTTTATATTTTATGTCTATATGTGTATGCACACTCCAGAGGATAGATATAACAGGAAATGAATTTAAATCAAGCATGTGCCACCAAAGATTAGCTAGAGTATTAATAAAAACCAAACGTCCCAGGAGCATAACTGAAGCTGTTGTAGAAATTTCAGGTTTTTTTCACAATGTAATTTTTATGACTACTGAAAGAATACCACTCTACTGTAACAGAAAAAATAGAATAATTTTCCTTCCAATCAGCCTGTGAAGTACATACAATCTAGCTGTTTGCACAATCTACTCTGGAAAGTAGTTTAGGTACATGTTTGTAGATTATAGTTAAAAAAATCTGTGTTCCTGCACCATCAACGGTGAGAGGTAAAATCTGCTGAGAAGGTGATTCAAAGTTCAGAAGGGAAATATCTGAAGTATGAATAGCCCACCAAGCATGCAAGCAACATACCTACACATTCAACAGACAGCAGACACGTTAAGGTTGGATGTGAATATAACAGAGGGAGCCTGCATTTCTTTATGCTCCCAGCACACCAGTAAAAATATGTAGGTTTGAATCCAAAGCTCTTGTGACAGTAGTTGCATACTGGAGTAACCTCTGATAAATAAAACAAGGCAGATAGTATCTGTAATAGTGCAGACAATCTTAGCTAATCACTTAACTAGTGCTCAATGTCATTTCACATAAAGTAAGCAAAGGTGAAAATGAAACATTGACATTGTGAACGCTTGATTAAATCTGGAGCCGATTAGGCTGGCACAGTTTAAGTTAAGAGTACAGGTGGTAAATCATCTCACTCTTAGGTCAAGTCAAAGAAGAGATACAATTAGAAAGACAAGCATACTGCAGCCAAGACGATTCAGAGAGTGGAAAATTAAATGCTTGTTAGCGAAGCCCTGACAAGCATTAGGAATAAGGTATTTTAAATAACTGCTGATTTGGGTTAAAAGCGTTCTGTACAAATTTGTTGAGGTAACAGGGAAGTTGTAGTTGTTTCCCCTCTATTTTTATATTTAGAATTTTTGTTTATAAATAAGTTATTTCATTCACATGGACCAGTTCTTGTAATTTTTTCTAATACTCAGGTTTTCCCTCCATATATCCAGACTGATGCTGCTTCTTCCTTCACAGCATTTCAGTGTACTTTACTCTCTCTGTATATTCTATTCTACATAAATCTTCATGGCTATAGGATTTGGCTTCTTTCCACTACTGCATTATGTATTAATTAATATGCTTTAGCGCATTACAAAAGAAACTTCAGTCAAGCAGAAATTATTTGGCTTGGTGCAAAACTAACTCCTGTTGTGCAGGAGATTGAGTAGTTTAATAGGTTTGTTCTGTCATTAATCTCCGCGGTTATATCTAAAGTAGCAGATGCAAGAACATGGGGATGCTCAAAGTTTGATGTAGGAGTGTTTGACATGCACCAAGGTTCTCCTTATCCCCAGTTCACAACCAAAGTTTTCCTCTCATGAGAAATGAACAATCATAGACTCAGAGAATTGCTGAAAGGTTGGAAAAGACCTCTAAGATCCTTGAGTCCAACCTTTGACTGATCACCACCTGGTCACCTAAACCAAAACACTAAGTGCAATATCCACCACCTCCCTGAGCAGCCCGTTCCAATACTTAACTGCTCTTTTAGTGAAGAAATTCTTCCTGATGTCCAACCTAAACCTCCCCTGGCATAGCTTGAGGTCATGTTCTCACTAGTTGCGTGGGAGAAGAGACCGACACCCACCTTGCTACAACCTCCTTTCAGATAGTTGTAGACAGTGACAAAGTCTCCCCTGAACCTGCTCTTCTCCAGGCTAAACAACCCCAGCTCCCTCAGCCTCTCCTCATGTGACTTATTCTCTAGATCCTTCCCCAATTTCATTGTTCTTCTCTAGACACCTTCCAGCACCTCCACTGCCTTTCTTGAAGTGAGTGGCCCAGAACTGGACACAGTACTTAAGTACAGTATCATAAGGACTTTAATGAGATTCCTATTTGAAATAGTTTGGGAATGAGGATTCTGACAGTTTAACATCTAATGTCATATGCAACATCTGAAACTATGTCTGCATTGTGGTTACTCCTGATTAACTGTATCTCAAAAAGGCATTGAGAGGGTCTGATCATGCTTAAAAATAAGAACTGTGTCTTTTGTTTTATTTTGGAGCAGTATTTTTTTCAGATCTCTCGAGCTCTGACAATTGGTAACTTAAATTGGACTGAAATCAATAGGTGTGACATTGTTAACTTTCATAGGTACATTTTGTGTCAGCAAAGAAGGGATGAGTTTGCTTGTGAGATCCTTGCTGTTGATGGCACTAGTTTCTGTGTTGCTATCAGTTAATATTTCCAGAGACTGATAGTTTTGTACGATTTTTTATTTATACTGGCTAACACAATTTTCTACGCTTCTTATCATTTGTCCTGTGTTTGCTTTTCCGACTAGCCTTGGTTTGAAACAAATTATTTTTCATCATACTTTTACATTTGCAAGTCAAATGGTGTGCTAGAGGCCATAACATACTCTGGTAAAATGGCTGATAGCATCCACAATATTATCCAAATAAATTATGTTCAGTTCGAAATTACTCTTTGTGATACCCAAATTCACAATTCACTGTACTGAATTTGGAATAAATGCTGCTTTCACAGATGAACTGCAGAGATGATTTACCATTTACTGTAGAACTACTGGTCAAATGATTCTATTTAGAATTAAATTTGGGTTTGTGCAGTACTCTTAATGCAGTGTGATGCAAATAGGTTGTATAATTCAGCCTGTCCTGTTTGAAAATCCTGGTCTGTATATTTAGCTTCCCAATTTCCTTTGCCTTTCTGAAAGACATACAGTAAAGCTCTAACAGCCGTTCCAATGTAAAGCAATTGCTTTCCATGTCAAACAAAAGCTCTTATTAGTGTGAGGTAATATGTTAGCTGCTAAGAAAATTCTGGTATGCTAGCAAACTAATAAATATTCATAAATAAACTTGAACTAGACAATGCACAGACTCTCTGAAGAATGTGCTATAGTCTTAATCCAGAGGGTGTTGTAGTAATTAACAGATAAAAGGGGAGGTTCATTAAATGAATATGCAGTGTCATGAAATCAGAGCTGTGCATTGATCACTGCTAACTTAAAGATTCTTCCTTAGCTAGAATATTTTGACACCCCATTTATCACTAGTCCTATTTTTAGATTTTTAATTAGCAGATCACCAACCCTTACCTCATTAACTTAGCTTCTGCAAAAACATTATTTCTAGAGATAATAGCTAGGTTAGAATAATCACCACTCCAAATTTCTTGTGCTGTAAGGAAGGACAAGACTTCAGTTTCTATGACATGAAAATGTATTTCATAGCAGGCAAATCTGACCTTGACTCAAGAGCATGTGTCTTATTTTCTGGACAATTTCTTTTCACTTTATTTTCCTAAATGCGCTAACCTCAAAACATGGACCTTTTCAAAGACAACAGAAACATTTTCCTAATTTGTCTTAAATGTTTATTTCTAGCCCTCTGTTGGCAAAAATGATATATTTCAGCAGAAAATTGTACCTTGATGTGTGTTTAACACAGCTTGCTGCATATTTGTATAGATAGGTTTTTAAACGGTTGGCCTTTATAGGCTTTTTATGAGAGAAAACAACATTTCCAGAAGTGAAAATGAACCAAATAAAGACATATTTACACTTAGGTTTGTTAAGCATAAAGGCTTAAGAAACTAATAAGAAGCAGACAATTGACAAATCAATGAAGTATGACTTGTGCAGATGTTTCCTCCAATTTGACGTGCCTATTTTATTGCTTATACTGTTGGAAGGTATGTTCCACCACTGGTGATGGATAGGAGTATGCATTTATGCCATACTGTTTCAAGACTATATAATTATCTCTGCGACATGTGTGTTATATTTTCAACATGCTGCTTAAGGCTTAAGGTTTTGCTGCTGTAAGATCCACAATTAAATCATCTTGATGTCCTTTTGCTCTAACATATGTAGCAACAATGAAAACATTAGGCTAGCCTCAATTAAATGGCCAATGAATTAGGTAGCTTAATATTTGCACCCCTGGCCATTCTATCCAATTAAAATTTCTATCAAATGTAAGAATTGATCACTTTCTTCAAGCAGAGAGGTTTGCATCATGCAAGTGGTCTAAATAATTTACATTAGAGCATTCAACACATTTCAAATGCTGTCATCTCTGCCTTGTGAAACAGTTTATGGCATCCTAAGATTTGCTTTCATTACATTCACTGATTTTGCAATCAATAGAAGTTCAGAACACAATCTAAGAAGGTCATAGTGCTGCCACTGAAAATAGTCTGGGGAAAGGTCACCAAATTAGTTTGCGTTTTATGTTTATAACTATGCTCTGATATGTATCCATGTATATGCAATCTCATTAAGCACTAATGCTAGCTTTGTAATGAAAACAATCCATTTTCAAATGTAAGATCTAATTTTCTCATTTGCAACATCTTTGATGTAAAAAATTTAGAGCACAGGACTTTGTCAAGATGAGTACACAAAGTCTGAAGCTTATGATTACATTATTAAATGAATGCAATGGATGACAAAATTAATTTGTGGGAAAAATACCACTTGCTATAATTACACTGGAGAGTTTCAATTCAGGCAATGATACACATATTTGGAAAGACTCATTCAGGCTCTTTTTCAGTGAATAATTCAAAACTGGAGGTTGTGGTAACCTAGTGTAAAAAGTTTGCAATAAGAAGAAAGGATCTTATCTAATTCTGACAAAATTTTTCAAGAAGGCTGGTAACTTCATGAAGAGTCAAGGGGCCTAATTCCACCGGTAGACCTCAGGAATTACAGCAGTTTTTAAGGTATTTGGAGTATCTAGATGGAATCTCAGACAAGCAGGGAGGCCTTCAGAAGTGTATAGTTTTTATGTGTACTTTGACCTTTGTTCACCTGGACCATCTGAGCTGGATGTTGTGAGAGACTGAAACACTAATGGTTCAAAGAATGGACTCAAAGAATGAGCCATTTGGAAAAGCAGAACAATGCTTTGCTGAGGCCAGGTTTGCACTGTCAGATCAGAGGCAAGGGGGAGAGTTTTTCCTGCATGGTGGTGGAACCTCTGATCCACATAAGACAGAGGGGGTGCACACCCACTTCTGGAAGCTACAAGCTGGGTTTTGAGCCAGGTAAGGGAGGAGGCTGACAAGAAGCAAACTTTGCAGAGGTGGGATAGTGGTTTTTATCATGTCAATGTCCTCCCTCACACAACTGGCTCAGCTGTAGAACTCCCCCCTCCCCCTCGGAGGAGATACTGGGACATTCACTCATAAGTCTAAAGGTGTTCATCCCTTCTGATGGGGCAAAGCTGACCTAACTATGCTGATGTGAGAGGCAGCTGTCATGTCTTAGGAGGTGTTATAAACCATCAAAGATGCCCAAAGTTCCCCCAGACTCAATTTCTAGGGCCTTCCACCAGAGTTCTGTTCATGATCTACGGTGTTGCATCAGACAGTGTAAAAATCCCCCCAAGGCGGAGGTCCCTGGGCATTCCACCCAAAACTGAATGTATATTAACCCACTGAACTCTTTGCTTCATGGGCTTCCCACAGCCCTGATATCTTTCTACTCTTATACTTTCTTTACATACCTCCTTTCTCTGGCAACAAAATTTTTCTAAAATGAACCCTACATATCTATATTTATATATGAACACCAGTCATTCATGTCTTTTCACTCTAATCTGCCCCAAGTGATCTATTAACAAGAACCTCAGTTACCCTCTAACAGGTGCAACAATGAGAAATTACTAGCTTTGTATGAGAGTAACTTTGCGTAAGTCATGAAATTTTCTGACTCCATGAAAAAATACTTTATTCAGAATGCAAAAAAAATCAAAACTTGTCAGATTTTCACCACGTTTTCATTTTTATGGTTGTCAGATCCTATACAGGTCCCTTTGTATACAAAAATGCAGAGGTAGGGTGTTGCCAAAATCCTATGCTGATTCAAAGCATTTCAGCTGTTCAACAGTAAAGTCAGGCTATTCTGAAGACAAATTTCCTTTAAAATGTTAGCAATGTATACTAACTGAATTTCCACACACACATGAAGAATTTGCCCAAAAAACTGGCAATTGAAATGAATCTCCTGAGCAAATGTCTAAAATTTCCTGACCCTTGCCCTATCTTCTTATGTAATTAACCTTTTCTTTTTTTTTCAAATGCTG
Organism: Pseudotriccus pelzelni; assembly: GCA_035584735.1. Classification (NCBI taxonomy): domain Eukaryota; kingdom Metazoa; phylum Chordata; class Aves; order Passeriformes; family Tyrannidae; genus Pseudotriccus; species Pseudotriccus pelzelni. The sequence goes on from JAWMRA010000078.1 coordinate 106,742,360, forward strand.
TAAGCTAGTTTCTTCTCTTCATCCCTGCCTTGGCACATGCTTGTGGGTAGCTAGGAAAGCAAGTCAACTTGTTCCAATCTGAAGGGAGTGAGATAAACTGGGGTAATTGTCCTAGATGTGTGCTAGAGTGTACTTGTCTTCTAATAATGATGAGTCCTGCTCCATCCACTAATCCCAATGATACTTTTGTGATTATCCCAGAACTGCTGGCCTGTATCCCAGGTGGGTGGAGGCATCATGGCTCCTCCACGAGGCAGGTGCCTTTGTCCCAGGAGAACAGCATGCACAGGTGAACTACCAGGAGGAGGACCAAGAATCTCTGTTCCCCACAGGAATATCAGCTAACTTGGCACATATGTTCATAAATGCTGTGACAGCACATTTGTGCAGTGGCCCTGAAAGGGCAACATTATAGCAAATGCATTTCAATGCCAATACATAAAAAAAAATGTACACTTGAAATGAACCATTCCTACATTTTAAAATATCTGTAGCAACACAGCAATCCTAGCATCTGTAGAGCAGTATCTATAGAAGTTACACCGCCTCCCACAGCATACTCCTGGAAAAGCTGGCAGCCCATGGCTTGGAGAGGAGCACTCTGTGCTGGGTTAAGAACTGCCTGGGTGGTCGGGCCCAGAAAGTGGTGGTGAATGGTGCTGCATTCAGTTACTAGCCAGTCACTAGTGGTATCCCCTAGGGATCAATGTTGGGCCCAGTTCTGGTTAATATCTTTATTGATGATCTGGTGGATTGAGTCCACCATCAGCAAATTTGCAGATGACACCAAGCTGGGGTGAAGTGTCGACCTTCTGGAAGGCAGAAGGGCTCTGCAGAGGGACCTGGACAAGCTGGAGAGATGGTCTGATTCCAACGGGATGAGGTTCAACAAGGCCAAGTGCCGGGTCCTGCACTTTGGCCACAACAACCCCCTGCAGCGC
>JAWMRA010000078.1:106743400-106757054 GCA_035584735.1 Pseudotriccus pelzelni
GCTGGTGAAGGGACTTGAGCACAAGTCCTATGAGGAGAGGCTGAGGGAGCTGGGGTTGTTTAGCCTGGAGAAGAGGAAGCTCAGGGGTGACCTCATCACTCTCTACAACTCCTTGAAAGGAGGTTGTAGCCAGGTGGGGGTTGGTCTCTTCTCCCAGGCAACTATCACTAGGACAAGACGGCATGATCTTAAGCTCTGCCAGGTGAGGTTTAGGTTGGATATTAGAAAGAAATTTTTTACAGAGAGTGTAATCAGACATTGGACTGGGCTGCCCAGGGAAGTGGTGGATTTAGCATCCCTAGAAGTTTTTAAGATGAGACTGGATGTGCCACTTAGTGCCACAGTCTAGTAACCACAGTGGTGTTGGATCAAGGGTTGGATGATCCTGGAGGTCTGTTCCAACCTAGTTGATTCTATGACCTAACACCAACAGCACAGCACCTAACATCTTTGGCAACACAGCAAAGGGACTTCAGGTTAGCAATAGAGCTCAAAGTGCTGCTGCCAGTGTCATTCATCAGCTATTCAGAAAAGTTTATGGGGCACTATGTTACAAGAGGAATACGAGGCAAATATATAAATAAGATTTTCTTGGTTTTTTATAAATCAGTGGGTTCTGTAGGCTCATCCTGGCTACAGTACTGGTTACCTTGTCTTAGAAAACATATTGTGGAGGCAGAGGCAGAGACAGCTGGCAGAGGAATGATGAATCATCAAGGGCATCTCAGAGATTAAGAGAGATTGAGAAGATTAGAACTGTTTACTTTCGAAATAAATATCTGAAGTACTTCAAGAAGTGTCTAAAAGACAGAGTGGTGTGATTGGAAACTACTCTTTTCTATATCTGAGAGCACATGACAAGAGTCCACTCAATTAAATTAAAATGAGGAGTAATTAAAACTGACTCTTAGGGACCTGAGGGCACTAACAAGCCCTCATGGCCCTGCATAGTCTCCTGGATGCCTCCCACACCATTTTCCCAGCCCAGGACCCCACTTCACCTGAGCCCAGAGCCCTCAGTCCCTGCCCCAGAGACATCTCCAGTGTCTGTGTCACTGTATCACTGCTTGTATCTCCTTGGCTGACAGAGACCTACTGCTTTGATCTCCCCCTTTCTCATGGGGTCAGTGAGGCCCATAGCTGTTACCACCCTGTTCTGTGGAGTAACACCACATTGAGCTGCACCCACACTTAGCTCCTGGTCCTGCCCCTGTGGGAGCTGCCTTCCCAAAGCCAGCTCAGGCCACGCGGAGCTGGGGGCCAAGCTCCCTGGGGCTGACCTGCAGACTGCCTCAAGGCAGCCCCGTGAAGCCCCCTGTGGCCATTGAGCCACAGCCCTGCTGGCTGCCTTCTCCTGACGTTCCTCGGCATCTTGCCTACACAGATTTCAGGGTGAACCTGCACCCTGGTTGGGAAGCACTGCCGTCCCAGGGAGTGTGGATCTCTTCACCACTGCAGTTCACATCACTGTGCCCCAGGAGCTGCCTACAGTCCCACAGACTGCCCAACTCTTTTACAGCAGTCTTTGATGCTATGGCCCTCCTCATAGCATCACTACTGAGCAGTGGCTCAGTTCACAGCCAGATCCTGACGGGTCTCAAGGGCCTCTCCCAAAGACCAACCCAGCTGTCCTCCACCTGGCCAGCATGATGGCCACCTTTGGCTCCCAGTTCCCCTTCCCATATACACCAGCCATGCTCTGGCTGCTCCCTTGAAAGCACAAAAACAAACACCAAGTGCCACAGTGCTCCATTAATTTGCAGAAAATGTTGATGTGAAGAATTTAGCGGGCGTCAGAAAAAAAAAAGGTAATCTGGGTATTCACATAATTAATTTAACAAAACATTAATTTTTATGAAATAAGCATTAGAACTTCAGGCTTCAACCAACTCACAGGTTGATGGGAAGATGAGATCTCGTGGAGGGAGGCTATTATCTCACAGCTTGCTGAAACACAGGCAGTCACATTGGAATATGAGGAAAAACTTCTTTACTGTGAGGGTGACAGAGTACCAGAATAGGCTGACCAGAGAGGTTGTGGAGTCTCCTCTAGCGATATTCAAAATCTGCCTGGACACAGTCCTGCATAACCTGCTCTAGGTACCAGAGGTACCTTCCAGTGCCAATCATTCTGTGATCCTGTGGAGATAAACTTCTTCCTCTGAAGTTTCCAGTACTGACAATTACATTATAGAAAACAGATGTGTCAGCTCATGTGTTCATAACTACAGAACCATAAATAGGATAAAATATGTAAAATAATTCATCGTCAAGTGGTCTGTGGTGACCACATGTTTCATATTTTCAATTAATGAGCTACTTGCAGTGCACTGCAGTACTGCAAGGATGTATATTTCTACTGCAGTTGCTCTTTGATGTTTTTACCTAGGGTCAGATACTCTCCATTTCAAATGCTGGGGCTGTGTAGCTGGAAATATATCATGTCATGGCAATGTGAAATGAAGCTGAAAAAGGTCTAAGTCCCCTTAGGGCTGCTTCCTTTCTCCACCAGTCTTTACCTTGACTATCCTATAAATCTAAGTCCAGAAAAGATCACATGTTTCTTAAACCTCATGTTAAACTATCAAATACATGACTAACAAGCTAAAGATATTGGAAATTCTTTAACAAAACCAAAGCTTTTATTTGAAAAATCCAGCTTAGTCACTGGAAATCTCACAAGAGCCCATGTCTCACTTGATGTATCAATCGACATGGCTGTACTTGACTCTGAATATCCAAGTTACCTTAGTTAGAATGATCTCAGGTATCCCTGCACCATATTGCTTATTCAGATGACCTCTAGGGTCCCTCAACCATTCTGTGACTCTGTGATACCTTAAAAAATAAGTGTTTGAAAATTAAATCCTTTACAGATCAGTGACTTATGAAAAGCCATCAATCTCTTCCTTTGCAGAATAAAGAGTGGGCTTTATTTTTCCTCCATCTCTGTCTAAGGCACTACTCTCTTAAGACTTTCCCATTCTTAAAAAAACAGGGCTAAAGTACCATGTTTCCCACCAGCAGAAAGTTTGAAAAGCTAGAAAGAGTTTGTGTTTCCTCTGTTAAAATGCATTGCTTCTGCCCTGTAGGACCTGAGATGCCCTGAAGGACCTTCATAAATTGTTGGAGTACTTTATAGTTGCACTTCTAGTTTTCAGTTAATTGATAGCTGTGCTCAGTTAAGACTACGCTCCAATTTTCTTTTGCCAGCTTTTGGTTTTCTTTCATGTACATAACTTCAGTGGTTAAAGTCAAATTTATAGTATAAGTTGTTCCAGTTGTGAATTGCATTTTTTTCCTCCTTATAAAGGTGGCCTAATTATTGAATTAAAAGGAAGCGCATAATGTTCGCTGTGTATTTGGAAAAGAGGTTTGGAAATATGGTCCTGTAAATATGGCTGTCACAAACATAGCGGATTCTTTTGTCAGATCTTAATCATGGATTCTTCAAGTAATGTCCCTTTACTTGATAGCATAAAATAGGAAGGTAGCAGCATGAAGATCTCTGTAAGTTCATGTGTATTATACTTTTTACATATAAATGAAGTCTACCAGAGTAAACAAGCATATGGTACCTGTTTTGTCAGAGCAACATCATACTGAAAAGAGAAGTGACAAACAGTGATGTAATGGAGAGAAGGAATGAGACCTATCTGCATGCTTCCTTGCATTAATTAATGCTAAAGGTCTGAGGGGAGATAAGAACCACAAAGAGGCTCTGTAAGTGTAATCCAAGCTTATGGCCTTATAAGCTTACCATGCTTCACCAGGAGGAGGATGTATGTGTTGAACATAACCTAGAATGTGGAAATAAAATAATTTCTTAAGTAGGAACTGTATGACTAATATAGCTTATCTGATATTCAGTATTTCCCAGATCAGAATGCTAATACACTAGGCTTTGGCAGCTCAGCTTTGGTTTTGCTCATAGATAACAAACTTCTACTCTATTTATCATTAAGACTTACAAAATGTTTATTAAATGACAGTGAGAACAAGATCTGAAAGTCAGGAGCAAATATTGACCATTTCGCTGCATCATTTTTGTCCAAGTAATTCCCTTGCTTTGAAACTTCTCTTAAAATATTCACAGTAAATGCAAGAGTCGAACTGGAGCTCTAAAAGAACAAATAACAATAGTCACTTAACAGTTTTTATCAAAGGATTAGTGCAATCAAGACTGTAATATTTTTTTCTCCCTTGATTGTTCTTTCTGTGATCATGATGAAAAAATTAATCCTTTTGGCCTCAATAAACAGATACAGTAAGAGAGTTATATTTTACAAAAACTTGCAAAACTGGGGCAGGGTCTGGTGACCCTGGACACTAGAATCTTGAAAAATCTTCCCATAAAGATGTTCAAAAGGACACTGCCAGGGAATATTCAAATCATGGCTTACCTGGACTCAGATATGAACTGAGTTAAATTGCTTTTAATGCCATCTTTACCTGGCTTCAATCTAACTATTATTCGCAGTATGCCATACTGTCAAGGATCAAAGCATAACAAGAATACTTAATAATCCACAGGATAAAAATTTCTCCAATACATTGGAACTTGTGAGATACAAGGACATAACTTAGCCAAGCTATGCAGGGTTTTCCATAAGAAGAACTTTTTTATATGCTGAAATAATAGAGACTTGGAATTTGAGTGACAAGAAGCTTTTCAATAAATAATACCTATTGATTGAAGGTCTCCCTTTGTTTGCATTAATTTTTATCTGAGTATAGGGCACACAAGAAAAAAAAATTAAAATGAAGGCAAAGAAAAAGAAAAACAAAGAAAAGAGAAAGGAGGTAGAAATGGAGTGGAAGTTTTTTGTGAGATTTTTCTGATTCCATACAATTATTTTTCAGTTGAACACAAACAGCCTGTCTGCAAGCTGCTTCAGAGAACAGGAATGTTTTTCTCATACTCATGTTTGATATCTTATGCTGATTGTACCGCAAAACATTATATATATGGGAAGGGGCCAAGAATAAATCTGATGAAGGATGCTATCGTGGCAAGAAAAATTACAGTTAACTTCCAAGAATAGCATGGTCTTCAAGGTTTGTTTTAGACAATATGTAGAAATATATAGAAATCAGGAAGGGATTTTTACAAAAAATTAATTTTTTAATTTTAATTACTTATTTGTAGTATTTTGATTGTCTCCTTTTCGAATGCAGACCACGGGTAGATATTCAATAACTTTAATTTCACAGAAGCAACACATAACAGAGCAAACACTTTTTTAATTTGTTACCTTCTTACACAGTGTAACTATCTAATGGGCTTTACTTCTCAAGTAAAAAATGAGACCATTACTCTTATGTTTAGTTGCACTGCACTCCACAGCCTTGCTAAAGAGGACAGTTTCTTGTGATGTTAAAAGTTATTCAGCAGGAGTCAGTTTGCATTCAATACGTCCCCACTAAAAATCTTATTTGATAAGGAACTGAGTATGGGTTTAGAGATGTTACTTCAAGGAAAGTTCAGCATTTCAAATTAACAATTTAATCTTTGAAATATTACAACTACAAATATTATATTGTTAAATAGAAGTAATTATAAATTGCATACTATAAATAACAACATATGGTATCACTGTAAGTATGAGGCTGCATTAACTTCTGAGGCTCTCTGATGCCATTCATAAACCTCTCACAATTTGTGACTGCAGCTGAGTTCTTGAGTGAAATACAGCCTTGTGTTTACTCCAGGGCTATCTATTATGCTCCATGTTATTCAAATGTATTCTAGTGTTGATTCTTATCTTTGCCTCTGAATTGTTTTCCCCCAATCATTAATACAAGCTTGTAACTTTTTCCCCTCACAAATCCTCAATTTTTTCAAGAGAAAGAACACTTCTGAACAGAGACATTGCCTTATTGATGCCACAAATCACATAGTCCACCAATTCGCATCCTTTCAACATTCGTGGCTGGAGTAAAGGGAGCAATTTTATATGGAAAGGAAGATTTAGGGACATTTAATTCAATTTTTCATCTGGATAAGAGAAACCAATTGTGGTTTCATTGATTCATGAAGTCTAAATAATGCTATTATACCACAATGACCTTCTTGAAATTATTCTAAACAAAAACCTCCTGGAAAAAAGGCCCATCAGCCTAGCAGAGACAGCAGAAAAAGTTCCTGATATGGAGGCCTCCTACAAACACTCAAGAATTCATACTGCCCTGACAGAGTTCATGGAAAAATCAGAATATTAACTGAGTAGTAGGAAAAGATAAGATATTGTAATGGGTTATGTTGCACCTCTATAAAGCTGGTAAGAACTGAAATATCATTTTTAACAGTTTTTTAATGTCTTCTGAGAACTCTGTTAAGGATGAATGTGGCTTTACTAAGGCAATATCTGTCCTGCTTCATATCTCTTTCAGAATCACTATAGGAGGCTTACTGTCAATCTAGCAGAAGAAATCAGAATTCTTTCTACTAAATTGACGGATATTTGGTCAGGAAGTGCAAATTAACCAGAAAAGCAACAAGCATTCAGTTTACATCCCATGGAAATAGGATATTTATTATGAAGCACCAAAAGTTTGCTGAGATTAAAAAAAAAAAAAAAATAAGGTCCTTGTTCTAAATAACTTTTAAAAAAAGGCGACCTGAACAGTGAAAAACATTTTTCTACTGACTTCTGAAAGGTAATTTAACACCCTGTGTTCAACTGAAAAATTTCAGTAGGACTTGCATGATTATCTATACTTTTACAGAATGCAACCCCTTACTGCCATCTCCCAGTTTTGGCGCTACAGTTTGAGCATTCACTCATTATTTTAGCTTCTGCCTATTGCAAATTAAAAATTCCTAAGACATTCCCAAAAATTTTCTGTAAAAGCTGACTAGTCTGAAATGACCCACATCTAGGCTATATCCTCAGAGTACAAGGTTTGGGACCTGAGGCAAACAACCCATGGAAAAGGATAAATCTTTTGAATGCTTTATCTCCCAACGTATCACTGAGAATTACCTGGGATTCTGCCAATTGGCACAAACCAACTACTCTCTATTATACCAACACACTATGTCCAGAACAAAGGAAATATTTACAAGTTTGGAGTCAGAAGGGATTTTCTGGAGATACGTTGTCTGCATCTCCAGAGTCTTTCCCTCTACATTCCTTAGAGTAGGACTTTGTTTTCACTCTGTTAGAGAACAATCCCAAAGCACACTTACTCTTAACATTTCAGGTTGCAGTCCTTCAGACTCTTCTTCTGACTCTGTGGCATGCCACAGAGAGCTCTTGGTGTACTTCCCAAATGCTCTCATTTGCTAAAATGACTCCCAGAACTGTGTGACTTCTCTTACTTCTTCCTATTCTACTTGTGCTGTTTACCTTCATTGAAGGCAACATCACAGAATTACAGAAATTAAAAATGAGAGATGTCCCTGTAGCTGTGGAACTCTTTTCAAACCTTATTATTTACATGAGAATCCAATTGTTTTCAATCCTTATTCTCTACCTGGTTTGGGGTCTGCTGCCCTTTGTAACCCTTAGTATCATCTGTTAGATTTGGGACACCTCTGAAGTGTGGCTGTAGACATCATTCCTTTCATATTTTCTGGTTTGACAGTTCCACTGTATAGTTGTGGCACACAAATATGTTATTTGATAGTCCACATACTCATATTGATTCCTAATTTGTCCTTTCTCACAATGCAGTTTCTGCTGTAGGCCACAGGTGTTTTCCTTGCTCATTCGTTCCAGATTCTGAGACTTCAGTACTGTAAGTCTGCAGCATTTGGTTTAAATGATCAGCTTGGATATTGTTGCATTCCATGACCTGCTCATTAAATAATTTGCATTTTTAAATAACATTTTAACAATTAAAAGTATGCTCTTTAAGAAATCAAGTAAGCTGTGCTGTTAGAGATCTCACTATGTAAGGAATTTTTTTTCTGTACCTCAGCAAAACTTGGCAGAGCAGTCAGCCTTAGAAACTAAATACAGCAGCTGTAATTAATCATTACACTGTTCAGAATAACAGCATGTATAAGGGAGAAGGTGGTCATCACCTAAAACCAAAAAAATTGTTTCTCTATATGCCTGACAAATCAATTATATTTACCAAAACACAAAAGGAGAGTCTGTGCTTATTAATCTGGATCTATGCAACAAGTTCTAATGAACAGAAGACATATCTTGCTAGGAAACATTAAAAAAAATTTCCCAAATATGCCAAGACTAAAGGAGGCATATGCTTTTCATTTCCTTGCCTATAATGCTATGCTATTGGAAGATTACTCTGAAATGCTGGTAGACCACAAGTAGTCTACAAGCATAAATTGTATTAATAGGGTTATTTAGACTTCTTAAAAAGGCTTTTAACTAAACTAGCAGTTTTTCCAGGAGCAAGGGGCAGAAACTTTATGGAATTACTTTTCTCCGTTGCTAACTTGCAGTGAATGGTAAAATGTTTTCCTGTGTATTGTTTCACTTCTATGTCTGGTTGTGAATTGCTGCCCTAAATAATGAACTAAAAATTAGTTCATTTCTTTACTGTATTATGAACGTGTTACTGTCACAGCATGTAATTACAATAATTCACAGTGTGAACATGAGGTCTGAATAAAAAATTGTCCTGAAAACAGTATTCTCCTGTTAATTTATGAATTTCCAAGCTTACCTCTCAATATTGATTAATAGTGTATCACCATTTAACACAGGCCATTCAGTGGAACAGCCACCATACCTCAGAAGTCATGGCAATGAAAAAACATTTACTGCACAATAAAAATAAAATCTTATGACAGTGTAATTAATGGATATTATACCTTTATAGAATGAAGATGCAGGCAATAAATATAAGACATCATCAAAAAATCTTCTACTACTGCCACTAAGAGGAAAATTTGAAAAAAAATGGCATTATCAAAGTAAGAAAAAAATGTCTTTACAGTGTAATTTGGTAGCATTTATACTGGGAGGGACAGTTTTCTATAGACAGGGAGGAAATATCTACAGGGCAAGAAAAAAAATACATACTGCATTAGCAAGACATTTTTGTACCAGTAGGAAGAATTGTACTTTCCAGAACTATGCACTCAAGTTTTAAAGACAAATCTGTTCCTACTGATCTGTAATGACAATGTCTACCTCATAGTGAAAGATGTCTTCAGTGAACTTTGAGGCAGGACATTTTCTGATTTACTTACCTGAGTTGCATTGCTGCAGTAGTGGTTCTATGCAAAAGGCATTCAGTAAAATGACTTTTCTGCAGTAAACTACATCCTTCATGTTTAAAAGAGGAACATGAAGTATTGCTAAAACATATACAATTCCTACTGGTGAATTATTTTTTTCTGAGAAAAATATTGTTTTTTTAAAAGTTTTTTTTCTCCTTTTTAAGCCCTCTTGCAAAATACATCTTCTTTTTTGTTCAGTAACCTATACAGGATCAAGCATGATCACATAGAGTGAGAAAGACCGTTTTTGTATGAAAGCAATTCATAGGTTATTTTTAATGGTTTCACTGAAACAAAAAATTTGCAGCTGTCATTCTTTCAAAAGTCAAAATTTAGTTCACAGAAGTCAATGACTGCGTACACAGTTTCTTTCATTTTCAATTTTTTTAATAATTTTGGGGTTGATTGTTTTAAAGAGACTTCTGTAAGGAAAAATCTGTTTTCAAATTATGCTATCAATATGTTGGTTTTAACCACAGATTTGTTACTATGTGTTGGCCCATCCATAGGTTTAACAAGAATGGTCTTGTAGAATACTCAGACCCCTAAATATAATTGATCTTTTAAAAATTACTCCTATGGTATATCTATATGACTGGGCCTTAGCCCTTGTTTGTTGTGAAATAATTAATGAGATTGTTTAAAGCAATGAAATAGTATAGGTCCAGAGAGCTCATTAAATATGTTAGAGTTGATTTGATTAGTAATCTACACGCTATTTAAATGAAGCCTGTCTTATCACTTCTTCTGTAGCTATTACAACCAAGCAAGAAAATAATATGTATAGGTTTCAATTTATGCCAACATCAAGGGAACAAACAATGCTGCTTAAATTCTTAAATAAAATAATGTAATAAAGACACAAAGCTACTTCAGTGTCTCTTTCTCAGTGATTTCAGTGAGAGGTAACTCCTAACTAATTTGTGGGATTACCTGTGCACTACACAGGCAAAGGTATATTGATTTGGGAACCAATTTGCTCCACTGGGACCTCTGCTTTTGACATATGACTTTACCTCATTCTAGGGGAAAAAAAATAAATAAATACTTGTTCAATACACAAGTTTTGAAGCCGTTTTTCTTTCCGCGAGAAAGAAAAGGTCTTGGGTGCTTAGTTGCTATGACAAAAGTAATACATCTAAGGAATACACTCTGACACACTTGTAAGAGCCACTGAAATAGGTGAGATAATGGTATTTTAGTAGGTTTTTTTCTATTCTACTCCAAAAATCTGAAATCAAAATGATTGTGAACTTAACTGTTTCAAGCTTTGGAAAACTATGGATCAAATTTAAAGGGAAGACTGGTTTCCTTTTTTTTTACTAATAGTAAATTTTTTTCCCCTTACCAGCGCTGTCCATTGTTCCTGTCTATTTGCACATGCTGTGCTAATTTAGGCTGTTTCTAGCCTATTTCAACCCTGAATAGAATTTTCTTAATTCAGAGTACAAAGAGGACAAAGCCAAAAAATACTAAAGTAACTTTATGTACAACATCTGTGATTAATTATAGCCTATTCTTTTCCCAATCACATGAAGGATGAAATTTTTTCTCACAAAGAGGTTGCTACAGAGGCATTGGGGTTTTATTTTTTGTTTTTTATTTGTTTGCTTTCTTAGTTGATTTGCACAAAGATGGAGGTTTCGGCCTGTAATATCATTACAATTCAAAAGTAAATTCAACAGTAGAAGCTGTTCAGGAAATCTCTCTAGAGTACCTGAAGTCTTAGTATAAGTGAAGTATTGTAATTAAGTCATAAACACTACACAACAGACATGCTCCATTTTGGCTTAGGCACAAGCCATAAGCAGGAAGGAGCAAGTCTCTCAAGGTCACTGTCTCTGCCATGTCGCAGTTTGACTTGGACCATGGAGGAAGAAATCTCCCTAAACACCATGGCACTTCCTTGGTGCTTCATCTCAGCATTAGATTGCAGCAATACGCAGATACCACCTCAGTTTGCACCAACATCAGTTTTTAATTTATGTCAGCTCCTAAGTGCGTGCAAAGGTTCAGAGGGTAATGCATGCTGCCACCTCCTTCTGGAACACCAGAACTACAAGAAAATGCATCAGCTGGCGGGTTAGCTTAGGATAACATGATGAGAGACTCCATTTATTTATAAAACATCATAAAAGAAAGAGTGAAGTGATAAAGCATCCCTGATTTGTTCTCTTCCTTTAATGAACTTCTAGATCAAAAGCAATGTCAATGTACTTCAAGTTCCTAGGCTATATAGACAGTAAGTGACAGATTCTGCTGCCAGTTGCTATTCACTTTGAGCAGTAACTTTTATCTTAGGGGATGCTATTGATGCTGGAATAGTATTTGAGATACTTAAGGATAACAGAATCCTGTATTAATGCAACACCATTCCAGATTCGATCTGATTGCTTCTGTTAGTCACTGTGCATGTAATATTTATGTATCTTGTGTAAGCAATAGTAAGCAACTATAAGGCATGAAAATCTGATTTTAGTTACACCATATCTGTAGGATAATCTGTGAAGTTTGCAACAGAACAACTTGTTTCCCTCAGGGACTCACTAAGGCTAGCCAGTCTCATCCAAAAAACATTTTCCTTTATATTCTAAAGCAGGGAAGGCTGAGAACTGAAAGTGCCTGAGTGTGTCTGGCAGGCAAAGCATCATCAGAGAGGAAGGAGAATGAACAAGGCTAGAGTGCTCTGGGTCGCTGAGACCAGGAAGACATATCTTGAGGCAATCTTTAGAGTGAAGGGAGGACTGTAGGCAAAAACTGACACCTTTGTTATCAATATTAAATCTGTAAAATTCCCAACACCTTGGTATTGTCTATGTCTATTTTAAAATTACTAATGTAGAGAAGGAAACTGGATGTGAGAAAAAGAGGGGAAAAAAAGAGAATTGAAATAAATCTCTAATAATCCTGTTTAACTGCTTAGTTCTTGAAGGTTTTTTAATTACATTTGATGCCTGTAATAGAAGTAAACTTGCTTAGTCTTCTGAAGAAAGACTTGAGAAATGGTGTTCAATAGTTACTTAGATCTTCCTAAGCAATAATCAATAAAGATTTGCAGCTTATGGAATTGCAACCTTTCTAAAATGTCTTTATATCTAATGGAAACCTCTCAAGTCCTGCTGCCTAAGCATAGATAGCTACATGTAGCAATAAGGTAGAGAAAGGAATGATTAACAAATAAAGCACTCAAATGAGAAAGTGGGTTTATTTCCTTTCCCATAAAGATATTGATGCAAAGTATGTCACATTAAATTTTATCATTTGCATAGTGTTTGCTGTATTGACATATGAGAAAATTTACGTTATATAATATATGGCAATATTACTCCTAAAAGCTGCTTTACTCAATTTGGGAATGAAGCATGAAACCTTTGATGATGTAGACAGACTTAAAGATTCTTTAGACAATGTGGAAGTACAGATTTTTAAAAGCAGTGGCCAACACTTCAAATTTCAAATTGCATTTAAAATTTGAAAATAAAAGTGAAGTAGCACGAGGTACTGCCTAGTAATAGCAAAGAAGAAATTATTATAACAGCAATAATTTGGGTACACAAACAGGCATTTAGAAAGCACAGAGAGCATCACCTGAACAGGACAGGAAAACTCTTGTTAGTCTGGTGGGTTTTTTTAGTTTATGGGGGGGGGGGGAGTGGCGTTAGGGTTTTTTCTCCAGTTATTGATGGTATTAGTGACCCCTCATTCAAAACTCCAAAACATCATCTACTCTTACCTCAAAATCTAATATACTTCAAAACCAACGTTGTTTGAATTCAGTTTTTAATAGTACTTCATATTCAATACTTCCTCTTTTCATTTTCATATTTTCATTTTTTTCTTTTCCTTTTTACTTTGCCCTTTTGTTTTTATTTTTTTTTTTTTTTTCCTTTTAATTTTTTTTCTCTTTTCCTTTTCCACTTCTTTTTACATAGAGGACCTCATTCTAACTCAGTAAAATCACGGCCCTGCCAGGATGTACTGCTGTCTAAGCCTTGAAGAAACGGTATCTATATCTCCACCTGTAAAAGGTAGATTGTAGTATACGTGCTTTGAAGAGATCTTTAGTTTTTCACATTTCATTGATTATGTGAAAGCTTATTATTAAATTTGTAACCAGTCTAGTTTTGTGAATGGTTGTACAGAGGAATCACAGACTCCTTGAATCAACCAGACTGGACAAGAACTCTGAGATCATCAAGTCCAGCCCTTGATCCAACACCGCTGTGGTTACTATACCATGGCACTCAGTGCCACATCCAGTCTCATCTTAAACACCTCCAGGGACAGTAAATCCACCACCTCCCTGGGCAGCCCATTCCAATGTCTGATTACTCTCTCCATAAAAAATTTCTTCCTAATATCCAACCTAAACCTTCCCTGGCAGAGCTTAAGACCATGTCCTCTTGTCCTACTGCTGATTGCCTGGGAGAAGAGACCAACCCCCACCTGGCT
>JAWMRA010000078.1:106757375-106826455 GCA_035584735.1 Pseudotriccus pelzelni
CCCTGGCAGAGCTTAAGACCATGTCCTCTTGTCCTACTGCTGATTGCCTGGGAGAAGAGACCAACCCCCACCTGGCTACAACCTCTTTTCAGGAAGCTTAAGAATATCTAAGAACTTAGAAAAAGGTTTATTATTTAGCTTTGTGCTTTACACATCTTATGCTGCATGTAATCTTACAAAATATCCCAAGAGGTATTGAAAAGATGTAGTCGCAGTGAGTTTTAATAGGAAACACAAATGCTCTGTCTTTTCAGAATTTTCTAGGGATTATGTAAAGAAAAAACCTAAGCAGTTCTAAAAATCTCGAAAATAGTTTCAAAAGTGTAATTCAAAACTTTTCATTCTATTCCAAACCATTTTGTGTGAAGAAGCTGTTTGTTTACAGGATTTCACCCCATCAACCAAATAGTGAGAAATACTCCCATTTCTCATTAACTTGATTAAATTTGAGGATCTAGGAGATGAATCTACTTCAAATGCTGGCTTTCAAAAGAATATATGCAAGTAAAAAGTATATTCCTACTGTGGACTAGTATATATTTATCAAGATGATTTAATATGGTGATATATTCAGTATAATAAAAACTTGGAGGCCAGTAAAAGTCAGTTCATCATATATTAAAGTATTTATTTAAAATTTTTAAAAGTTATTTTAACTGGGCCTAACATTCGCAGAGTCCCTTCTGCATGGCCTGAATAGCTTTTTTTGTTTATAATATAAAATCAAACAAATGTTGAAACACAGCTCATGAGATCCCAACAGATGTGATTTAGGCACGTCAGATTTATTCATTTTAATGGAATTCATTTTTTTACTGCTCAGCAATTTGCTTTTGATGTTTATTGAAATCAGGAATTTAATGAGCAATCAGGGTAGACAAAATAAACTAAAATGTAAAGAATATAAATAAGAGAGGGAATTGTAACAATTTAGAAACCGGTTAATAAAGGTTTGATTATTATTATGCTAATACTTAATTAGAAAAACAAAATCAGATTGGTTTGTAAACAAGCTAAAGATGATTAAAAAATTATTATAAGAACAGAACATCTGCAAAAATAGTCTGAAAAATACTGTTAGCATTCTGAAATCTATTGTGAAATAGTACTCAGAAATCATAAATGGTAACATAAGCTTTGAGATTAAACTGGGCAATAAACTAATATGGTAACATAATGTCTATTTGAAGATCAATTTAGAAAAAAATATTTTCCAATATCCTTTTCAAAAACTGCTAATATATTTTGGTTATGGGGGTGGTTTTTTAACTATAATCAAGAGGGAATAATTTCAGGAAATAATTTTAAAAGTTTCACCTGGATAGTTTTGCTGGACAAGGTTAAAGAATGGTGTGATGACTGTTTAAAACCATCAAAAGAGCTAGTTAACATCACACAAAGATATGTAACATAGGAAGTGATGAAGTTAAGAAGTGTAGGCCAAAGGTTTTGAAAACCTTCTTGGCTCAAAGAGAAGTACTAAGCTATGGAATTTCCTCTTGGAAAAGCATTTAGGTCTCATCACTTCAATCCACAAAATTAAGACAGGTGCTGTGTAGGACTTTCTCATTAAAAAGCCTCATTTCTTGATAATAAACTTTTAAACATTAACCATCATGGGGGTTTTTTAAGTGTTTTTAGAGATGTGTATGTAGAATCCAAAGACAGAGGCTTGCATTTTATGTCTGTACAACACATAAATGTATTGCCTTACTGTAAGGCAATTAAAAAAAACCTACTTTTTAATCCAATTTTAGTATTATTTGAATGGAAACCATAGCAGTATTAACAGGAAAAAAGAAACTGCATCTGAGAATGTGACAGCTAGAAACCTGCTATAGTATAATCACAAATTTAATAAGACCCATATATACATAGCCATTTATCTTGCAGTGGGTTTGCTATTTTTCTCATTTCCGTTTCTTTTTTTGAAATAAAAGGGTATTGTTTCACTCAGTTAAGTGAAATCCTATAGGAATTTAATAGAACAAGTATGGCTTCAGCTACCGATATTATGTAGTACTAGTAGACTATAACAATATTCTCGGGTCAGTAGAAGACAACCTTTTTTCCCTTCGTCAATGAATGCTGGAAGTTAACTACTGCAATAAATCACCTTTTCTCAATATAGCAAAACCAATATGTATGAAGCCAAATGTATCATAACAAATGCCATAAAAAATGGTAGCTTACTCATGAGATATGGTGTATATCTTTTCAGCTTCAGTCTGACTTCTCTCGCTCTTCTGTGTAATAAAATAAGCATTTGATTAAGATCTCAAGAGTTTTTTTACAGAAGCTTTCTTTTTGCTCACTCTCTGTTTAATATTCTCCAATGCTTACTATCAGTGCATTGGAATTATTTTAAACCAACAGTATGGCACATGCTGGGACATAAAGACAAAAGTCAGACAACTTTTCTGTTTGACAGAGGAGAATACACAGGATAACAGTAGCCAGCGTTCACTGGGCATAAAATCAGCCCTGGTGGCCTCAGCTGCAACGAGGGATATCAGTTAGACAAAAAGGACAACACACTTTGGACTCAACAGTCTTCTTATTTCTGATGTTTTGCTTCTATGGCTTCAGAACATCTTCATATGAAATGAGTGGCTCTTGTTGGCAATTATGAGGACTGAAATATGAGAGAATTCCAATCACCCAACTGAAGACGCTTAGATGTAGGCCAAGCCCGTTAGGCTAGATAAGACTGAAGTCCCTGTATCTCTAGAGGTACTTGTGGAATCTCGACAGATTACTGAGCGAACACGCACACCTAGCAGTTTAGTCCAATTTTTTCGTCTAAATTTAGACAAATGTCATCTAACCCGAGCTATTTTATTCAAACTAAAGATGAAAATTTTCTTTTTATGAACTTAGGAACGGGAGATCCAAGAATGTCTTTAAATAGCAAATATTCTGCTGTGAGTATAGAGAATCACAGAATCCTAAAATCGGGTTGGAAAAGATCTGCAAAATCATCGAGTCTAACCTTTGACCAATCACCATCTTGCCAATTAAACCACAGCAATAAGTGCAACATCCAGTTGTTGCTCGAACACCTCCAGGGGTGGTGATTTCACCACCTCCCTGGACAGTCTGGTCCAATTCCTTCCCACCCTTTCTGTGAAAAAATTCTTCCTGATGCCCAATCTGAACTTACCCTGCTGCAGCTTGGGGACGTGTTCCCTTGTCCTGTCACCAGTGGAGAAGAGGCCAACTTCCCCGCTGGGTACAACCTCCTTTCAGGTAGTTGTAGAGACTGGTAAGGTCCTCCCCCAGCCTCCTTTTCTCCAGGCTAAATAACCCCAGCTCCCTCAGCTGTTTCTCATACGACTTACATATATTTCTATGTGATTAAATAGTCAAGTAGAAAAACATTTCCATTTTAATGTCTTCTTTAATTTCAGTCAAGCTGGAATAGCTATTTTCCTATGGGGGGGTTTCAAAAGGCTTAATAATTTTGTATGGATTTTTCAAATGGAGCCCTAGCCTTTGTCCAACAAAACAGTTTGATCTCTACAGACTGTTTATGCAGGTTGTATCCTCTTTTTATATTTTCAGTTAATATACAACAGGAACTTGAATATTTCAAGATCTTTTTAAAACACACTCATTTTCCTTATGTTACCTTGGAATGGGGAGAAAAAAGCTCGAAGAGACAATAATAAAACTTATTTCTAGCTATCAGATTAAAGTAAACAAATATGTCTGCAAGGTTTTAGGTATTTAAACATGGTAATTTTCTAATAGTTCTTTTTGCAGCAAATAAGTATGTTAGTGTACTATATAAAACAACAAGTTACATAGTTTGAAAGAGTCAGTATGACATTATTTTTAAAAAAAACAATAAATATTAAAGCATGCACAAACAAAAATAATCCACTATACACACTCAAAAATACTGCCTGTCCTTGCAAAGAAAGCCCTCTGTTTCATTTCACTGTGATAGGTGCAATGACCACTATGAGCCAGGTTAATTTGATGCAAACAGATTGTTAGTCATCACAGAGCCATCAGCGTTCAGTTATGCAGTTGATAGTTAGTAACTTAATGTACCTCTTGGAAAACTGAATCTAAAATAGGTATTCAAATCTTACAAAAGTGTGTCATCTCTAAAACAAGGAATAGCTCATATGTAAGATCTCCTTAAGAACTGAATAAGTCTTGTTTTCTCCTGGGGAACATTAGAATGGTTTTAAATTTAAAAAAAAAAAATAAAAATGACCACAGAGTACAATATATTATCAAAGTAGTTCTTCCCACAATTACCCCAGGTTCTATGCATATTATTTTTATTTAACAGGATTTCTGCATATGTGCATGTCCTGTATCCCTGTTGAAGAATTCACCCCTAAGAAGTTTTATCCTCCTGCCAATACTCCTAGTTCATAATAATACAATCATGTTAGCTATATCTAAATCACATTCTGAATAAATGCCAGAGTTTGAAGAGTGTGTTCGGCAACAGAGAGTACAAAACACGCCTGAGGTTTATTTGTGAGAAATAATATATAAAAGCATGTGATTAGGAAATGCATGTGTGAAACATGGAGTACCTAATGAAAATAACATTCCCCAGTGTTTCAAGAGCTTTCAAAATTTTTACTTTTACTTTTCACAGGAATTTGTACACCAAAAATTTTGTGTGTGTGTGTGTATGAATAAACACAGAAAATTAGTTTTGACCTGACAGACAAATCAAACAATTAAACTGTCACTAAAGAGATTTTTTTCCAGTGCTTGCTAGTTGAGTAATAGCAAAACCAGAACTTCATTAGGGCACTGTAGCATGGGAATGAAGGCAAGAGAAACTATAAATAAGTAGTACCTTTGGGGAGGCAGCACTTTGCTGGGTATTGATCTAATTTGTGCGCTCTGCCATTAAATATCCCTCAGAAAGTGAACCTGAATGGAGGTTTAATGGAGTCAAAATGGCTTATATTCATGCAAACTAGAAACACTAATAACTCATTTGTGAAGAGAACCCCATATGAAGTCATGGCCCTAGTTTACCTCCAAAGAGAGAGAAGGAAGGTAGTTATATGATGTCTCAAACTAAAAAGTCAGCAATGTGAGTACAATTTACTGCTCTATATATAGTTAATATTGAGCATTCATGGCATCTGCATGCTGTTCTGGAGCTAGAACATCATTAAACACAGAGTGGAAAAGAATCTGCACAAAATTCAGGTTGTGTTGATTAGAAATGCAAGCATCTTAAGGATGGCCATGGTATTTTTCAAATTTAGTTCGTTTAACAAGTTTTCATGTGAACCATAGCTTTGAGAAACTCAGAATTACCAATTATTTCTGTATATTTCAGTTTTGAAGTAAACTTCATTTGATGTTGATACATTTCAGTTATCATAAATAATATTTTACTTCTATGCCTATAACGGATACGTACAGTGTTAGACCAGTACTCAACTATTGCCCAGTTGAACTATTTTTTTTAGCAGTTCACTTGAACATTGCTCTGATATCTCTAGAAAGCTGTAATAACTGAATACTTCTGTTCTATTGATTGTTGTATGGTTAGGGAATAGGAAACATTTAGTGTTTTTGTATTAGGAAACAGTAAAATGGCATATGACTTAGGCACTTAAATGCCTTACAAAATGCTAGAGGAAAACAGTGGTCATTTAGATCCTTCAAATTAAAAGCATATGATACACTAAAATATCAGAAATAATATGACCCACAGGACTAGGCAAGTGATCTTCCCCCTGTACTCGGCACTGGTGATGCTGCACCTTGAATGTTGTGCTCAGTTTTGGGCCCATCACTACAAGAAAGACATTGAGGTGCTGGAGGGTGTCCACAGAAGGGCAACAAAGGTCTGGAGCATGAGACTTATGAGGAGTAACTGAAGGAGCTGGAGTTGTTTAGGCTGGAGAAAAGGAGGCTCAGGGGTGACCTTATCATTCTCTACAACTGCCTGAAAGGAGGCTGCAGCCAGGTGGGTGTTGATCTCTTCTTCCAGGTAATAAGCAATAGGACAAGAGGAAATGGCCTCAAGTTTTGCCAGGTAAGTTTAGACTGGATACTGGGAAAATTTCTTTACCAATAGGGTTATTAGCATTGGAACAGGCTGCACAGGGGCTCGGTCAAGTGACCATCCCTGGAGGCACATAGTTTAGTGATGAGCTCGGCAGTACTGATTAATAGTTGGACTGATTGATCTTAAGGGTCCTTTCCAAAGCAAATGATTATATGATTCTATATTTGAAATATAACATTTTTTAAAGGATTCCTTCATTTCCTATGATTTGCAAACCTGAGTGGCTTAGCACATGTTGTTTGAGCTTAGTTACTGATAAGGAAAATGTCAAGCCATATGACATATTCGTTCTTCTTACTGTGCTTGATACTTTGAAATGTTATTCAGAAGGTTGGAATTCTGTTCATTGGTAGGATTCAGATCATTGGTAAGAGTCAATATTGTTGTATTTATATTTAACATTAAAGTTTTTAGACTTTGAGTTCCTTCTCATTGAAAATCTTTAAATGGTATTTGTTTTATTTGCCTACAATATCAGATTGAAAAAGACAGAAAGAAGGGCTTTCTTGTATTTTTCTCTCAAGTTATATTTATTATTGTTTTGTACTCAAAACCTAATAATATGTGATACTTTGGACCTGTTTTCTCGCCAAATGTCCGAGCTCACAGTAACAACCCCTTCTTCCTTTCTTTTTTCCTTGGGGAAATATACAAAAGCAAGAAAAAGAGCTTACCTTTAAACAGAACGTAAGTCAGTATGTTTAGGTAAGCAGTCTGAATCAATAAATGTTCTCATAGTCTTTTCTTTCATACACTGAAATAATTAATTTCTTGAGAGGTATGTTTAGCATAGCATCTCTAACTGTAGCAAGATAACTCGAAAACTTTAACTTACACCTTTAGTTTTGGAGATCTGTGCGTGTGTAAGAGAGAGAGATGGGGAGAGAGCAAACTGAGTCTCTATTTTTCAGATAAAACTGTTACAAAATATAATGCTTCATAAATTACAAAATTTTGTAGATTATGAAGATGATATTTTTTATATTATTTATTCAAATGCATGCCAGACCAGAGTTTGAAATTTATTTCAAGTTTCTAATTATTTTAGACCACTTGTCTACTTAAATGTGATTTTTTGTGGTTTTCAGTGTGGTGCAGTTTATGAGCACTGAATTAATATCATCAAAATAAGACAATTAGAAGTAAAGTAACCTGTGGTTTCCATTTGTTTGCTGAATCATCTTCAGTAGTCTCTTGTTATTTTGAGAAGAACATCTTGTGAAAGAACCTGTTCAGTTGGGACAGCATTTTATCTTCCAAGAATTAGCTCTTCCTGGCTTTTTTTCACAATGTTATATTGCTTGTATCTTCCTGATATTTTCATGACTTCTTTCACGCCTTTTGCTACACTTTGTCAGCCTGTTCACCTTCTGTATCCTTTTTTCCGTAGGGCTCCCATACGGTCATACTGAAATAATCTGTAACTCTTGTATCAACACAATCACTATTTACATCTGTTTCTTTCCTTAACTGACCCTTTTTTTTCCAATCCTTTCTCATTCTTATTTAATTTACTCATTCTGCTGCTTCCTCTTAATGTATATATTTTATCTTTCTGTGCCTTACAAGCAATAGATACCCCATCTATGTAAACATTTAAAGAATAAATATTTTGCTGCAACTCTAAATGTAAAACCATCTTGATGATTTTAAAAATAATGCTGCAGAATAATTCTGGCAATCAGCTTTATTCTAAATGAATCAGAGACCTGTGTCTCTTTGCACCCTTTCCTGTCCATTTAAAATAATACATGTCCATGTTTCTCTGATGTGTGCTAGGAGGAAGAACAGAGATGAATCACCACCTTTTTATGAAAGTGTTGTACATGAACCTTTATTTTTAGATACGTAAAAGACATACAACACTAACTTCTCCAGCAAAATAAATAAAATACATTTTTAAAAGTTTTAGTTTTGTATAAATTAATAAGTTTTATCATCTGAGAGTAAAAATGGCTCTAGTATAAAAATAAATATTGGAGTCTTGATAAAAGAAATTGTTTTTTAGAAGGAGACAGGACTTTCATGAACAAGGAATGAGAAATATTTCTAAACATATGCAGAGACAGAAAAAACAGCAATGTGAGAAGCTCAAAAGGCATAAGATCAGAGAGACCCAAGAAAAGAGCAAATGAATGAGGGGAAAGAGGGGAGAAAAAAGATCAGAAGCAAGAAATGTGAACAGCAATTTCTGGTAAAAGAAAATCAAGTAAATCCTAGTAAATGAATGTTAGACAGGGAAGAAATCACGGTACAGTGGTTTTTGCAGTGCAGTGACATAGTTATGAGCGTATAGACAAAAAGGGTGTAGTCAACTTAATAATATATAGGCAGCAAAGGATTTACCTAAATTTCCTGACTTATCACTAAGAAGGAGACTTTTCCCATATTTCTATCTACTCTATATGTCTATGAGACCAACTGTGGAGTTTATTCCATCAGTACTTCAACTGCTGCCATATTATTTCTAGGTATGTCATATTATCTCTAGATACATCAGTACATCATAGTAGGTTCAAAATTTGTATCTATTTCATAAAGACGTTATAGCCGTAGAATTCTTAAATGCTGCATCTTAATAACGTCTACATGCAAAAAAGTTGAATTGCCTCAAATACTAACACACAGTTCTAGTGCTTATGAACACTTCTAGTGCTAATGCAGATCACCTACAGCAGCAAAAGCCTTGATGTATGTCACACAGAAATACTGACAAACCCAGAAGACCAAGTCATCACTCTCAGAGTTAAAAATGCAAGTCAAAGCTAGTGTGAAATGGCCTAGTGAAGTATTCCAAAATGGATATGCAGTGAAATTCCCCAATGCATGCACATAAAGATAACCTTATGCAAGAAATGAGAAAGCACAAGTGGATTCTGGATTTTTTTATTTTGTTTTGGTTTGGTTTTGAGATTTGGGCTATAAGTCTAACATAATGAAATAGAATTTAATTTCATTTTCATTTTTTGGTGAAAATCTTGCAAAACGTTTCTGTTTGCAAACTGGACTTGCACTATTTTACTCTCCTCATACTTTTCTGCAATGATTTTATTGTTTATGAAGAATCAGATTTAAGATTAGGTCAGCATTTTTTTTTTCAATTACAGATGATTCATTCCCAAACTGCAAAAGTTGAAGGGTCTGACAGACCTGAAATATATCTTCATCCCTCATGATCTGTAACTGCTTCTCTTTCCCCTGGTTGTAATTCTCAGAAGTGTCAAATTTTCTTTCAAAAGACAACAAAATGTCAGAAAAAGTGTTACAAGAAAAATGCAGCTCACTTATTTCTGGGTGAGACACTGCAAAGTGGCTATAAGCAGTGAAATCAGGAATAAACAGCTATTGAAGCAAGCAATTATGATCAGTTTTTATGCTCTTCCCAGAACTAAATCTGCCAGTCCAGGGGGTACCATGGAGGAATATGTATTAAAAAATTACAAAAAGCTGGAAAAGTCCAGATCAATGTTTCATGTAGCAGAATTGTCAGTATGGTACTCAATATTCAGTGTGATATATCTAATTAACTGTGGTCTACATTCAACTGTATACAAGTACAAGGTATGTCACTCATCCTATACAAATTTGATACTCTTGCTGTTTATTACTGTAAAGTACCGACACCAAAATGCAGAAGTAAAAAAAAAATAAATCTAGGAAAATTAATGGTAAAGAACTGAATCTTGTTTTGAGCCTTCAGTTGTGAAATGCTGTGTACTTCATTTTAGAAAGGATCTTTCTATCATTTTTTGCTGTCCCAGTGATATATGAACAGAAGAAACTCTGTATACAATATTAAGCTTCAAACCTGCATTTACAGTTATTTAGAAAGTTTAACCAGCACTGCTACTTTCAAAGTGTAATTTTTGAAAGGTGTGTTACTAGAACAGGTACTCCTGTGAACAAACTTGTGTCCTGATGGAAAGATGAATCTGGTGGTCTCATTAGGGTAAACCCTGTGGTAACATGAGGCTTGCCAGCTTTCTGAGAAACAGATGACAAGGCACAGTGGCTCATTGGCAAACTCACCCTCATGATTGGAGAGTGCATATGAGATCCTTGTCGTCTTCTGTGGAGCAATCTCAGGACTTTAATAGTCCTTTTCACCTAGACTAGTGTTCTTGTAAGGGATCACAAACCCATCTGTCCACCTCAAGATGTGACTGTTGCATGTAGGGTCAGATGGAGATGAGAAGGGTGTGTGCAGAAGGTTAAGACTGCAGTGCTGCTACCTCTGTAACTGTAACTTCATTACTCAGTCTCTGAACTGGTTTGTGTGAGAGGGAAGATGGGAACCTACACTGCAATCTGAGCAACTTCATATAGAGAAATCTGCAAGATAAAATAGCAGGTTCCCTGTCCAAAGGTTTGTGCTTATAAGCACAAAGGCTAACAAAAAAAAAACCCACTGCTGTTTGCTATTGCAGACATGAGTAGGAGCTACCGCCTCATTGAGTTTTCTCTGCCTGCAGAGAAATGAGAATTTATTTCTTCTAAATTCAGATCTGGCTACTGTCAGTCATGCCTTCATCATTCTGACACCACTTTTCTACAGCGCATTTCATCTGGGGCAGCACTGCCTTATTTAATCGGAAGATTCAGTGAACTGCAGTGAAGGCACTTAACAGTCACTTAACATGCTGAATCTT
The DNA here is from genome assembly GCA_035584735.1 of Pseudotriccus pelzelni. Classification (NCBI taxonomy): domain Eukaryota; kingdom Metazoa; phylum Chordata; class Aves; order Passeriformes; family Tyrannidae; genus Pseudotriccus; species Pseudotriccus pelzelni. The sequence continues at coordinate 106,768,089 of JAWMRA010000078.1, forward strand.
TTCACTGTTAACTTCAAGCTCATTTTCCTTATAATCCATATCCTAAGAATATTCAAGAGGTCTAAAAGCTCAGATACTAATACTAGGAGTTTGAAATATTAATTGCATATAGTATTTTAACATCAGAATTGCAGATATGCTGGCTCGATTTTCAAAGATATTAAGTAAAAGGTTCTTAGTCATAGGCCATATATGATTAAATTTTGTCACTACATAATTTTGAAGCACTAATCAGCACTTCACTGCATATATGTCAAATCTCACGTGCAGATTTACAGTGCTTATTGTGCTTTATGCTTATGTGAAACTGCCTTCTTTCTTACTGATGGATGGATGTAAACAATGTCACCTTCACATTTCCTTGTGGATATGCTGTATAAACAGCTTAGCTTTGTCTATAAATTTATATGACTTTATTCCTAAACAGAATTTCATCAGATTTTCCCTACCGTGCATTATATTTTCAAAAATAGATAATTCGGTGCACTGTTTATATGATAAGATTTTGGGAGTCTTTTTTTAAGTATTTGCTTTCCTCATAATGTCTTAATGTCCAAATTTAGGTTTCATAATTTCTACAGGAAAAAAAGCACATAGCATTGGGTTTTATTAAATGCATAAATAGAAAATTTAACACATTAGCCCCTGTTAATAGTCAGTTAGAAAAGGGCAGCAGAGTCATCTTACCAAGTGGCATTTCTTTCCTACTGTAAACACAATTTTTCACCCACCTTTTAAGCTCTTAAAAATTCTAGTTAAGGGATGGTATTTTTAGTATGATAGTATCCTGATATGGATGGTCAACTCTTCCAGGAATAAACTATGCTCAGAAAAAATGAACACCTTTCGTACTAACTTAAACACACCTCGATTAAGATTAGTTCTTGTTTCTACAAGCTCATTCATGCCATTACCTCTATTAGCATGCTTATTCCTTTAATGTAAAATGTTGATGTTCCTATGGAACTTGAAATTCCATATAGTTATAATTTTTTGATGGTTTGAATTTCATTCACTGTAAATTGGAACATCCCAAACCAGCACAATTTTCATATTGCTACTTATTTATAGCTTTCATAATTACTGTTTATAGAACAAGTAACTTATTTTCACTAGGACATAAACTCATATTTTTCAGAGACCAACACCAATTTTAACCATGTTTAAATAAGGTGCATAAAGTAACTGATTCTAAATAAAAGTCATAGATCAAGAGGTGGCTCCGTTGTCATCTCTTGAATTGAGACACTGTCCAAATATTTGATTACCAGGAGAAAAATTGAGCCCTCTGTGCCATTAATGCTTTCCCGTGGTTTGTCATTCAACAAGAGCAGCAGAGCAATGCCTGAGGCTATGATGAGGTTGTTGAAGATCACTTAAAAGTGTATATAGTCCTGCCATCATCACAGAATGGTGCATTGCCTCTGAAGGGATTAACCAGCCAAGATAATTTTTTTCAGATGGGTTTTATCTCCATCTTTTCCCCATTAAAAGAAACATTAAAAATGTAGAAATCCTAGCTTGAGTTCTATCCTAAAGTTTTAGCAAGCGGCACGGACATGAATATTAATGTTGGCTGATAATTCTAATACTGAATCTCATTAGTCAGTGAAACTAACCTTTCGTGTTCATTTTTCTGCTGGCCTTGAATGTGACCTGTGTTGTATGGCTGGTAGAGGACAAAACTAATTCCAAAACTTCCTCTTTGGTGAAAAGGAGGGCTCTGTGTTTGCTCTTTAATAGTCATCATATGTAGTGTTTCACAAGGTACAACTAGTCTCCTTGGGTACAAAACAGATGGCTGAAACCTAATAAAAGTGATACTATGGGGAATACAAGAACGACTTGTATCAAAACTAACTTTATGCTTTGTTATAGGCCCCAGATGAGCAGTGATGTGAATGTGAACTCTCAGACTGCAGCCAGATTGGCCTCTAATCCCAGTAAAGTGATAATGTCATTAAACTGGATTTTTTTTTTTCTTTTCCACATCTGCTGACTTGAAAGCCTCCGTTACATCCTTTCACATATTCCCCAGAGTAACACAATTTGTTGTGTCACTCAGTGCTCTTAACTTCTGTGTTTCAGGGCTCTTGGGTTAGGCCATGAAGAGACTCATCTCTTCCGAGGGAATTGTCACACAGGAAATACACCATGTCAATCATCTACATTTGTCCAGGCCAGTCACTAGTTTTTAGCTTTTCGTATTCTTGCTGCGCAACCATGAATCCCTAATGTTTAGGGTCCAGAGCACTTCAATCATTTAGGAACATCATTACTTCTAGAGGAATGAGTTTGGATATGAAAACTCAATCTTTTAAAGACCAGTTTTGAACATGGACGTGAATAATCTCTATCTTTTTGTCTTCATGCAGTTGTCTTCTTGACTCTCTGTGAGGCTTTGGGCCAGAACTGATGTGCTAACACAGGCAGAGACGCCAAAGGTGAGCTTTGAGGCAGGCAGGATCCCAGGCATTCTGGTAGGCAGACTCAGGTAGCACCTGAGAGCACATTTCCAGATTCACTGTCTTCATGGACAGCAAACAGCTTCTGGATCAATAAAGATTACATCCCAGAATGCAGCAGAGGTATCAGCAAAGATCATACTGACACCATTGAGAGCAGGTCATCATTGTAAGTAATTAACAGAATTGCTTAGCTTCAATTACTGCTGTAGAATGGTAGAGACACTAGGTTGAAGCCTAATCAGAAACTAAAGACAGAACAGAAAATTAAAATTCAGATTGTCAAACTAAAGGAAAATAAAAAGAGTTCTGGATTAGTTCTGAGAATTCTGGGTCTTTTTTCTGGATCAGCATACTGGATCCATTGTTGCTAGCATTTTAAAAATATATTATTTAAGTTGTTAGAAAAACTATGTCAAATCACCTAAGCCATTTTTCTCATTATGAGAGGGATCAGTCTTTCAGTTAATATTTATTAAATAAAAATGTACTTTCTGCTTTTATGTTCCTCTTTTTCTGCTGTCACTTGGCAACTCATTGTTTTAAAATTGCTCCTTTGGCAGACTTTGCTGCCAAATGTGTTTCAGCTGACCTGCTCATAGTTCTTACCAGTACTCCATTGCACACAAACCAGGAAGACATGCTTATTAAGTATCCATCTCGATAGAAACACTGCCCAATCTACACTTTTCAGTTCACAGGCAATTTTGTGTGGCAATATTTTTGGTGAGCTGGTGTAATTGGAGTGGGTGTATTTTGAATCCAGTCATCCAAAGAATAACTCAGAAATGTCATGTGAGTAAAACTACTGAAAGAAAATATATAATACTGCTATTCCCTTAATACCATGGAGACAAAAACTCATATCACTGATGGTAGAATAAAGTCAGTCCTAAAAAGCCTTTATAAACACTGTCTTCGGTGAATGCCATCTTTGGCGAAGAGGTTGAGTGATGTTATTATTGTTAAGACCGCACTAGTTTTGTTTATTTTCTCCAAGCTATAACATTAATGAAAAAAAGACACTTCTTTTTTGAGTTATCGGTTTTTCTCCTTATCTGATTAAGATGTATAGTCTAAAAATAAATGATATTTTCCAAAAATGCCTGAAAACTATGATTTGTGAAATAAATAAGTATCATTTTGAGTTAAAAAGAACCTTTTGTATTGGTAATTACAATTCAGCAAATAGCCTTTCAAGTATTATATCCTGGATAGTAACACAGAAAGTTTCTGGGGTAAAAGCAAACTAGTTTATTAGTAAGTGAACTGTTGAAAAATGCATTCTATCTCCATCCCATAAGTACATGCTGCCACCTCTAAATTGTTCTCTGCATGTGGGCTTTTCCTCCAGATTCTGTATCTGTGCATCTGTAAACAGCCTTTGATGAAATGTTTTTTAGAAAGTCCACATTACAAGCATCCACTTTTAATATCATGTAAGCTTATCTACAGGTAAGTCTGGTTGCAAATGACAATTTGGAAGGCAAGATTTTGCTTTTAATGCTGATGATTTTTCATAAGTTTTTTTTTCAATTATGTAAGTCCTAAATAAACATTGAAATGTAAATATTTTCTAGAAACAAATAAATATTCTGAAATGGAAAAAATAATTTTACTAGAAGTGACAAATAAGCATGGTTCAAAGAACCATACATAAATAGTAATGGGTTCCTGGACTTCCTTTTTTTCTGTTTAAAAGAGCACAGTTTATCATATGACAGAACTCAGTAATCTCAATTATTATCGACCTAATGTGTAATATCTATCAATTTAATTTCCTATAGAGTAGGAAATTAAAATCAAAACTAAACTGAATACAATTTGTTCTATCCACAGTTTTGCTTACACTAGTTTCATAGGTAAGAAGCAAAATGAACTCTAAAAACAGTGCAAAGATTTTAAACATATGGGAATTAAAACATGTCTATGTTTTGTTTTTTGGTTTTTTTTTCCTGGTAAACAATGTTTTTTTTCTGCTCCTTCTTATTTCACTAAAGAACAAAATTCCTGTATCTATGCAGCTACAAACCTTAGCAAATTTCTGACTTCAAACTTGTGACTCAGGTCTGCTTGTAGTTAATTTAAAGCTTAGTTCACTGTACAGCGTATGATAAGAATAAAAATGAAAAGTTGTCAGCACTAGGAATACCATGGAACAAGATTAATGTCGCATTTAGAAATTGTGAAAAGTGTTTATTTCACTGGAAAGTTGAGCAAAAGCATTTTGGGTGCCATTGCTTTATATGTTAGATTAGAGCAAAACAAATGGGAATTGTTTAAATCAATAACAACTATCAGACATAGATGTGCAATGATGTTTCTAAGCAGTCACTTTAGTTCTTGGGTTCATAGTTCTGGGTTATCAAGAGATGGGAAATGATAGATGCATATAAATTATGCACAGCTTCTAAGCATTCTGCTTTCCTTTTAAAGATTTTAAAAATTTACTCAGCTCTGACTCCTGGCTTCCTACAGCCTATTATTTCCTAATCCAAAGCGTGACTATGCAGCAGGAGAGCAGAACATGTTTAAAGCAGTTTCCTTTGATGAACAAACAGTTTCTTCTTCTCCTGTCCTTGTTGGCTGGGATTAAGGCTTCTGTAGGAACAAAAGCAGCAGCACATGACTCCACTGCAGAGCAGGGTCTCCTTCAAAAGCAGGGAGAGCTAAACTTCTGTATGCCCTAGGTATCATTTGGCAAAAAAGTAGGTTGTCATACATAAAGCTGGACTGGTGGTTACATAAGAGCCTCGAAGTTTCAAACTTCTGGATGCCTAGACTTGTGAATCCTGCTCAGCTCCATTATGTAACCTGGTGTGAGCTTGCTTGGTGCAATAGCCTATTTTCTATGTGTATATGTATATACAGCATATAGAGAGAGAGACACAGGGAGAGTACACACGTGTACAATCTATATAGCACATAGGGATTGCATTTATCTATATGTATTTTATATATACACATATATATACCTCTATGTAATTGGCATGTGTGTGTGCATGTATCTAGATATATATATATTTGAATGTATAGATATATTGATAAACATTTAGATAATTTATTTTCAATAGCCAAATAGACTTTTCTACTTTTCTTTATGATTTGGGTACCATAGTGTTTTGCCTCCTTTGTTTTCTTTTCCCATGGCCTCCACATTTGTGTAATCTTCTATCATCTATTTTATCCATAACTGCTCTTCTCTTGGCTCAGCTGCACAGTAGTTGGCACTTACACTGCTGGAACTGTTTCCAACCTGGATTCAAATGCTACTGTTGGCCTCAATGTAAAAGAAACTGCAGCCAAGATGAAGTGTACAGGTAGGGTTAAATGATAATACCCAGGAAAGCACTTAAATTATTATAGTTCTTTGCTATCATTGCAAGTTGCAGTATATCTTCCTTGGCTACAAACAGATCTTTTGGACAACTGGCCAGGTAAAAGCAAATGTCTATCTGAATGATTTAAGTAATTTTATAGTTCATATAAATAGTGAAAACACTTTGTAAAATCAAATAATAATGTGTGAAGAGAAACAAGAAATTAGTTTTCTTTTTGGAACAGTCTGGATCCTATGACCCAAAACTCATTTCGTCATGTGTGGTATACAGAGTCTGTTGCTAAGAACTCCTCTATGAGTTTTACAGAGTCTGATGGGGGTTTTTTTATTACTTCTCTAAGTATTTTCCCTTTATTTGACCAAATTATCTTGAAATCCTGTGTAGAACTATTGAGATATCACATCATAGGCATAACAATTTTTACAGCCTCTACGATCTCCACTGCCTATTCCTATCTGGAAAGACACTATTACTTCACTATTTTCCAGTCCTTTCATTGTACAAAGTGGAATCCACTTTCTAAAAGGTTACTGGTTTTTTGCAAACTAGAGCATCAATTAATCATGCAAAATCTATTAGTAAACCAGGGTTTTTTTCTTATTAAAGAATTATTAATTACCTATGCCTTGTCTTCCCATCTGACTGCAAAAGTCCATTTTAATTATTTCATAGAATAAGGTCTTATAAATTAAGCTGGTGCACTTCTATGTCTGTGCCTCAGATGGCTTCTTTAATTTTTAGTAGTAGTGGGGGGGGGAGAAAGCCTAAAACGTGATATTCATCTCCTTTAAGTTTTCTCCATAGGTAAGTAGTTAGCTTCACTTGGTTCATGTAGCCTGCCATGGGAAAATACTAAATCAGTAAAGTGTTACACACTCCATGGGTTACAGCTACAAACTAAATAGTTTTATATCTTCCACTTATCTTTCCTGGACTCCCTGTCTCAGAGTATCTGTCTTTGGATCACAGCCAGAAGAAAAAAAAAAAAAAAAAAAAGAGCTCAGAAAATCACAGAGATAGATCTAGCTGGAGTTGGGATGAAAAAAATTACTTTTCTTCTTGGCTTTTTGGAATAGAACTATTTGAGAAGTTAAATGAATTTATAGACAGAAGTCTTCCTTCACTGTAATAAAATGATATGAGAGGATTAGCTGAACTACTAAGACAATACACTAACATTTTCTCACAAGTTATACTCACAAGTATGAAGAGACATACCAAGAAATGCATAAATTCTTTGTAACATGGAACATTTCATGATCTGTCCAATGAACAAAGTTAGAGCACCAGAAGATATGACACGTACTTTTCTTCCATGATATTTCAGGATGCAAAAGGGCTTTGGAGACATGATTCATGATTCCTTTGGCCAGTTGTAACTCTCCACACATGACCTACCCAAATGTCATGAACTGTTATTAGCAGAGAGAGAACTGTACTTCTAGGGGTCGAGTCATACCATGTGTGATTGAAGTAAACCACAACGACCCAAATAAAAACGTTATACTTCTATCTTCTAACTATACAGGGAGTACAAGATGGCTAATTTGAATAAAGATGTGCACATTGTAGCTATCTATATGATGGGTCTTGAGTTTACTGGTAGCTGGGTTTTTTTTTAATTCTCTGTCTTTTCTCATGTATGTTAATGGAAGTTCATATTTGCTTTTCAAAGCATTAGACCTGTAAACTTTTCCCTAAAAATAACCAGGTAACAGGTATCTAGACAGTTCCCAAAACTGGCCAACTGCCTTCCTATTTCAGGACATCTTCTCCAGAACAGATAGATGTTTCTTACCAAATTAATCCCTCAGCAACTAGGGAACAGGTGGCAGCAGAGATGACTGTCTCATTTATCAGGTTTTCTGTCAGCTGATACTGGCATGATGTCACAGATTTTTTTGAAATTATTTTGTAGGATTCTTTGGCTACACTAACTAAGCAGAATACTTTTTCCTGCTTTCATCTACTCCTTTGTTCCTCCTGTGCGATTTCTCTTTCCTGCTATCAGAGACCCTGGTGGAATGAACCACAGCCTTTGCTCAGATCCTGTCTTTCTGCTCTGTCTTGTTCTGGGAAAAACCTAGCTAGCTGCCTGCCCATGTCTTAGCCACTGCACTATTTAATCTATCCTCACACTGTCATGAAATAACATGAACCTAATGAATGAAGCCTTTCCTTTTTTTTTTTATTCATAGAAGGCACAAAAGCAAGACCACAAGAAGTACCAGGGAAAAAGGGTTGTTGTTTGATTCCAGTTTGGGAATGTCAGCACAGATCCACACAGAAAGCTATCTATAGTTCAAACTTAATCAGAGATCAAGGCATTTCACAGAAAGTGCAAAAATACAGAAACTATCCTGAAGAAAATTAATTGAAATTTGGTGGAAGTCAGCAAGTTCATTGGTGAAGGGTTAAATTCTGTGCATGCATGGAGAATTTCTCCTTCTCTAACTCTAGTTGCCTAAAAACTAGGTACTTCTGTCCTGTGTGTTTCAGGCTCCTTCTAACAAGAATGAAAAGAAACAGAGGTGTCCAGAGAATAGTTCGTTCTCTTCAGAGTTGTGTGAGGAAAGCCATCAGCATACTGCAAGGAACAAAGTAATGCAGTAGCACAACCTAAAGTTCAAAACCAAAATATTATCTGAATAACATCATCCACAGACAACAAACCACCAATTTTCTTCTGGAATAAAAAGCCCACTCATATTGCTCCCTATTATGAGGGATTCACTTTCAGTGAGTTGTAAACTACAACCCCGACCTAAAGTTCTAGCAATCTAAATGGTTGAACCCCTATTTCAAAACAGTCTTTCAAATAATTCTAAGGACATCTGTATCCATTCACTTATAAGGTTTTTATTAGTTTAAAGAATCCTCCACATCTGCTGTTATTCTAATGTACTGTTCAGTACCGAGTAATCTACTGCATTTTCACACAGATGAGGAAGTGTTGCAATTTTTTATCATTTGCATGAACTGTAAGGTCATTGTTTAATGTCTGATGGTTTTGCTGTTGATTACTGTGTGCAGCACAATCACAATACAGAGAAGTAGATTTGCAAGCATGTAAATGAAGTCATTTCTCACTTCAATGCTCTTCTTTCCTTCCAAGCGAGTGGTTCAGAGGAAGAACTTTTAAAAGAAAATAGTCAGCTAGCACTATGTAAAGCAGACATGTGCTTAATTCTGTTATTTATGCTGCACTATCAATCACTGATTCCTCACTGAAATTTAATTTTAGGAATGTCTCTTATCTTTATATATTACCCATCTATCTTAAATATTGAATCATTATTTCTTGTGAATCCTCCTATACAGTCTACACATGCAAATGTTTGCAGGGTTCTGTTTGACTAGCTCAGTGCAGAAATCTATTTTCAGTTCAGATCATCAAATGTTTTTGTTTTCTTGCCTTTTAAGGTGTCAGTATTCCAGGGAGGTTACTGACAATTACCTGGGGGTTTAACTTTGTTATAGCAGAATCTCAGTCAAATGGTTTGAAGTTGCACTGAAGACATCATTGTGCAAAAGTGTCAACAGGGGACCAGTAATAATAATTTGGTGTCAGAAAATCTATAAAACACATTAAGCCAATTTCAGTACCAATTTTTATTTTTTTTTCTTAAGTCTTGTTACAGTCAAAATTGAAGTCACAGAGAGATCAAAACTCTAGGAACAAAGCTCCTTAAAGGCTTTACTCATAAGAACCTATAAACAAAAGGTTTAAGATTCAGCATCCAAACTAAGCTTTACTAGTTCTGTAAACACTATTGATTTCCCACAGATTCCTGAGAAATATTTAATCCAAACTCTATTTGTCCTATGAAAATGAAGTGTCGGGGTTGATCCATATTTTCACTTTACAATATTGAGGTCCTTAGGTTAATACACTAAGCAAACTGCAGACTCTTGGGTTTTTATTCACTTTGTAGGCTATGGGAAAGACAGGCATTTAATTTTTTTCCATCACGTGGTCTTGCAGCAGAAGTATTTGTCCTGCACTGAATCTAAATATGTGTTCTGCATTGCAGTAATATTCAATATCCTGTTTAAGTTGCATTCTGGTTTTGAGATAAAAACTTAGGCTGTGATATGGGCATTTTCATTTCACTGCATAACTTCAGGATTCTGAAGAGAAAAAAAAGTCACTACCAGTTTCTTTCTGCAAGTTTTGTTTGGGTTTTATTCAGATATCATTATAGTAGGGTAGAAAAAGCACAAAGAAAGATTAATAATTAAAGGTACATTTCCAAAATAAAAAATTATTGGGGATTTTACATCAATGAATTTTATGGAACAATTCCTCTTTTATTTAGCTTAAAGGAGGATACACATTATCCCTCTTCTAGCTAAGCCTTATTTATAAACTATTAATGGTTACATTTGCATTTTCATCAGGAAGAAGAGACAGTCATTGCATAGATCTTTCTCTAGACACTGATGTATTATTTAATTAAATATAGTTTATGATTTTGTACAGGATATCTGCAGAGTTTTGGTGGGAAACAAGAATAATTTCACAGTAATTGTGCAACAGTCATATTTATCTGAATCACATTTATTATTTAAATTTCCTCTATTAGCAGGTAAGCCATGACACAAGCATAGACACAGCTTTAACCTCCTTATGATCCACCAAAGTATTGTCTAACAAGAAATACTTATTGTTTTCTGTGATGATTTATGTTGCTGGTTTAATTTTTTTTTTATTAATACTCATGATTATAGGACCCGATTATGGGATCTGTAAGGGTCATGCCCTTACAACCCAGTAAGGTAATTTGGTACTTATATGTACTATCATTCTTGACTATGGGGCCCCATGACGGGAAATTATTACACTGAATTAAAAATATCTTCTTCAAAAAAGAGTATTATTTATTCATTTAAAAGTAGAAAGTGTGCAAAGTAATGAATAAAACCAGTAAAGGACCATGTGCATCTTTCTCCCCACCAGTTCCACCACCATGTTTGCAGACTTGCTTTTTCAGAGGTAGCTGAGGGAAATTGCCCATTTATTTCTAACCCAGCTGGAAGGTATCACTGCTCTGTGTCAGTATTTTCTGGTTCACTGCATATATCCAACACCATCACCCCTTTCAAGGCAGCATCCTTAAGGGACGGGCATACCCTGAGTGTAAATGTGAATTCAGAAATGCAGGGTTTGCCAGACTTTGCATCACCAGACAGTCAGCAGTCAAGAGCTTTCCTCAAAAAATCTTTCATTCTCCTGTATGACATCACTTTCACTTTGCTTCTATTTTGTTTTCTGTGACATTTCTTTCTTGGTCTTTGTCATTTGGTTTATCATCATCCATTTAGTCAAGGTACCTGATAGGTAAACTGAGGGTCAGAATTTATGTTTAAACTAATTCCCATACAAGTCTATTTTCTCGAAAAGAAGCTGACACTTAAGTCCATGTAATCATACAGCAAGCATGAAAGGATAATTAAACACTTTTTCTACAAGTATGATGAGTCAGTATTTTCAATCATGGAAAATTTGTAATGATCTGCAGTTCAGCAAAAGTAGCTTATATTGCCTTTCAGACTCACTTTTCCATTTCCCTCAAAATGCTTTTGTTCACTTCCAGGCCATTGAAAACTAACACATGAAGGTTCCTCCCTCACTCAAAGAAGGATTAAAGTAGTCATGGATCAAAACAGTGTGTTTGGAAAATAGGAACATGTAAAGCCAAAGCTAGGAAGGTACTCAGACAGGAGGTAATGAGCACAAAGGCTATCAACGGTCATTACGAAAACTTCTTTGTTTTTTGCAGGAGGGACATGTCTGAAACGTGACTGTAAAATATTCTTTAGAAGGGAGACTGGACATAATGCAATGGGCTTGATGATCCACCCTTGTAGGAGTTCAATCTGTGGTGATACATGACCATGTGATACTAAAAACAAATATGACGTATGTCTTTCAGCTTCAGACTCCAGGAGCAGATTTTAAACATAAGCAGGGCCAATTCTTTTAAGTTTGGTGATCTGAAAAACTGTGACAAGGAACTGAAAATCAATCTTCCTCTTCACAGCTAAGGAAGGGAACATGGAGAATGCATAAGGGGTGCGATATAGGAAGTGGTTTATAGATTAAACTGGGGAACAGTTTAATCTATAAACCTGTCTTTTGAGCAAGATGCAAAGGAGAATGCAGACCTACCAAGTATCTTGTCAGGAGAAAATTAAAATAAATAATTTAGTTTTGTGGCCACAAGAAGCTTTCTCATATAAAAGTACAACCTCAAAGTAATCTTTTATATTGTATCTGATAAATGACTTCCCATGGAAAGAAACCCTTGGGAAATAGTATTTTTTACTAGACTTCCTCTAAAGCAGTTTTTAGCAAGTAGAGTTGCAAAAGAATAACAGACTTTCCAAAGCAGATGTTCTCTATCCAAAATCAAGGTTTCTGTACTTCTATGCATAATGACAAAATTATTACCTGAATATGCCTATAATAAAACATTGTTTAAAAAAGAAGCAGTATGGTTCACGTCTTTTCTGTTTACTGACTGAATTTTCTAAATTACTCTTTGCCAATGATTGTGAAGTAACATTGGTGATCAATTTATCTGACTTTTTGGAAACTATAAATGTGAACTTTTCTGCTGGAATTAATGAAGAAGCGGGAGCCACGTTCAGTGATAGTCTCGGATTTCATTCCTCTGTTATACATCAAAATCAGCTTCATAGTTTCCTTTATTTCTTCTATAACCTTGTTTGTTACTATCTTCTTGATCCTATCTGTGGTTTTGATCCATACATTTGGTAACCTCATTTGCAGACAATTGTTTTTACATGAAACCAGAACAGATTCAATCTAATTTAATGGACCCTCCAGCACAGGAAAGACATGGACCTGTTGGAGTGAGTCCAAAGGAGGGCCACCAAGATGATTAGATGGATGGAGTGCCTCTCCTATGAGGAAAGGCTGAGAGAATTGGGATTGTGAGGCCTGGAAAAGAGAAGGCTTCAAGGTGACCTAATTGCAGCTTTCCAGCAGCTGAAGGGAGCCTACAAGAAAGTTAAGGAGGCACTACTTACAAGGGCATGTAGTGACAGGAGAAGGCATAATGGCTTCAAATTGAAAGAGGCTAGATTAGATATCAGTAAGAAATTATTTCCTGTGAGAGTGGTGAGGCACTGGAACAAGTTGCCTAGAGAAGTTGAGGATGTCCCATCTCTGGAAATGGACAAGACCAGGCTGGATGAGGTTCTGAGTATATTGATCTAGTAGTAGGTGTCTCTGCCCATGGGCAGGGGTATTGGAACTAGATGAGCTCTAAAGTCCCTTGCAACCCAAATATTTTATGATTCTACAATTCAATGATTCTATGAATATATCTCCTCGAATGCTTTGGATCTTTTACAACAACACAGAACTTTTCAAATTACAAGTTATGCATATTACAAATGCTCCTTTTTATATTTAACAGCTTAAATTTAAGATATCTAACATTTAAATAATAAGTCTTCTTACACATTTAAGCCACACTATGCACATTCCATACAAAATCATAAAGCATATTAAAATACCTCTTCTTCTATCCTCTACCAGCAATTTCTAGGAAAGTCCGCCAGCATTGTTTTTTTCTGTTTTTGTTTGGTTAGGAGTATTTTATATGAAAGAAACCATTAGTACATAGCACACTAACATGTAAATCCAAAGCTCTACGGCTCTTGAGTAGGGCACCACTGCAGACTCCTTGTACGTAAGTTCTGATGTTTCAATTAGCAATAAACCACAAACTGTTGCCGTACACTGCAGACATCTGGTGGAGTATTACAAAGAAGACATGAAAATCTTATAGATATATGGAACTTCCTAAAGGATAATTTCCTAGTAAAAAAGTACGCAGATTTTCAAGTTTACCTCCTTTATTATGTCTTGCAAATAAATAAAATAGGTATGTGGGATGCACATAATAAGAAATGCAGTATCAGATGTGACTCTTGAGGTCTGAGAATAAAGGTAGAACTCAGGTAGTTCTCAGTCCTCTTACTGGCAGGTAAAGGGACAAATGTATTCCAGAGGTGGACGTTACTAAATAGACTCTTGATAATAACTCTAATAAATAGACTCTTGACATGTTGTGTATGGCAGGTATAACTGACTTGACACTGTGGTCACTGTCTGCTACAGAAACAGGTTGAAAGTCCTTGTGTTAGATAAGCTTTTCCTAATCTCTTGGAACTGATGATCTGAGTTTCATCTCAAAGTACTCAGAGAAGCCACTGATGATTTATGAGCAGTTTCAGAGTAAACCTAAGGGAAAATTCTAATTGTTAACATCTAAAAGCCTATGAAAGTATTGTCCAGGTAGGTTACAAACTCTCAATGAATGTTGGAAAAAAATTTTTTTTAGGAATGATATAGGTACATTTCTTCCCACCTTCAGCCAAGGATGAAGTAGATGAGTCTTTCAAGAACTTTGCAGATTCTGTGGCTTTGGAAACTATTCTTCTTATGGACTGATATAGAAAACAGAAAGCAAGCTAAAATCCAAATCAAATTAAAAAGGCACAAAAAAGGCAAGAAAATTTATCTGTCTCAAGAAATAGCACACAGAAAGGATCAAAGCAAACAAATACTTAGCTTCTTCTATTTCATCTGTCTTCCTTATTTTGCCATATCTTCTCACCATGTTGTTGCAATACTTCTATAAGTGCAAAACTCTGCTCTATTTCCTTTCTGCTTTTATCAAAAGTACTTTAACACAGGAATTGGGTCTTCTTATACGACACTGGGTTTTTTTGTCTCTAAAATGTATCTTCAAACAGAATCAATGCATTATACTGTAATGTTTTTCTCAGAAAAAAAAAAAGATGTTGATTTGAACTTTGACATCTATGATGGCTCACCTAATTCCATTTTTCTAATATGATACTGAAGTGAACAGTATGATCATAATTCAGCATGAGGTGAACGGCATTTTATGATCTCTCAAGGTTAGTCAATAAGCTATCTGAAGCACTATATATGCAACCACAGGGGAAAGAAATAGATTTCATAACCGGTGAATATATTTATTTTCTGTAAAATCTAAACTTTATTTATTATGTTTGCATAGAACATTTCAGACACAATGAAGCCATCATCAGTGTAATGCTTGTCAAATAATAAAGACTTATTGCTAGTTACTCCAAGATACCTTGTCTTGTCAGAAATCTTGACATTTATAATGTTTATGTTAATTGAAGTATTTTAGTTTTATTCCATTTCTTCACCATTTGTAAAGTTGCTCACATTTCAGATGTTTCTTAACTGGATTCAAGCAAGACCTTTATGGGTCCAATCTGTTCAACTATCACTTCTTTGTGAAGCAGCCTTTATATTTTGAGTGTGCTGATATCCATGCCTCTGTCACTTCCCAAACCTTGAATGACCACGTGAAGGTTCAGTCTTTTAATCTATTATTTGTGACTCAGGAAGCAAATGCTATAAGATTATATAAATAAATTGCATGTAACAAAGAAGTTGAAGGAATCAAATCTATTTCTTCTCTTCAGCTTCTCCTTAAGTAGGACAAATTAATTAAATAAATTTAAAAAAAAAAAAGATAAATTGACGAAATTCTTGGGACAATAACAATGGAACCTAATTGCTAATATCCAACAATCAGTTTTTTGTTTTGTCTGTGAAGCTGAACTGCATGGAAATCTTTAATAATAACCACCTTCCAAAGGCAGATTCTCACTAATGCATCTGCAGTAACAGTACAATAGCTGTGTTCTGTACCTCTTTTAACAATAGCTTCATTCAGTGATCTGTGTGTTCTTTCTAATTAATTATTTAAATATTCTGTCAGGTGCTGCAGTTAAGTCTTAATCATTTTGTAAATATATGAACAGAGAGAGAGTTTAAATGACACAATCGTATCAAAATGCAATAGTGGTATGATCAAAGAGAGAAAGCCATGGCTGTATGTCCAGGCAGGTTTTTTGACCACCAGTGCCTGTCTCACTGAGCTCTGAAGGAACTTTTAAAGTATTTATTCAAGTGTATTTGACTCCTTCAGTGCCGGCTGAGGAAACATAATACAGCCATGCTTAACTTTTTAAAAACATTGGAAGTTCTTATGATGTCAGTGAATTACATATGTATTGACATCGACTTAAGCCTGCATTTGTGTGCTGAGATCCAAGACCTTTCCCATCCTAGAAGGGAGACTTCAAAACCATGACAAACTATGTCTCATAGCAGCAACCTGTAACATTGAAGACTAAAATGTCAGTCCTCTCTTTGTAGAACAAATGCCCCCTCTCCACTGTATCAGTTTTAAAGAACTTTTAAACCTACACAATTCACTTCAAGAGGAAAAGGTTAACTACTGAAAATATTACACAGCAAATGATACACAGAAGCACCCATGGGTCAAGTTCTGTGCTGTTTTGCTGCAGAGTTGATGCTTTGTCTTTAAACCTCAGCTTTCTGAAGTGCACTATTTGAGGTCAAGTCCTCTCATGAATTATAAACTTTCCCAGTTCAGAATAATTTGTATTGTCAAATGTATTGGTAGAATTATCTATTAATTTTACTCATATCCATGTGGAACTTAAGGCTATCTAATCACTACAGTATGAAACACCTCTCATGGAGAGAGGGACATAGACTTTAGCTCAGAAGATAGCAATATAACTAGGTACAGCAAACAAAGGACTACCGAGAAAATAGGGCTGAAAATAAAGAGACATTCTCAGGATCATGAAATAAAATAGTGGCAGTAAAAAAATGAGATTTCTATTTCCAACCTTCCGCGCACCTTACCTATTTTCTAAATAGTTGTAAATAGTTCCTCCATTTCTTTTTGAATTTTGGTAGGATATTATAATTTATATTCAGATCTGGTATATATAAATAGAATATTACTGATTTGTAAATAAGCTGAGATGTGAATTTGCCTGGTGAGTTTCACTGCAGTACAAAGCAAGATATAAAAAATGCAGTACTTCACAAAACTTGATCTGAACAATATTCTCACACATTTCTTTTTTCCTTCTGAGATGCTCATACAGCTGTCAGAACCTGTAATGTTACTGAGCAACGCAAACAAAAGAGAGCTATAATTATGTTTGCCCCAAATAACAGTAAAAGATCAATATCACATCCTGCATGAGTGCTACAGTATCTAACACCACAACTATTGCTGAAAGAAATGTGTTATCTTTCAGCCTTCTCTTTGTAATTCTTCCCATGATGTAGGAGGTAAAAAATAAGTATGTAAGAATAAAAAGGTTTAACTAAGTGAAAGAAAAATCTCGTGAACAGAAAAATTCTCAACTCACTAACGAAGGAAAGTATATGAGCATTTTGCTTCATCAGACTCATGAAAGCCATCATCAGGGGGTTAGATTAATATTAAAACAGATTCAGCTTTTAAATTAGAAAGCACTTACAACAAGACTACTATTGCAAGGAAGGAAATTTTGTCAAAATATGTCATCTCTATTGTTGCATTCAGCTGTTGCAGGGGTGTTGTACTTATTTCCATAACTTGCTCATTGCCATTTAGAAACAACCTTCACATCCTCAACATTGCTTTTGTGAATGTGTTACAAAGTTACTTTGTTGTGAGGTAGAACATTTACCTCTCTTTCAGTCTATGGACTGTAAAGGATTCACAGTGGAGACCTTTGTCTGCTGTGCCTATGCTTTCATAAACAGGCTTAATATTCTGCAAGCACTTGAAAATCTCACAACCCTTCAATAGCCCATAGGCTACCTGTTGAAAATCACCATCTAGCTAAATAGATGTGAATAAATTCCTTGAGACACTGCAAGTCAAACGGTTTATACTCTTCTTATTTCTGCCGATATCATTGGTTTTTATGAAGCGTTAGTAGGACTGAGTACTACAGCTACCTCTGTGGCAGATCTATAGCTCTCTTTCTCCCAAGGCTGCTGAGAAAGAATCAGCTGCCTGATCTTCCTATTGACAGGGACTGGTTTTGTGTCAGGGAAGTCCATGCAGAAGAATTGAGATCAGCTCCCTTTGCACACTACATAAATGGTACGAAAGAGTGAATCTATGATGCTATGGTAATATAGTGACTCTAAAGCAACCAAACACAAAATATCACATAATTATACAATGACATTATTATGGTATCTTCATTACTTTCTTTGATTACTCTATGGCCTGGCCTCATCCTTTGCCTCTTTCATTTGCAGTAAAACACTAAGGTGAAGGAGACACATTTCCTGTTATTCCACATGGTCTTGGATTAATAGAAAATTTGTGGATCATGGGACATGGAACAGAAGTGACAGAGGCTAGGAAAAGTGTTCACACCTTCTGGGCCCCTGGGGAAGAGAGAAATGGGCTCCCTGAGTCCCAGAGCTGCCTCAGACAACATTCAACAAAACCAGGAAGATTCCATTCCAACTGCTATTGTTTTAGGACTTTAATATAAGTTTTCAGTATTGTTTTAATATATTCACCTAAAGCTGGCCGAATTGAGAACATTTTGTCCAAGGATAGATCCCAAGACACTCTTGCACACCCTCAGTCAGCCAGATAGAAAGCAGTAATAAGGAAAAAACCCACTCCCACCTGTGTTCCCCAAAATGCTGGTGACTACTTGTCCAGAATTTTAAAGCATGGCAAATCTTTATGCTATTGCAACATTTCACTGTATTTCTAAGACAAAAGATTAATGTTTGTTACCCATGAGAAAAAAAACAAAAATTTTAAAAAATTAAAGGCATTACCTTGAAATATTGAACATGTTTCTCTGATGCTGCAGTAGTATGCTAACCCCTCAAAAGAAGACTGAGGATATGAGCATGTGGGATGAACATGTTGATCAAGCAATGGCAAGTAAGCTAAGCACTGGGTGAAGGAAGTTATATTCTGTGCAAAAACTTTTCTCTCTTCCCTGAGCCTTCTGACCCTTTTGACAATCAGTATTCAGATTACTTTCTAATAGTAGTTTAAAACTGTATATTATTGGTTTATTAGACATTTTATTATAAGCTTGTTTATATTCTCAGTTTGGTAATGTTATATTGTATTTGATTTTCTCCCTTTCTGAAACAGACACAGGAAATGGAAAAATATTTCTTAGGTGTATGACTCCCATGATTCCTCTATTTTTCCCTTTTTAAAACCTTAACCTCCTTTTATGTTTTTATTTTGTTTACTTCTTGGTTCTTTCCTCTTCTTTTGTCTCTCTAAATTTTTCTCTTATATGTCAATCCCTTGACTCTTCTACTCTTCCTATTTGAAGTCAAAACCAGCAGGATTCCTCCTTCTTCATCCTACTCATTTCTGATCTTGACCTTATGTTTAATTCAAAATATATTGAGTCTTTCATGAAGAGATATGAGACCCAGTCTGGGTTAGTCAATACAGAGCTAGATCACAGATGCTGCAAACAGCAATACAAGCAAGATTCCAGGTCATGCACTTTCTTCACAGGGTGCTACAGAATTGAGGCTCTGTAATGCTGATATAAGACCAGTTAACAGTGCTAATAACCCCTGAGTTCTACAGCAGCTAGTGCTTTCTCATTGTTCTGAGATATGAACTACTGTATAATCCTGGTCCCTCCCCACAGACACCTACACACATAAAAGAAATTGAAAAGTTGGTGATGCTCCTGTTTCGTCCTCTTGACCTTGGCATACAGCCCTAAGAGTAACATGGACATAAGAATCTGGGAGGTGTGAGAAGGGCATCATCAACTGAGTCTTAGGGATTGTGATCACTGCATGAAGGAATTCAAGTGATTTTTCAGGTGGCCCCAGATGTGGCTCCAGGACTGTCTTTTTTGGAGCTGAGGCTTTTTACTCAGGGCACAGGACTCCTCTCCTGGGCTCAAGCCTGAAAACTTTCTCTGTGAGAGATCAATCTTTTAAGTCACACCAAACAGGAACAACATTTCCCAAATTTTTTATGAACAGATCATCTGTGAGAAGCTGGTGTTAAAACCCACATCAGTGATCATCAGTGTCCTTACCCGAGGCTATAAACCAGACTGGACAGGGTTGTACTTTCTACCCTGACTCTTGAAGCTGGAGCACTCAAGAGAAATACAGTATTTCACTTTAAAAAGATAAACATGAGTAATTATATATGCTCAGAGGTGAGGGGTACTTTTCTGCAAATAGGCATATGGGAGTTACATCACCTATTCTTTCTATGTTCTTCTTTTTTATGTAGAGAACCCTTTCTATAACATATAGAACTTATATACAGAAACCAAAGCATCAACCTCCCAGCAGATGTGAAAGCCATAATCTTTTCATGCCATCTCTCTCTGATCTTGAATAATTTGTGACATAGGTCCATCACCTCTAGGCAGATGAAGTTTTCCATTATCTGCTTCCTTTAAACGTTTTCCTCAGGATGTGTTCCCAGAAAATTAGCTATGAGTCTCAAATCCTTCAGGCAGAAGGACACGGTCTGGCTTGCCCTTAGCAAATGAAATAACCATTTTTCTAAACAGCAACGCAAGTGTTTTTTTCAGCATCATTGTGCCATCCATTTAAATATATTTTAGGAACATCTAGATGTACTCCAAGAACGTGCACCAGATAAAATTTAATCAGAAACTGAGGCAGAAAAATGCCTTATTCTTTGTTCCCATGTGGAATGAAGTGGCAGAAGGTGGCAAGCTGCTGTACATGACACACTTCTGCAAAAGCACAACAGTAGAACACCTTGAAAACACAAATTTGAGCAGTGAGATGAATGCAACCAAGTAGCAGGTAGATTGCATTTCATCATTTTAATCGTAAATTGTGCCTGAATCGTTCTGTAAACAAACAAGTCTTTCATTGTAGCTGTCTATAACTCAATATATTAACTACACCTATTTCTTGTAGGAAGTGGAGCTGGATAAATGTATTCTCCTGCAATAGCTGGATGCCAAGAGATTAGAATTGGCACTTTCCATGGGAATACATGCGTTCCTTCAGAGGCACTGACAGAAAGCAGCAGGCAGCAGGACTATCCTGGTTGTTGCCCTGGCAGGCAGGTGGCTTGCTTGGCTGACCAGCTCCCAGTCTGTCCCATTGGGCATCCAGGGAGACGAGCAGTGTGTTAGCTTGCCAGTTTTTCAGCTGCCTGAGTGGCAGATGGACTTGCAAGCTGGCTGGCTGGCTGCCTGCCTAGCCCTCCTTTTGCCTGCTGGCTGATTTACCTGCAGCCCAGCTCCCCAGATGCCTGGCAGGCTGCCTGCCCAGTTTGCCTTATTGTGGGTGAGGTTATGGGCCCAAAATAGTTTGTTCTGCAAAGCAGGAGACTGCAGTGTTGGTGTTTTGTTTCCATCCAATATGGAATGTCCCATGAAGCAGAAATTCCCATCCCAGCAAGCTTTAATAATCAGTTTACAACATTTATCCATGTATTCTGTACATGGCAATTTAGAGTTCTTAAGACTGAATAAACATCTCACTGGAAATGTTTGCATAACAAGTGCCTGACTTGCTTTAACTTCTCAGATTGCTTTTTACAGATTTTGTCTAGCAAAGTCAAAAAGATTTTTAGACAGGCTTGTAATGTCATATTAATCACTGCCTCTGTGTCCACTGAATTAAGCTACAGCCCAAGCCATAAAGTACTATTAAACTCTAATATCAACTCATGAAAAATCCTAATGATGATGGTACTGAATATGTGACCAATATCTGTGCCAAGTGGATGGAATCCTTTCTTACTTACAAAAAAATAAAGACATAAATTTCTATTTGTCATAAAGATGGCAGGAGTCTGCCTTTACTCAGAATACCATACCTTTAATATTCCAATTTCAGTTTAATCACACTGTCCTAAAGATTTCACTCTGCTTAAATAATGAAAAAAGGTGTTATAAAAATTGCATGAAATCAGCTTGCCCCAGGACAGGTTCTGTTGGATGTAATTACATATGCTTCAACAACTGGAGCAATGTGTTGTGAGAAAGGTTTTTAAGGTGACAGAAGTTAATTGTGAAGGTTTTAAGGTAAAAAGAGAGTGGAGAACAATAACCAGCACACTGAGGAGAAGCTATTCGATTTCTTAAAGCTCAAGAGAGTAAAGAGGTTATTAAATTAAAAATGGACAAAAAAAAGAGTGGTAAATAGGTGCTACACTTCATCGTATAGGGGAAATAAAAGTAGACTCTCAACTGGTGGAAAGTATTGTACTGCAAGAAAGCCTGTCAGCTACAAAGTTCTTTGTTATATACCCACATCTAAAATAGGACAGCTGCCTATAAAGGAGGCTGTGATATTTCCCTTGTGACACTGGTCCACAAGGCAGTACAATAAGAAATATCATTTTTTTTCTGCAGTACTGATAATGACAGAATTGAAGTCTGAGGCTATGGAAAACATTTAGACTTCTTTTTCCCAGCTGGAATACACTAAGGTTTTTGAAAGGACCCTCTGGGTGGTATTTCTGTAATGAACAGTGAGCTTGCTTTCCCGAGCTGTGTCAGATAGTCACAAAGAAGACAAAGGGACTGTACATGCCTGTAAGTATTTTATTAAAATTAAGAAATAAATAAAACAAATAAGAAATAATGCTTTCATCAGCTTATTCTGTCCATATGCTATAGCAGCTCTTTATAACATAAAATATTTGCTACATAATAAGTCCTGGTCTAGTTCCTGATTAATAAAATTTTCACTTCATGTTGACGTTCACATATTTGAGTATCAGGTCTCCCATTATGCAGGAGTCACTAGAAGCACAGTAGTTTTTTTTATTAAGCATGGTTTCTTGAGTTACAGCCCTTGTTCAAGGATATTGCTACCAGTACGTTAATTGCTACTAATAAATTAATTATATTGCATTGAAATACTTAATAAAATAGAGGCACACTCAAGGAGTGAAGGATTATTGTTGAATTTTAATGTTAGATTCAAATATATCAACTTTGCAGCTTATTCTTTCCTGCTCTATGGCCACTTGATTTTGGAAGCATGCTGGAAGCATGCATAAGAAAGTTCCTATAGAGTGCTTAAAAAGACAGCAACATTTCACATGAAAGAATGCAAAGAACAATATGCCATTTTCCCACAAATCTATCTGACATTAGGAAATGTTTAATTTATTTCTTATGAAAGGTTCTTAATTCTTAGTGCTTCTCCCCAGGGAGATATGACTGGTCTGTAACTTAATTTCTTTCAAGTCTAGCCTATTCTTTCTTCTAGTTTGAATTCTTCCCTGTTTTCTCATTACTGGTGTTGCTGTAAATAAATCTCATAATCTGATTTCCTCATTAGAGCCCACAGTGTGTGTCCCTGTAGTCCCTAAGAGCACAGTTAAGGTGAGAATGCCCACTTCCAAGACAGAGCGCTGCTACACGGGGACAGCAGTCTGCCTTAGTCGTGGCCAGCTGAGGTGAGACAGCACCCCCAGAGCCTCATGACTGCCAGACACTGGAAAGGAAGCCTCCATTACAATACTGCATTTTGGCTCTTAAATTCTTCCTATGTCCTCTTTTAGAAATATAAAGCGACTGAAAAGATGATCCTCCAAATAATTAACTGAATGAGGCATTCAAAGATGAGCTCCTTCCACTCCTTGCATTGCTTGAGCATGAAATTCTTTCCATATGACTGAATGATTAATGACTTTTTAAATTGTAGTTCCTCTCCCATCATTGTCTTGGCAAGATGAGGGATTTATGCTCAAAACAATTTCTATATGCTGTATATTTTCAAAGTCAATAAAATACCAGAAACTGGGAAAGTTTCTATATCCAGTATTTGAGGTTGAAGGAGGAAGACAAGCTGGTTTATATTTTTTCAGTCAAGCGAATAGAACAAATTTTAAAGAATAAAAGATCCAATCTAATAAAGACTACTATCTTTTTATTAGGAGGAACAGCTGTGTGGAGTTCTGCTGCCCACAGTTAGGTTTCAGTTTCATAAAATTTTTACACAAATATTTTACCCCTGGACTCAACCTAAACGCAAAAACTATCCTGGAAAACATCCCCTTCCAAACATATGAAAGATAAAAACAAACATCTGTTTGATGCCTCTGCAAACTGTGCTATAGGTTCAGAAAGTACACATGTGTTTTACATGTTTCAAGTTTTGTCTTGATTTTGGGGAATGTTCTCACTATAATATGGAGAACACTTTGGTGAAAAAATACAATTCCAGCTGTGACAAAGGGTTAGGGAAGAAGGGCTGGTTATAACGGAAATATAACAATCATGCCTAGAGACTCTGCTTAATTAAGTTGTGCCTCAATAAAGTGGATTCATGACCACAATTTCTGACTCATTGTTCAGAATTTATAAGTGTGTTTTTACACAACATGTACAGTTGACCTGCAGCTTCTAAATGGAGGAGTCATGACTGTCATGTCAGTTCACTGGCGTAATTCTCTGATACTTCATTTATTTTTCCCTCCTTCCCTAATGGAATACAATTTTTCATGAATTTTTGGCTACCATACTATTTTTCTGGTTCATTCAGAATATTCTTGCAGGCTTTTAGTTGCACTGTAGGAAGCAGGATGGGAATAGAAAAGGAAAGTCATCAAACAGTGAAAAACAAACAGAGTTAGAAATTCCAACAAAAAATACTTGATCCTTACTTTGACAGCACAGGAGTACAGTAAGTCACCAGCTTGCTATGTTGGTGTGATGCTATGCAAAAACACAAGGACACAGTGAAGTTTTCTCTCTTCACTGAACGAAAGGCAAAAATGAACACACACCCCCTGGCAAAATGTCCCTAATAAACACAGTGTTGGCACTAAAATATGACAGAATGACAGGCACAATGGAAAAGAAAACTTGAATCATTCTTACTGCATGAGACAGGTTGAAGGTAATGTATGAATAATCCAGAGAAGGTTATGCTAGATAAAACAGCTTAATTCATCTTTGTCAGTTTATCTGTAACATGCATATTGATTCATTTCTGCCTTTTAGAGGTTGGTATTTGAATCCATTGAAAACCTCCTAGGTCAGCTGGATCCATTAGAGGCACGGGGATTATCAGTAGTTTACTGAATAAGCAAATGCTCTCTTCACTTATGAAGCCCATTCAGTTCATGGCTGACTCTTCTTACAGAACTCATTCATTAATGTTGTATCAGAAGTTTTCAACATTTTAAACTGAAAACTTGAAAAATATTTACCTCCCAGATCTCCAATATTTTAACCTTTTTTTGTCTTGTTTTGCTTTGCTTTGAAATTAATCTGTAATAACTGCAAACGTTTAGCCTGGTGGTCTTTTATTTTAAAATAGAGAAAATAATGCAGGTAGAAAGCTCCTGAGCAAACTATCTTCAAAATGTGACATGCTGTAATATGCATTCTTGTAACATGCTTTATCAATTTTATTTCAATATGGTGGCCCTGATGTTCACATGCTTCAAATACTGAAGTAAGAATCACAGAGAAAATAGTGTGCCCAGACTGTACCTAGACTTAGTAGCCAGACCCCACTTCTGAAAGGCCATATTAGCTTAATCTGTACTCTAAGCAAAATACAATGTCCACGTGTACCAAATAGTTGCTGTTTCTCCACAAGCCTGTGTGGAAACATATTATTGTCCAGTTAGCTGGCCAAGAATTATCACAGTACATCTTCAGTTACATATCTAGCTGATAAATCTCACTATAACTAGATAAAATCTCTCCTAATTCAGACAAAAAGAGTTTACTTGCAGCTAGTGGAAAGTAACAAAAAAAGTATTATCAGGAAAAAAAAGGAAACAAGAAAAAACAGTAGCTATGCAGAGAAGTCATACATATACCTTGTTAGTGGTAACCTTTGTACTTCTGGTAGGCACTGAGATCTTACTGGAACATGATCTCCCTTCTTATTTTAAAAAAGAAAAGGTAGTAATGTTGTTGTGTTTTTAATGAGCATGGGTAAATTTCTTCAGTCAGTAATTTATCTACTTCACTTCAGCACCTACAAAGCACCAGGTGCTTTACAATGTCATTAAGCAGTCCTTGATCCCACTGTCTCAGCCTCAATTAATACTGAAGGAATTTATTCCAACTGTAATAGCTTTGACGGGGAAGACTGACCAAGTACCACCCTGATGTTTTGCTGTCCTGAACCGTACTAATATTTTTGTATATTCTTGCTGACACTCGGCAAGAAACAGAGGATTTGAAGTTTAGCATCCTGGTGTTAAAGAAGCAAAAATCAAATTCTGTCTTTGCTAGGCAAGGAAACCCTAATCTGTCCTAATAATATTTAAAAAAAAAATAAAGTCTTTTATTTCAAACATCTCCAATATATTTATCATATGCAAAAGGCTGCCCTTTTTATTTCTTCCTTGAGGCAGAAAATCAGCAAAAAAGGAAGTATTAGAAAAACAACATCCTTTGAGAAGTTTAGCTCCACATCATTTTTCTTCACTTGGAACAAATTATCTTTGCTCTATCTCCCTTATACCTACTTATATCTCACCTGATCATCAGGCTGTCATAAAACAAAACTAAACCAGACAAGAGTTTCTTACTTCTCTCTATCTCATAGCAATGCAGAAAAACCTTAAAGGCTGTATCTTGACATTCATTTTATTTAACCTTTCCTCTACTCCCATTGTTTCATTCTAGCACAGCAATAAATGCCTTCCAGACTTTAAGAGAGGTTTTATCTATTTTATAAACAAAATGAAATACAACATGCTCAGAAAGTAATAAATAGATTGCTAAATAGTTTGACTTGATCTTTCAGAAACCTTTTTCCCAGCTTCTTCTGTTACAAATGGTGTTTCCAATTTAAAGCATACCAGAAAATTTGCATTCTTTTCACTGTGTTCCTTTAGTGTGAGAGCTGTTGAGAAGTCAAGAGTATAGGCCTGGAAAGCATTCACTGAACAAACTAGCACAAACATCAGTGTGTTCACTTTGAGCAAAAACCCCATTTTAGCCCTTAAAAGTTCTTCAAGAGGAAACTTCAGTTGAAACCAGCACCATTAGTTTGTACAGCATCAGCATTCTGTAACAACACCCTTTTTCACAGCTGTCACTAGTGAGAATAAATGCAGAATGAGTTTTTAGGGCAGTTGGGGGAAAGAATGAGGCAGACTTGCAGAAGTTAAAGCTGTCCCAGCTCTAAAAAATAAAGGAATTCTCAAAACTTGACAAAGCCCTTAAAACATTTCTGAACTATTCCAACAGCAGCATATTTACCCGGGGGTAAGCTGATTGCTGTCTTCTATGTGTCCTTTTCAATTCACATAAAGCTTTTCACTCATATTTTAAAGGAAGCAGCCTGTACATTTGCATCAGCTCCCCTGATGCAGACAGTTCTGGGCCTCATCTCTTTGTTTCTGCATCCGTAGCTTTCAGTGCCATGGTTATAGAAGCTATATCACCCTAAAAAAGGAATGAGGGGCTAAGTGTTACATGGATTATGTGGCAAACCATTTACATATTGTTGGATTTCCTTGATCTGACTTTAGTTAGAACAGTTAGACTTCGTGCGGCACTAGGCAGATTTGAGGATGCTCTGGTACTGCCATAGGCAGCTTTGGTGTGGAGCGAGTACAGCTCCCTGACACGAGGGAAAAGGGGATGTGTTGCTGCATTCAGGCTCCAGCACTGTTGATTGCGTCAGTAAGGATTGTTTTCGCCAGTGGAATCTTCTGCATTTGCACTGAGTTATTTTTCTTCAGTACAGTGTAGATAATCTTCTCAAACTATCAAAGGTGGGTGTAAATCTAGGAGTGTTTTGGCGTAAGAATGATTGAAAATCATTTAATTATGCTGTTTGAAACAGTCTTCACAGCAAAAGCCTCCTTGCAACTAGCACAGTAGGAATACTTTCCTCTGAAATTAATATCCTTAAATGCAGGATATAAAAATTGGTGGCAAGCTACTATTAATATGTAATCTATTATATCACTAAGTATCTCAGTGTCTGTCTTTCTGCACCAGAGAAATCAGGAATTTCTTATGTGGAAAGATAAAGTTCATGAAACAGAGAGTGCATGGTCTTGGTTATACTGGTCTTCAGTGGCATCAGATAGTTGTATCCAATGTTTCCAGTTTTCAGGCTGAAGCCTGAAGATATACCAGAAATTGCTACGTGCTTACAATCGATTCACTGCTTCAGAGTTTTTCCCAGCACCAAACGTTTAATTTGTAATCCCAAGTCTCATTTTGATGGTAAAGTAAAATCCCATGTGATGAGGCTAGTGTACCAATAAACTTGTCTACCCTTATCCACATCAGTCTGCAAAATATTTTTCGAGGGTGTCAGTTCTTTCATAGATAATATTGGCCTTTCACTTTTACCTTTTTATCTCCTTATGTGCCTGAAATTATCAATGACATACCAAAAGTATGGTATGTCTTATTAGTATGGTATTTCTTGTTAGTAGAAAGGCAACAAGAGAGTCTAATTAAGAATCCGTAACCTGGATAGTTTTCCTTTCAAATGGGAGCAGCCTACAACAGTGAACATTTTCCCAGTATGGACTGCAGATGAGTGCTCATCAAGCAATGAATTAGTTACAAAGACAAGAAAGCTATGTTTCCATACAAAGCTTTGTCATTCTAAGGGATCACTGCCACCAAACCAGATGTTTCCCCTTCTCCACATGTATTTTAGCTCCATTTAATAGTTCTTCCCCTCCGTTTCATGGGCTCCGGCACTCAGTAAATCTTTCTTGAAGGTGATTCAATTCCCAGTGTAGAAAAAAACCTTCATTTTTGTTTATCTGCTTGTTTTGGTTTTTATACTATACTTTTGCAAGGTGAGTGAATTGGACTAGCTCACAGTGGAGTCCAAAACTGGTGCGAAGTATGTAGCAGCAGCAGCAGCATGTGGTCAGGAGTAGGAAGGAAAAAAGAGGAAAGAGAATGGAGTGTCATCACCATACATTGGCTGGGATGAGCAGAGGGAACTACTCACCCTGCCACAGGGAACCTTCTTCTTAAAGTCATGCTGAGACCATGTAAGGCATGTAAAAAGGAAATTGAATAGTGCTTGTTATCAAAACCTCTATTGCACTATCCAAAAGAGAAGAAGAAAAGGCTAGACTGAGTGGGAGGGCAAAATACGATTATAAAAGGTCCAGTTTTGCAGGGGTTTTTTGTGAGTTTGGGGCTTTTATTTTGGGGTGGTTTTTTCGCATGTGAAGATACAGATGAAGAAAATTTTAGAGGCTATCTTATGTTTTCAGTGCTTTCCTATTTTGTCGATTTTGGGGAATTCTCAGAAACTATAAAGATTCTTCAGACACACCTGCTAAAGCTAACCTTTATAGTAACTTTCCATAGTAGGTGAAATAATGGGTTAAATACCAGCAGTGCAATAATAATAATAATAGTTAAATAATATGTTTATTAAGAAGTAATATGACACTGATAATGATCTCAGAAAGCAAAATTGCAGTGGTCCAGGCTCTTCCTTAGAGCAGTTCTACACAGGTGAGCAGAATTAGGACAGGATAATTTTTGCTCTCTGATTCAAAGTGTGCTAGATCAGTGCAACATCATATGATGTCACCAAATATAACTCAGCACAGCTGGGTTTTATCTCAATTTGTAGCCCTACAAGATTCAATTTCCCAAAAGTTAATGAACAGATAACTGCCATATTAGGAACACTTTCAAGAATTTTAACTATTTTGGCTTATATTCCCCTAACAGAATACAAATTTCACTGGTAGGACAACAGAATTTTTGTTTATCTCAAAAGACCTTGCCCAAAATAAGAAAAATAAATTAATGTACGATTTAGTTGTAGTGGGTTTATACTTAAATGTTGTACAAAAATGTATTTGTTTTGTGGAAAAGTAGTTCCTGTGTCTTAAGACATATTAAAAAAAATATTGTTTTTTCCAACAAAAGTTTGCCTCATTTAGTGCTTTATTTGCAATATCAGTCTTAAATTAGACTGGTTTATGTGCTTCAATTTTCTTCAGTCTGTGAAGTAGCCAAGTAATAGTTTGTTGGCACTGAATTTCTATATAAGTATGATAAACACTGAAGTGTGCTCAAACAGCGTTTGTAGAGCATCTGCTGTTTTATTTATTCTTTTCCTGTGCCAGTAGTTTACCACATTCACACCACTATATGAATGTATGTTTTTAGTACCATTTAATGGAGACATGTCCACCCTTAGGGTAAAAGAGCTCTTTCTTCCTATTCAGTTTGCTCTTGTAACTCTAGGGAGTGGGGAGGGGGAGTTTCTTAGTTCTGTTTGTCCTGCCAGGAAAATAGTATGAGCTGCTGTTAAAGCACCTGTAAGTACCAGTACTGAAGCCTAGTCAAAATACTGGATGATCCCCCACTTCATCCTCAGAAAACATTACTATCTCCTATAAGTACAGGTGTCATGAGAATACACCTTTTCACAAAGCCTGTGAGCCGTGGGTTGAGCCCAGCTCAGTAGGAACCTGCTGAACTATCTCATGCCTTAGGCACTCAGGTAGGTACACACACACAATAGGCCTACAGTAGCTGAGGTGGGTCCTGGACTGGATAGTGCCAGGACTGGGAGAAAGTGATAAGGAAATGAAAACTAAAATAGCCACAGAGGACTCTTCTGACCCCCCTGCCTCCCATCATACACATGATATTGACGCAACTCTGGAAGATGAAGAAGTGAGGAATACAGTCCTGCTTACTCTTACCTTTTTCTCTAATCTGGCTCACCAAAAAAATGTTGAAAAGCTTATTTTCAAGTGTGTTCAATCAAAGACATCAAGATGTATTAGTTAAAGATGATTTAGTTAAAGGTCTGACTGAAGCACAGTATTTAGAGAACATTAAACAGTCATGCAGGCAGCCTCAAAAATATAGTAGCACTATTTCACTTAGTTCACTTCAAAAGACGCTCACATGAGGATTCAATGCACTTTAACTAATACACTTTAAATTCAGATCTCAAATTAATTTAACTATCAGGTAGACAAGCCCTTAATTGACCGTAAAATTCTTTAAACCAATTTCTTTTTTCTGAACTGGCTGTGGTATTGCACAAAAGCTGACAGTGGGCCTCAGAAGCATGGATGGCACAGTCTAAGGAATTTTCCATTGGACAGAACCGAGAGGGTTGTCCACAAAATAGGAAGGAGTGACTGGGTCAGTGGAACGCATCTGGCTACCCAAGCTGCCACAGATAACTGCTGTGACCTCACCACTGTGTTTTCATAGTCTTACATAAAAGGCGTATGTCTGTGTCCTGCTATCCTCAGCTAGTTCCATGCTGTTCCTGAAGACCCTCCTGTCTGGAACCTGCTCAGTGCTGTTTCTGACTTCTGCTGCCCTTGGATCTCCACAGATCCTCCTGTGGTCTTCAACCCTGTAACATTCATAGCTACTTCAGTCTTCTCGTGATCTCTGACCCACCAGTGGTGCCCCAGTGTGTGCAACTGCTCAGAGGCACCTCTATGTCCTTAGGCTTTCAAACAGCTACTTGACAGATGAGTATTTAATGTACTATATAAAGTGTTGAAATAAATGGCAAATGACAGATAAAATGTTGAAAATAACATGTTACTTCAACACTTTATGCTTTATCAGATTTTTATTTCAACACTTTATACTCAAAGTGTGAATATGATAGGGTTTATCAAGGCCATTTATCTTCGAGTAATGTTAGCATGGAGGGTTGTGATATAAAACATCCATGTTACTTGAAGTTACAATATGCTGAATAGTCAATGCACAGTTTTAAAAATTTGTTAAACCCTGTTTATTTTCATGGTCTTTTTTTAACCAAAGATGCATTGTGAACATTTGTAGAGTCAGCCAGAAACCAAAGGTCTTTCCTTCTACTAAAATAAACAGCAATACTAACTGACTGACTTCAGAAGTCTTTGTGACTGATAAGTATGAAAGTATTTTATGCAGAAAAGCTGAAAGGTAGAAAGGCTGAAAGAGGAGCCAGAGTCAGTGATTTAAAGTATGGCAGCCGAAACTTTTCTTGTGAATTGTTATGATTAGCAGAATTTGTATAGCAATAGTACCTCACAAATATCTTTGCACAATCACCCCAGGCATTAAGAGTAGCAAATATTAAAAAATATTGGATTTTTAACATTTTGTTCAATCAGTTTGTCACTTCTTTGTCCTCATTTATAAATATCAGAAGAACATAGTCCATAGGCAATGTAAAAATTGCATTTGCTATTTCTATATACTGTTAGTGTATCTATATAATAATATACCATTATTACTATTATATGCTATTAGTCCTGTGTACAGAGCCATCTGAATCATCTATTGTTACTGTAATTCCCCCAAGTGCATAAGTATAATTTCTACCTGGCAGTGCATTAGAAGATGCAATAATCTCTGACAGGAATCAATACTGTTACTGAACAAGCCTTTACTTGCTCACAGGGAAGTTTCTTCAGAAATTTTAAATAAAAGTGAATTTTTCCTCCCAACATAATTAAGCCTGTCCCTCTCTTTCAGTGCATAGTAAGGGAAAACTTTGATCACACCTTTAGAATGGTGCAGGAAGACAGAGGATGTGGTAGAGGTGGCCTAAGGTAATAAAGAACTTGAAAGCATTGTGAGTTTCCTCTGGGACAGTCTTTATTTGCCTAAGAAAAAAAAATACGTGAAAACTGATTTTTCTGAAGGTCGGTTGGTGCTTGATTCAAGGTTTATATTTATTTGACCATAATGCCAGTAATCTGTTTTGCATAATTGAACTGATCTTTGAGCTTTTCAAATACTTAAACTCTCTGTTTGCACCAATGTGCTTTCTTTCAGATGCAAAGCCTTTTTTTTTTTTGCTATGTTCCTTAGTATTGAACAACAGTGGCATATTCCATGGACCGCGTTTCCATGGAGCATTATTAAAGGTATTGTAAATAATTTTGTGCAGCTCAAACATCTTCCTACAAGTTATTGATATAAACTCATAATGCAAATGAGCTTATCTGCATGGGGTCATTCAAGTTCCAGCTGCTGTGTAGACACCACATTTTATTGAGTTCTGTATAACATCTGTCAGCAGAAACAAAGCTTTACAAGTTGCTGTGAGCAGTGGGAGCCCAGACATATATCCATGGGGAAAAAAAGGCAAGGTGATGAGAATATTGTTATTTTCATAATATGTCAACTTTGTAGGCTTTAGATCAAAAGCAGATTACAGGAGGGGGAGCAAGTAGGATGTTATGGAAACACTACACACAGATAGGACCAGGACAGTTGAAACTGTGCTGAGAATGAGGTAAAAAGTCCCAGCAAGCTTGATTTTAAGCTGTCCTCCAAAAAGACTTTCAATATACAGTACCTGGGCACAGACTATCACGGAGTTTTATAAGCAGATAGTTCAGTACACTGCAGCAAAAATATATATTTTTAAGAACTAAGGTATTCTATAACTTCTAAGTGTGGAATCATATGGGTAATCACTTCGTACAACTTGCCCTAAAAATTAAAAAGGGCAGAGTTTTTCACGCAAAGGCTTTAGTTTGGGATTCTGTGTTTCTTTTGCAATCACACTGAGAAGAGCAAGGAGCTGCAGCCTCTAGATTACTTTTAATTGCTTATTAGCTACCATAGAAAAAGATATGTAAAAACTCTGACTTTGATCTTGCCAGGGGAAAAAAAATTATTTCTGTAATATATATATTCCACTGGACCTGGATAGAGTTAATTTTCTTCATAACAGCTCATACGGGGCTGAGTTAGTTTTTTGACTGAAACAATTTAGATAACACATTAATCTTCTGGCTTCTGCTGATCAGTGTTTGCATGGTGTCAAGTCTTTCTGTGCTTCTCTCTCTGCTTCCCCAAGTGAATAGACTGGGATGCTGTGCAATAGGTTGGGGAGACAACTGGGCAGATGACCCAAACTAATCAAGGCCATATTGCATACTATATAACACCATGCTCAGCAATGGGAGGGGAAACAGGAAGGCTTGGAAGAGTAAACCATGTTTTGCTCAGGAACTGGCTGGACATAGTTTTCCTCGTGGGGGATGGTGAATGGTTGACTTTGCTTCATTTGGTTTGTTTTCTTCTCTCTTCTTTCACTTATTCTTTTTTAAATTTTTGTCAATAATAATAATAGTAGTAATAATAATAATAGTAATAATTATTATTATTTTTATTATAATTATAATTTATGTTGTTGTGATCTTGACCCCGCAAGTTTTCTTGCTTTTATTTTCCATTTTGTCTTTCCCCTACTGAGAATGGCCAGGGGGAGGGAAAGGGAGGGAGATGTAAAAGCAGCTCTGTAGCATTTAGCTGCTTACTAGAGTGAACCAACAAATTTCAGTGTCATACTCTGTCTTCCAATCCCTCTGAATCATCCAAAGAAATATTTTTGATTCTGTGCAGTAGGTTAGTGAAATGATCCATCTTAAGAAATGGTTTTCCCCTGCCTCCTACCCAAAAAATCTGGCACTGGCACAACAAGAGAGGTCAATAACTGCAATACCATAACAGGGGTCTGAAATAAGGTGAAATGGATATGCTGTAAGCAAATTTCATTGCAAAGAACCAAAATTTTAATTGCCTTCTAAATGTCCTTTATGATTTTATTTCTGTGCAGCAATCCATAACCACCTGAAATGGATCAACCCTTTACCATGTCAGATCAAACCCTTCACTCTCTGCAAATATCTCTCCAAAACTATTTTAGCCTGATCAGACATTTCAGTCCAAAATTGGGAGTGGAAGGCAGAAAACAGAGAAGTGACTTAGGTCATAGGGGTAAGTGACTAATAGAGCTGGGATAGAAGTTCAATTAGCCTTGTGACATCTTGTCCATTCAACTACCATGAACAACTAAGAGACTTTCCCTTTCTTAAACTCCCAGAGCACATTTTTACTGACATTCAGCATCCCAAAAGACTGAAGGTCAAGTAACCTCTTCAGGTCAAGAAGTGGGATATGAAAGACAGAGAGCATATTGTTCTTGTCAGAAATATCAAACTTACGCTCCTGTGGTTTAGGGCATGGTTGTTCTTTTTTTTCTTTCTTTCTTTCTTTCTTTTTTTCTTTCTTTTTTTCTTTCTTTTTTTCTTTTTTTCTTTCTTTCTTTCTTTCTTTCTTTCTTTCTTTCTTTCTTTACTATTGCATCTCTTTTTTATGTCAGAAATCTTTGGAAAAAAACAAGTAAAATCATATTCTCTTCATCATTATTTTATGAGGCTTCTTTGCATGAAGGGTTATTTAACCTTTTGAGTTAGTAAAGAAGAGCAGGCTTTAAAACATTTATAAATATATTTTCAGATGTGCCAATAGCTGTTATATAAAGAGTTTGCAATTAAGAATTCTATGAACAGAATATTTAAGAAAAACCTGCTGTTAAGAGCATAAAAGATGTAGTTTATTCATTGCCCATCTAAAGCAAAAGGTGCCAGACTGCTGTTGGAAACAGTTTTGGAAAACTAAAAAATGCTTATCTTTAGAAAGGTTCTAGGCTTTCTAAATTTGTGCAGTGACAAAAGAATATGAAAAGTTTGCAATTAATATTTGTCATCAACAAAAAGAATTTAGGAACACTGAATTAAAGCTCAGGCTTCTCTTACTCTTGAGCTCCATATTTGGCAGACCATTTTTCCTGTCAGAAAAAATCCATAGTAACAGAGGATGAGAGTCACATATAAAAGATGTGCCAAAAATTTTGCAGCCAAAATACTTTCTCTGTTGTCTTGTACCTTGACTTTTGTTCTTTCTGTTTAGGAATGCTTCATGGGGCAGAGCTAGAAAAATGGAATTTGCACAATCAAACAGAAAAAATGCTGGGGAATCAGAGCAGACGTTATGAAGTCATGCATCACAGTTAAATGATTCTGAATAAATGATCTGTAAAATCACACCTGTTTATTTGCAGATAATCTACAACAAAAGCAATAAAAAAAAAAAATTAAATTCCTCAGACAGCTTGACCAATTTAAGTTTTTGCACAGAGCAACCAGCATGTTTAAAAGAAGCTTACACATTGCATAATAGGGCCTGAAAGGGTTGTTCCACAATATTGTATTTAAGAGAGTATGTTACCCAGAATTATACACATACAGATTTGAAATAAAATGAATGGGTTGTAAAAGATTTGACTGCCCTTGATCTTTGCACTTGTTCCCCACTGATGTCTTTGAGACCTGCACAAGTGGATCAAGACATCTATCGTCTCCATGTGGCTGGCTGGCAAAGTTCCCCATGTATAGTGGATTTGAGTTTAACTTGGTTATGATGTAGGGCAAGTATTACACATTTCCCAGAATTTATGTAGCAAGTTTCAAAGTACTATTTTGTAATTTTAAATAATATGTGAGTTTGAAAAGGGAAAGGTGTTCATTTCCAGTCCTGCAAGTGTGTTTCTCTCTGATAAGAGAGTAAGAAGACCGAAATATCGTTAGATGCTGGCGGTACAAAATGGCATACCCCCACGCACAGTCTTTGACAGAAAGAATGTGCTTCTTTTTTTTGTTTGCATTTCTAAATTTGCAGTGGCAGGTTGTGCTGGTTTTGGCTGGGGTGGGGAGGGCACAGAGCCAGGAAAGCTGACTTCAACTGACCAGAGGGATATTCCGTACAATATGGTGTCATACTTAGCATATAGTGCTGGGGCAAGAAGTAGAAAAGAGGGGGCATTGGGAGTGATGACATTTGTAATCTTGTAATCTGTCATGGTTTAACCTCAGCCAGCCACCATGCCCCATGCAGCTGCTTGCTCACTCTCTCATCAGGGAGACTGGGGAGAGAATTGGAAGGGTAAGAGCCAGGAAACTTGTGGTTGAGATGAATACAGTTAATAGGAAAAGGAAAAGCCATACCCACAAGCAGAAGAAAACAAGGAATTAATTCACTGCTTCCCATGGGCAGGAAGGTGTTCATCCATCTCCGGAAGAGCAGGGCCCCATTGTGTGTGTAACGGTTTCTTAAGCAGACAAACGGCATCACTCAAAACATACCCGTCTTCCTCCTTCTTGCCCCCCACTGTATATACTAAGTATGACGTGATATTGTCTGGAATATCCCTTTGGTCAATTTGAGTCACCTCTCCTGGCTGTTTCTCCTCCCAGATTCCCATGCATGCCAAACTTCCTTGCCAGCAGGGCAGTTTGAAAACCAGAAAAGACCTAGTCTCTGCATAAGCACTGCTCAGCAATAATAAAAACATCTCCATACTATCATCCCTCTGCTCAGCACAAATCCAAAACATAGCTCCATATTACCCACCGTGAAGAAAATTAACTCCCCCCAGCCAAAACCAGCACATCTTCCCAACTCACCATTGCACAAGAAGGAGTCTGTTTTTTGTGGGGATGGCTGAGCACCTGCCTGACCTTGGTAAGCAGTGAATTAATTCCTTGTTTTGCTTTGCTTGCATGCACAGCTTGTGCTTTACCTACCAAACTGTCTTTATCTCAAGAAGCAAGTTTTCTGTTTTAGTCTTCCAGTTCTCTCCCTAATGCCTCTGCTGGGGGAGTGAGTGAGTGGCTGCGTGGGGCTGAGCTGCAGACTGGGGTTAAAGTGCAACACAAGTTTGTGTTCTGAATTTAATATTTCTCCCCTAGTTGTTATGCAGCATGGTTTACATTATTGAACTCTAGGCAGCTGAAGCAATACTTAAACTGATAATATATATTCCTTCACACAGTTCAGCCAGATTCTCTGGATCCTTTCTGAACAGTGATGGGGCAGATTAAGGAAAAAGGAAAGCATTAAGCAGTGCTTGAAGAACGACTTTGTCAGCTTCTGACTATTTTAAACTTTTCTCCTAGGTTTGACTTGAGATGTCTTGGGTAGTTCTTATGCTCACACTAACCAAAAGAGACTCAGTTACATGGTAAGTAGGACCAAAAACAATGAAGAAATTGTCAGATAAATGCTCAGGTACCAGTTTTCTCAAAGCTAAAGGGCAAGACAGTAGAAGGGTTGAAGACAATTCTGTCTGAGGAGGGAGAAAAATGAAGCCATTCATTTCAGAGGGTAAATACTGAAACTTAGAAAGTTGAGAAGAAAAGCATGTGACAGATGCTGATACACCAGAGGAACTAACACTGTTTCAGGATGTCTATTAAATGACCTGCTATGACATATGCTGACGTAAGGAATGTAAAGAGGCTCACTGCTGCGTGTGAAACACCTTGCCCCAAAGTTCACTATGCCCTTGAGGCCCAGCTACACGGGTCTCTTTTGCAACATCCATAGAATACACATGTTCTGGAAGGAAATTAGTGCAGAGTCTTTTTCTTTTTCCTACTTTTATATTTGAGTCTTTTCCAGAAAAGAGAACGCAAGTCTAAAAAGGCCTAACTTTTATCTAGACAGCCAATGTCATATTAACAGAAGTGCAGGGCTGGTGAAAATGAGTTGACATTTTCTTTTTATTTCATATCTACAGTAGATTGATCAGCTTCCAAGCCCATTACCAAGGAGTGAAGCAGCATTTGTCTCTATTGTGAAACCAGCAAACATCACAACTAGGGTAAAGAATCCTTAAAGTGGTGCATGATCTGGTACACATCAAGTGTCATTCAAATTCCATTATGTCAGTGAGATTCACCAGGAGAAGTTCTGTGTGTCTAGTACAGTATATCTGAAAAAGGAAAACTATCCCAAAGGATACTATTCCCCTCATTTGTGTCAAGAAGTGAAGTTAAATATTTTTTTCAGAGAATGAGGCTATTCATTGATTATCTATTTCTCATATTTTCATCATAGAATATCTTTTCAGATAAGAGAGGCTGTACGGGTCATTCCTGCACAGGCCACCTGCCGTTATTAATCTCTGAATTAACATCAGTTAACAAACAATTGAGCAGTAGGCACTCCAGTGCATTTCCATGATTTATTGCAGCTTTTTTTGTGTGCATAGTTATGATTTCTACAGTGTTACTACCACTATCATTTAAATATATCCAATTACTTTCCTTGACTTCACATAGAATTCTCCTTTTACCTTCTTCATATAAAATATTTTTGCTTAATATGCACATTAAGATTCACTTAATACTAATCTTTTCACTTTTCACTTAAAAAACATTCAAGGCCAGGCTGGATGGTGCTCTAAGTAACCTGGTTTAGAGGAAGGTGTCCCTGTCCATGACAGTGGCATTGGAATGAAATGATCTTTAAGGTCCCTTCCAACCCAAACCATTCTATGATTCTGTGAATATGCAGTATCTTTCAAACTGTTCTAATGTCAAATGCCTCAGTTGTTTCTGTCATGTAAAGTAATTGCTTCTGGCCCATAGTGTAATGATTCCTGCTCATGCACAGATTTGTTATGTTTGCCCTTTGAGAAGTAAAGTTTTTATCAGTTTTTGGTTTTATTAGTTCCTGTGAAGCACATCTTTTACTTTCATTCTGAAGGAAACATCAGGAGTGGTCAAGTGTCCTCTGTGCACACAGGAGTCTTGCATATTGTTTGACTTCACAGATGCCACATTTCACTTGCCCTTCCTATTTCTTCTTTTTCATGTTGCAGCCACTTCATCTTCTTGGCATTTTTTATGAGTCAGAGTTGACCAAACCAATCTTCCAAAGTTAATTATTAATTTGATTCATCAATAATTCAAGCTTTTTTTTTTTTCAGCTGTGTGATGTCATCTGTGTTAGTTAAGGACCTTAACTTTAGATCATCTCAAGTCATGCCCTCTACCTCATTTATCATTCTTACTGTCTAGTTTAAAAATATGATGAAAAGCTGTGGTGATTCTATGCTTCCTTATATTACAACAAGCTTGGGACTTGTTTAATTTTTCTTTTTTTTTTTTACAATGCTGCAAGAGTCTTCAAACACAGCTTTCATAACTGCAGTTATAAGTTCTGAATGCCACGTGACTTTGCAGCTTTCCACAGTGTTTCCAATCAAACTGCAACAACAATCCATGAAAAGGACAAACATCATTACTGCCTTCTCATTTTCTTCAATAGCCAACAGCGCACGCATTCTCAGGCAGTGCAGCTTCAGTCTGGTTTGAGGTTGCCCTAACTGTCTTCCCCTTTTACTCTTTAAAATGGCTTCTATCTGCAAATTATTGCCATGATTTTCCTGAGTTGTATTTCAGCAGAATCTTTTTACCAACTCAGTTCAATTATTAATGGTAGTCAGTTCTTCTATATTTCTTCTTCCCCTCGTACATAATTCCATGAAAACTGACTGGAAAGTCAAAATGCTCCCAACATTTTCTTTAGCATCATATTTTTCTTTAGCCACTGTGAGTGCTCCCAGCTTAATCATTTTGCACATTTGTTCCATTTCTGTATTCACAGAATCACACAATGGTTCAGGTAGGAAGGCACCACAGTGGGTCACCTGGTCCAACCTCCCTGCTCAAGCAGGGTCACCTTAGAGCACGTGGCACAGGATTGTGTCCAGGTGGTTGCTGAATACCTCCAGTGAGGGAGACTCCGCAACCGTTCTGGGCAAGCTGCTCCAGTGCACGGTCATCTGCACAGTAAAGATGTTCTTCCTCATGTTCAGGCGGAACTACTTATTCTTCAGTTTCTGCCCATTGCCTCTTGCCATACTGCTCGGCACCACAGAGAAGAGACTGGCTCCATCCTCTTGATGCCCTCCCTGCAAATACTAACAGACATTGATGACATTCCCTCTCAGTTTTCTCTTCTCAGGGCTAAACAGGCCCAAATCTCTCAGCCTTTCCTTGTAACAGAGATGTTCCAGTCCCTTAATCATCTTTGTCTATGTGATCTTTCAATATCAACAAACTGTCTTGGACCCCTCTGAAAGTACAGATACTTTATAGAAGTATTTGATTGTGTCAATATCCCAGCAGGGGTACAAAGGATGCCTCATATTCCTACCTTCTGATTACATCTTTGGTTGCTTGTGCTTGCTTGAGGTGCTCCCTCTCAAGCCTCCTTTTGCTACTGGGGTGGTCATTATAGTTCTCCTTTTCCCACGCCTCATCTCTGTTGAGCCTAGCCTTGTTCCCATCCTTCTTCAAGTCTAATTTAAACCCCTATATGACTGATTCTTTAAGTTCTGTTTTGTTTCCAAAACTTTTACCAATCTCATTTTAGAAATGTCTTCATTCTTTACAATGTCATCATACTTTCAGCTTTCCCCATAACTGTGATTTCTTTTTGTATCTCAATTTTTATAAAACTTATCCAACTATTTCTGTCTTTATATCTTCCAATAATTTTCTTTCCTGAATTTAGTTTTGGTTTCCTGAATATTTCCTGTCCAGTCTGTAATGAGATTTCTTCATCAACATGAATTAATAGACTGCAAAAATGTCTAAATATCACCTTGTGTATCTTCCTCAT
Source organism: Pseudotriccus pelzelni (assembly GCA_035584735.1). Classification (NCBI taxonomy): domain Eukaryota; kingdom Metazoa; phylum Chordata; class Aves; order Passeriformes; family Tyrannidae; genus Pseudotriccus; species Pseudotriccus pelzelni. The sequence goes on from JAWMRA010000078.1 coordinate 106,809,052, forward strand.
AGACCTTTCCTTTTATCAAAATTGAATTTGGTTTCAACTATAATCAATTTTGTAATCTCAGAGTTGTTGTTTTTTTCACTTAACCTTCTTTACCTCAAGGCTTTCATGAACGGTGGCATTTTCTACTCTTCTACTTTTAACAGTCAATGCCTTTACTAATAATAAATTGCTCTCTTTTCCTTTTAGTGTGGGTAAGTGTCAAATTCCATAAAAGCTCCTGATGTCTTTAGGAGAAATCCACCTGCAGTCTGTAATCAAACTGTGCATCTCAAGGCAACTCTGAACTTTGTCCTGGACAACAGGAGAGTAAGAAATTGCTGAGGGGGGAATGTTACCAAGATTTAAACTGGGTTTAGTATTTTTGTCAAGAAACTGAATAACAACATCTTTTCTGAAAAAAGTAATGTCTCCTTTTGAGAATTATCAACTATCTATACTGACATATCTTCTCGTAATAATCCATCAGGGTCAATTGAAATAATAAGTTAGCAATTTGTGAGAATTGCTTTTGTAATATGATGATTTCACCATTAAAATAATTATGTTTTTAAATGATTAGCCCTCACAGTCACTATTTAAAAGTGAACTATGTCTATTGTTCTTGAATTCCCGATCAATTTTGTCTCATATAGTGGGTGGGCTGCTATCAGATGTTTGGCAGACTACAATGCAAATTAAGTTTTTTAGTCTATGGAAATATCCATTAACCATACACATTCCAAACTTTAAAAAGCATGCTTGAAAATTACAGTTGATTAGATTCTTTGTTGTGAATTGCAGAACAAAAGCTGAAAATCCAGCTCTGCTTTTCATGTATTATATCAAACAATGATGCAATTCCACCATTGTATAGAACAAAAGGTGTGTTCATGTTTGAAGAACACAGTGTCCATAAGGTTTAATCTGCAGTCTTATGTTCAGAGAGGTTTGTAAATCGATTCTTCACTAGATGCTGTAACTCTTGTCGACTGAAGATAAATGGCTGGATTCCTAGAGAATACAACACAAAGAAAACCATTAGCCCTGACAATTCATAAACAAAGTAAAGAATATTATTCGCTCTTTGTTCTTGTAAAATAGTACCCAGGTTTCAAACACTAAAAAGGAAGCTCACATAAACCATCACAATTATTAAGTCAAAATGAGTTTGTTTATGAACAAATGTACCAACAGAAAAAAGGCTGGTTTCTTAATAAGAAGTGAAAAAAAGGAGCAGAGGTAAGAGAAACCTCCATCGTAATCACAACAGCTATGTTAATATGTACAGCTTTGTTTTCAGCCTTTTTTGTTTTATTATCTCAGTCTTGCTGACCTATTTCTTCACTGAAAAAAGAGTGTCTGAAGCACATCGAATGCTTCTAGGTCAGAGGTTCCCAGCGTCTGTGCACCATGGTGACAGTCTCAGGAGATTTTCAACCAGTAAGAGTTTTCACAAATCTCTCATGAAAACCTCTTCAGATTACCGGAGGGTGGGAGGGCTGGGGCTTGGTGTGGGGTTTATTTTGCACTATGCGCATTTGTCTTCAGCCTTTGTGAATTTGAGATTCCCTGGATCACTTGGCTGCCTAGTCCCAGAAATTAAAAAATATTTTACTTTTCTTTCTGTGACATTAAAAATGCATTGCAATGAATAATATAGTAGGGCTGTGTATAAAACTAAGGCTTCTGCATTCCTTTTAAATGTTTGTTCTTTAGCAGAGATTCTCTGAGGGAAACTTATTGAAAGGATGAACAGTAATTTAATTTTTTATCATAAGCATTAGTGGAAAATAAAGGACAAAAGTACTTTGCAGGGCTGAAGAAAAGGAAAAGATATTTATCGTGGGAAAATACTGCATCTGGGCTGAATCTCTGGCACTGTGCATTCTTCTTCTGTTCAAAGAGTGGCAATAAGGAGATTAATATTTAGAGTCTAGAATCATTTCCTATTTATGTCATAAGGTTACTAAAGTAACCTACCATGAAAGTGTGCTTAAAAAAAGTGTGCAGTCAGTAGATAAAAGCAAAGCTTTTGTGAAAAATCATTTTTAAATTCTGAAAATAAATTCCTTAACTACTGGGTGTCCCCAACAATATTCTGGAGGAATGTTAAAAGTAATAACCAGTCCAATCATCGAATCACACATATCAGTATTTCTGATACAAGGAAGACCTGCACTTTTGGAAGACAACTCATGAAAATTGTTCCAGGAATTTACCATATGTTCACAGATTTGAAATATCGTGCCACATCACTGCAATTTCACAGAGAAAAAATAAGTGCTGTTAAACAATGAAGTAATTATTGAAGTTAAGACATGTATAGAGCTCTTCAGTTCGGGTACCATTTGTGATGTTCTCATTCACTCATACACAACTTTTTCTGATATCAGTGGGAAATCATACATAGCAAGGAGTAGGTCTTTTTACACTGCCGAAAGACAGGAAAGAAAGGGAAAAGCAGTAATGTTCTTTCCCCTTCCCAAAAGAAACTATCAGTTGATAAACTGAACTCTAAAAACAAAGCATCAAAACTACCAAGTATTTAATTTTCTTTGCAGATACCTCATGAATTCACATCCTTTATAAAAGCCAAGACACAGTTTGGTTTCAGTAGGTCAAATAGATTTGTTGAGGCACATACTCCCATTCCATTTCTGCCTCACAAGCGCTATCCAGCTGTGTTAATTTTTTTTTTTTTTTTTTTTTGCCTGAAAGGTAGATAAGCTTTTTCTTCAGGACACATTCAGACCAAGCCCAAAGATGCTTTCACATTTTGCTGAGCTATGCAAAATACCCACTAATAATATTGTAGCACAGTAAATTGTGAATAAAATACTGGAGTTTGTGGAGTACCTGTTTAAAAAAGCCCATCTGTAAAGCCCATCTGTAATAGTAAATCACTCATAACTACTATGTATTGTACCAGTTTCTCCCAGTTCTAGTAGCTACAGATTTCTTTCTCTCTCTCTCACTCTCTCTCCTTCTCTCACATAACACACAGATAAGAATAAGAGAAAAACAATTTTCCTGTTATGAATTATATGAATTCTCTTTCCTCACATTTATCCCAAAACCATGACTATTCTCTAAAACTATCTCTCCAAAATTTGATGATGCTAAAATAACGTCTTGCACATAATATCCCAAAAGTGAGAAGAGAACTGAGTTGCAGAAGAAATCCTTCAGGTAGAAGCCTTGACACAAGAATACTAGCTAAGAACAGGAATATCCTATGTGATGGGAATTTCTGTGTGAACTGCTTCCAAAACCCAAGTTGGACTATATTGAAAGTGCCATTTTCAAGCTGAATGAGCTGGTACAAACTGTTACTCTTTCTATTTTTGTCCTTGTTATTATTCCAAGCACACTTACATCATTGTTTGGGGAGCAATAAAAATTGTATAATATTCAAAGGCAGAAAGTATCAGTATTTAGCGCAAGTCTTTTGTTACTCTTCTCACAGCAAATCACCTGCAATAGCAATGGTGTAAAAAATGGCAATGGGTTCTCCAAACTTGCAGCATTCTGTACTTCAGTTTACCATGGCTGCAGTAGCTGCAGGTTAAAACCAGAATGACTAAGTCAGTCAAGAAAAATGCTTTACCCTCAGGGCTTTCTAGTCCACTCCACAATATGGGAATGTCTCTCTGACACTTTCAAAGGAATGGAAGATTTGTACGGCAGACCTTACCAATTATGTATAACCAGAAGTGAATGCAGACTTCAGAGCACTGAAACTTTCCACATAACACATGGTAGTTACATTACTGACATTTTTTGCAACTTCCTGATATTTTGAAAATCCTCAGATTGTAATTTAGATTATTAAAACCTTGGTTTTTAGAGAGCAGTGGGAAAGCAGAAGTTCACTACTGCTCTTACTCAGAAGAAGGGCTTTTCCAAAAAAAGAGGGTTTGGTTTTAAACCCATTCTTGTCTAATGCAATCTAATCTAACCACTGAGTCAAAGCTTAATACAGAAAGAAGATCTTATACTGAAACAACTGGTATGGTTGCATATGTTGTCTGTGCACACTTGTGTGTTCTGTTTATGCATGCACAGATGTGGCCATGACTTGTGTGGGCACAAGCCAAAAATAGTCAAAAGCACAGTGTATATTCTAGTGATGTTTAATGCCATGAGACTAAGTGAAACAGCAGAAGAAGGAAATCTCATGGCAAACTTCTTCTTATACTATGGAACTGAACAAGTCCTCTGGCAAGAAGAAGCCCAAGAAAAGAAACAGTTATACAGTTTGTATTCTTTCTTAAGATAAAAAGTGAAATCAATTTGGGAAGTAAAAATACAGGTCACACAAAGAACAGAAAAGGAACAAAGAGGCAGAAGGAGTAGTTGCACAGAGAAATGTCAGGTAAGCCTATTTGGTGAAAGCACTTGAAAGCACTTTGAAAAATAACAATGGTCTCCACGGATTTCTGATGGAGCAGTCTCACATTCTGTAATTTGCACTGAAGGCTCTCAGATACAAGCAGCATCTTGAAATGTCACCTTTTCTCATCTCTAATCTCTCCAGTGGATGTCCAGCTCAGCACCTGGGGATCTCACGGCAACTAAGCTGTTAAACTTTTATCACCTGAAAGAGTAAACCTTGTCACCTTGAACAGGATTTTCTTCATGGGAATCCAGTACTATGAATTGGAGTCAGGACTTTTCCACTATTACCATCCAAAATGTAAAACCCAAGTGTTAATATTCTGTAATGAAGACATGCAGAAGGGGAAGTACCTCCAGATAGGTAAGGAGCATAGGCAGGTAGTGTTGTTTTACAGGTCCAGAACTTTTGAATTGTCTCACATCTAACACTCTGACCTTGCATAAGCAGCCTGACTTGTCTGCATTTCAGTTTTGTCTGCTCTAAATTAGTGCACTTTGCTGCCAAAGAGACTTTAAGACATGTAATCAATGTATACATACAGTTTTGAGGGTATTACTTTTTGCAGGTACTGATGTTAATATTTGATTCTAAGCTGTTGTTTGAATTTTCTCCTTTGGTACATGCTGGTGACTTCTCTGTACACTTAGAATTCTGAACAGTTCACAGAGACAAAATGGAGAAGGACTCTTGGAGATAGCCAAACTATAAGGCCAATATAGAAAAAGGCTACAGAGTTGTGAAAAGCGATGTGTGGAAGAGATAGGTAATAAATGATTATTTTTTAAGCCCCATAAAACAACTAGAGAAGCATCCCTCCCAATCCTGCCCCAAGAGTCCTTTCACCAGGAAAAGTGAAAGTGTAAAAGTGTAAAAAGAAGAATAAGGTGTCATCCCATGAAATGGTGGAATACAATCAATTACTCTAACATGCTGTGAAAGTTAAAGGTAGAAAAGAATTTGGAGAGGATTTATATTCAAGAGGGGCAGGAACTATAAAGCAGACAATTGTTTGCTTATGCATGGCATAAACTGCTGACTGCCTCAAAATGAGATTATCCTGTCGGGAGAAAGCCTGCCCTACACTTAAGTTCTTTCTTACACTTTTTTTTGCTGCCACCCTGCCAGGTGGACATGCTATCCTTTGCAAGGTGACCCTTGGCTCTGATCTAGTTGAGCCATTCTTATATTCCCAGACTGCAGGTCTAGCTACCACTGGAAATGAGGGCAATAACACTTTCCCTATTTTACCTTTATAGTGGAAGGAAGAAAAAATGATGGCAAGAAAGGACAAGACTGCTTGTGATTGCGGTCCTCAAGCCAGCTCAGTAATACTTCTGGGAAAGCAAAAATGGGATACAAGATGAATGAGAGACTGGTGCAGAAAAGGAGACAGACTGCAGAGCTGTCCCTACAGACTCCGCATGCATGAGGTGGAAGTAAGCAGTTACTGCACAACTGGACCTATCATCTGGGTAACCTGTCATCCAAGACTCCAAATTATGATCTCGCCCTTTAATAAGGTCCTAATGCCCTGTGGACAAAATGCAACACTCTTTGAGTTCATTTAGTCACATGGAAAAACAAGGCTGTAATCCCTGGTGGATATAATAATCTCAGAGCAGTTCAGTAAATGTGAACTGGGCATATTCTATGATTCTGCAATTTTTATTCAGGTTAGCTCTAGAGAACAAGAGAAAAAGCAATACAACTGCAGTGGGAAACCTGACTAAGGCTGTCACTAGAAATGCCAGCAGTTTTCTAGTTCTGATCACAAGTGTTATTTTTCTACATAATAAGGACAGCATGAGGGAGGAAAATCATAATGCAAGTTCTTGTTCTATTCTTTTTTTTTTTTTTGAGGCAGGCCTGATGTCTGCAGTGTCTCACAAGTACTTGAGGCACTAAATATTATTAATAAAACTCAGAACTTTCTTGCAGAAGAAAGATTTTTTCCCCATACAGTGTCTACATTGAATGGAAATATTTAAAAGTCTATGAACACCTGGATAATAAAGATCTGCATCTTTTCCTTACTTAATCTATAACACCCTTTTTCTGAATTCCCCAAATGATATTTTTATGGGTTTTGTTTATGGTTCTGGGGGTGTTGGAGTTTATTTAACAGATCATGCTATGCTTTAATGCCGGTAGCAAAACTATGTGTCACATTACACCTCTTATTTTCTCCAACTGTTTTCTCTGATTTACATAAAAAGAGGGAGAGTAACACGGTTAAACTGTTCGGTAGGTCACTGTTAAGCACTAAAGTAACTGAATTCAAATACTGGAATAAGTTCCAGATGGTTGCTTCTTTGAAGTTGAGCGGAGACTGGCCGCAGCGGCGGCGGATTGATCATCCCTTTGCTGGAAGGACGCGGCTTTACCTTGTTGCTAATCAACAGCGCCACTTTCTGCTGAAAGGGAATCATGACATCTCCGGGAGCGGCAACCTGGCAAGCTGATTTCAGTGACTTGATGCAAATCACAAACCTGCCTCCTCAGTAGTTAGCTTGGCTGTATAAGAAACTTCTTCATCAAAATATACAAAGTGCATTCCGCAAATGTTGCAGTCTGATAATCAGGCCTGATGCTTACATGGAAATGGAAAAATCCATGTTTGCCTTAGAGTTTTGTTCAAACAATTTCATTCTTTCTTCCCCACACGCATCACCATCATCTTGACCATTCATGCATTACAACCTTATGCCCGTAGTCTGATGGATGATGCAAATGCTGTGATTTACACATAAAATAAAATCTTGGGAAGACTGCATTATTTCATGTCATTGCCTATTTCAAAAATTGGCATGTGAGTTCATGTAGATTCTTCACGAAAACAGACATTTTAAAAATACTGGTGTGTATAATCCTGTGGATATTGATAAGTACTGAAGCTCACAAACTGTCTAACATGACAGCCAGAGAAGTCACTATCTTTACTGCCTGGTTATGTTTAGGAAAAAAGAAAACAGAAAAAAAAAAGAAAAAAAAAGCTAAATTTATATTTTAGATATTCTTCATAACTATTTCTGACATCAACTCTTCACATTTTTGCTGGCAGCAAATTAAACAGTACAGAAATCTGATGTACCTAGGAAAACTGCCGAAACTGCTTTTTAAACACTGTCATTACTAACATACATTGAAGTATCTCCAAAGTAAGGAAATAAGGAGCAAATAATGCCACCCTTACACCTATATATATTTTATGTGTATATATATGTACATATATATGTGTAGCTGAATGTCTAACAAGGCTTCCAAAATATGCTGCAGATAGAGAAAGATGAAAATAAATATTGTTTATTTCAAAAGCTTTCTTAAACTCTGTGAAATTAATACAGCACAATAGTGACATATGCATGAGACTGAAGGATCATGGCTAAACTTCAGTGCCAAAGGCTTCACTGCATTTTCTGAAGCAGGAAAAGTTCAAAAAACACCATAATCTGGTAACCACCAAGCAGAACCTTCCACTGACTGTGTTGTTTATGCCTGCATATTGAAATTCAGTCATAAAACTCTTTCACACACATTTCTCTGGTAGAGGCATTAGGGTGCGATGAAGGACTTACTTTTTTTGCAATCTGTCACACACTGTGTTCAGCTCTCACTGTAAATTCCCTAGAATAAAGCAGATAATGCTATTCTTTCTTGGCTCTGCCCTTACATTAACTGAAATATTTGCTGCACTCATTGCCATTTTCTGTTTCCTGGCTTTCAAAAGCAGTATTAGAAGAAGTGGAGGTGTATTATCTTATCGGGACTTTTATATTTTCAAATATCCAGGATGCTCTCACATTGTCTGCTTCCCACATAAAAATTGACTTGGAAAAGAGAAACTTTTCTCCCCACAATCAATATCTGAACAAGTGCTATCCAGCACAAACATCTATAGTCTAGACATTAAAGCAAACCTTTCAGCAGCGCATCCTGATTTCTGCTATGTAGCATGACCATGGCAGTTTATTAAAGAATCCTTTTCAGTCTCCAAGTTAATGCTTTGTAGCATGAATCCCAGACTTTGGAGGCTCTCTTCCCTGCAACAAAAGGCATATGGTGAAGTATCAAGCAAGTAAGAGGTCTGGACAGGGATAGAAGAATGTGACTCAAAACTGCTAATGATTATCTGACAGGATCTGCAATTGGACACTGCAAAGGAGAGCCCACAAATCCTCTGAAATGAGGGATGAGCAATAACCATCCCCAGCAAGACAAGATAAAAAGAAAGGCAGCCTTACAACTTTTCTGAATGACTTTTGCTCTTAGGAAAAAGCAAAGTGTATGAAAGTCCAGTAACAAAAGAAAATACCATCTTCCCCTTGTGAAGCCAACTAAAGCCCTACCCACTAGCAAAGCCTCTCCTTACAGGTTACAGGGTTCCAGAGGTTTTGTTTTACAGCTGAATTTGGCTTATTTAACCATAATGTTTTTCCACACATCAGTACCTCCCGCCTTCACCAAAGCATAAAAAGGCATTGAGGGACTTAATATCTAATCCTGCCACAACTTTCAGAGCCATAGCAAGGAGGTGAGTGAGGAGCCTGCTGTCTTGAAATTACTGTTTAAGAGCTCTCCCAGTGTGCTTTCAGGGATTTTCCAGTTGTTTGCAGGCTGTGCTGTGTTTTGCTATACAACCAAAATAATACTATGATTTCTGGTCATTCCATTCCAGGATTTTTCACATAACAAGGCATAGCAGAATCTGGCCTCTACTTGTTATTTTTAATGTCATTTAAGTGCATGGCAAAGACATGCAAGTGAACTATTTAGTATTTTCTTTGCAAGGACAGAAGAGCTAAAGATGGTGATTACAAATCACTCTGGGGCACGCCTATAAACTCCAAGTAATCCATTGAAGGGAGATAATGCCAACACATAATGGGAGCAAGGAGATCAGTATTCCCTTTTCTCTGTAATACTAGGAAACATCAATATTCATGGCTCTGCTAATACAATGTGCGTTGTTTAGCAAAGTCAGAACAAGGCAAAAAGAGAAGAAGATTAGAAACCCACGAAAGCGTGTCCTGTACACCGATTGGACGGCAAATGCTTTTGTGCTGCAGCCGAGCAGCAAAAATCCAGAGACTTGTTTCATTACTACCAAACTGGAATGGCAAAATCAGAATTTCTATCAATTTGGAGCTAATTCTTACCAGAAATCGTGGTTTTGCTAGCACATACAATAGTCTTTGCTTCTTGGAGTTTCACAGGCTGTTTTTCCTACTAGTAGTTAAAGTCTAGTATGTTACAAAAGCCTGCTAAAAATCTCCTGTCTCCTAGGAAAACTTTTCTTCCTACCAGTCCTCTAATTGCCCAGATAAAATACTGCTGCACAAAATACTTGGAGGTGACTTGCAGCAGGGTAAACACCGCCACCCTTGGGCTGGCATAGGCTTGTAGAAGCTTTGGCTGTGAAGCAGGTAACAGCTCTTTTGAGCCCAAATCCACAATTTTGGCATCTGTAACCTAGAACAGCTGTGCAAAAGGCTCTGTTCACACAGAATTTCAACACTTTCAAAGGATGAATCCAAACATTTATTTTTTTCTCCTCTCTTGCAGGCCTAACTGGATATTAAATCTGTTAATGCCCTCTATGCCTCTTTTTAGTCTGCTAAGTGTCCTATGCATTTTCCATGTCCCCACATTGGTTTTTCTGCCCTTCCTATATTACAATTTCCAGCTTCCTTGCTCTGATACTCGATGAATAAGGTTATATTCTTCTTTCACAGAAGGGGAAACTGTGTCAGTATAGATCCATGAACCATGTGGGAAAATAAGTTTTTATTTGTTTAAGTTCAGCACTTAACAGGAGTCAAGTAGTGTGGAGTTAGGGGAAATTCACATCTTGAAGTGTGAGTTGAGTCTATAAAACCATTAAAATTTATTTTCCGTTGGAGAATTGAGAGGTTAAGCCATTAACTTTGTGAATTTGCAGAGGTGTCCCAGAAGCTTAGTCAAATCCAGTGTTTGTATCATGTTAAATCTATTCTACTTATTACCCTAATAGCATAAATGACCACTCATGCAATGGAGAGTGACAACATTTTCCTAACAGTGCCTCTGAAAACTGAGGGTCACTTTGAAACTAGCTAACCTAGAGAAACAACTGTATTAAAACAATATGAGTTTTCTGAAGCTTGTGTGCTCTTGGGGACTTTTCCAGTTATTTGGGTTTATGCATAAACAGACAGACAATCCATAACAACCTTTCAGTGGTAAACACAGGGGAGTCTCCAGGAGTTTGGCTTTTTGTGGTGTGTGTTCTTTTGTTTTTGTTTTGTTTAACAAGGCAATAACAATGAACATAACAGACATCCTAAAGGACAGAGATGATGAGCACGTTATAAATATTTTAAATATTTAAAAAATGAACAAGTGTTTAGAATGTTGATTTATTTTTATTGCCTTTTTTTGGGGGGGGGTTCTAGGCACTATACTCACTTCCTATGAAAATTCAAAACCAACCTACTAGTTGTTACATATTCCACTGGTCGAATGAGATGAGCACAATCCAAAGAATGTTGTGTATCAGCAGGGACCCCTCTGTCAGTGACCACCAAAGCAGCAACAACAAAATACAGGAAAAGTTCTGCACACAATTTGCTATATTGGGGAGGTAAAAGACTGTTCCAAATTAAAGAGGTCATACACTTCTTCACATTCAAGTGCTTCATACTAGAGGTCTGAGAGATACGAAAGGACTCTACATACTCAGTCAAGGCATTTCTGAACTGAAATACTTACTTCAGAACTTGTAAAACAGATTTTGTTTTGTTTTAGAAGAAGGGAATGTGAGTAAATTTAGAAAATGCTTTATCTCATTTAAATCTTAGAAATCTTACCTTAAATCAAAGCCTTTAGAAATTAAAAGATTTGTTCTAGAGTCCTGTGAAGACAATAGGAGTCTTTTTTTTTTCCTATCTAAAGGAGTTGAACTCATAATCAGACTGGTTGCAAATTTCTCTGAGAACAGGGCTGTAGGCCATTTGCAAATGGGTGGCCAAAAAAATTTCATACTTTAAAATATGACCTTTTTTTAAGCTTATGTGTCAAAGTTAATTCTTAATCTTTTAAAGACATGATATGTAACTTTACATTACAGCATCTTTGATAAGGTGAGTTAAGGCTGCAGAATGCTTGTCTAAAATTGTCTAAAAGTGTATCATCTGAAACCACTCAGGTTGCTAGGGTATTTCAATTACATTTATTTTTAAGTAATTATTTCTCTTCTATAGTAATGCAGAGTGCATAATTGTACTTTTGCATGCAGCTGTGGCTTAATGGCAGCAATATGTGCTGGTAGCAAAAAGGGAAAGAGAATCTATTGATGGAGTAGAAGGTATTTGCTATGTTGTACCTCCCTCAGCATTTTTCTCAGCAAGGTAGAATTAATGGGGGATTGCATGACCTCTAAATGTGCCTGAACTCCACTACATTCTGAAAGGATCATTGTCCAGAAGGCCATTTAAGATAATTTCCTTAAAAGGCCATTGGCAAGTGCCTAAAACCTCTATTGATCCCAGTCCAGCAGGAAATAACTTCCCAGTCCGAGCAACTAAAGAATTGCAAACTTCTTAGCTGCACATGTACCCCAAACCGCTTGGAAGTAAGAAAAGCAGAGAAAATATTTCCTGCTAAATATAGGGAAAACAAATTCTTGATGATTACAGATATCAGCAAAATGCTCGACAGAATGAAAATGTGCTTTTAAATTGATGGTGGTTGAGAGCACTTAGTCCATCAAGAACATCTTACAAGTTCATTTATTGCATATGTTTTGATAAGAAAAAAAAAGAGAGAAAATTACTTAGGCTATTAAAAGATTATCCAGCAGGAGGAGATGAGACGCTCAGTTAAAGAAGATTCCCAAACACAAAGGAGAGAGGAAATGAGTTATTTAGAAAAGAGGTATTTATACCTGCTGGGGATCTGTCCATAAGGATTATTTAGACTAGGAAAGCAGTGAATCCCAGTGTATAGAGAGGAATTACTTTTTTTTAAAAGACATTTCTTACACTTTGGGCATGTCTGACTGATGTGTAATCATAAATAAATTTAGGAATACAACTGCAGTGTTAGAAATTGAAGTCCAAGATTTTTGCTTCGTCGACATTTTCAACAGTCCAATTCAGCTGATATGTAACCATGGGTCTTATCTTTCTGGTATAGAGCCTTTCAAGTTTTGGTGCCTCTATCAGCCTCTTAGCTACTGCCTCAGCGTATCTTGCAGGACTCTGTAGTCACCTGCACCCACAGCAGGAAGAAAACTCTCTGGCATGAGCAGGAGTACCTCTCTCTGTGTCCACCACACTCAGCTGCACAATGACAGAGGCACTCTTGTGAGCAAATGGCCTCTCACCACAGGATATGAATCCCTTGCAACCCCAACGCATCACAGGCAACTGCATCTGATCTCATTCAGCTATACAGTATCCCGTAAGTACCCATCAGCAGAGCTGATGTCTTGACTCTGACAGTTACTCTTTGAGATAAAGACTGTACACTTGGGATCATATCAAAAGACACTTCACCCACTCTAGAATATTCCCCTGGGCTGGTGTTTTAGGCACTGAGAGGCATTAGTTCAGATTGGACAGACTGGATATGGGAAAATATGTTTCCATCTCCTAAGAGGCTTAGACACTGACTATTGGGTATAAGCAAGTGCAAGTGTCCTTCCTTGGTGTTTTCTACGAGAAAGACATGTCTGACTCAGCAACCTAACTCCAGTAAAGGATGGAAAGCTGAGAAACATCAGCATTTCTTGTCTGTTAGGTAATTTCTCTTCTCTGTTTTGAACTGTTCTGTTTCTTTCCCCCTCCAAAACAAACTTCTCTAACAGGAACTATTCCTAAAGAGTGTGCAAGAGAGCAAACTAGTTTGAAACATTTTGTCTCAAAGCCCAGGATTGATTTTGAGCCTGCTTTTTAGCTGTGCAGTCATAACCTTACCAATCAGTCTGACTGGGATGCTGTGGGCTCTGCTCAGCAGCAAACTGCATACAAACAAGGTATGGAAGCCCATAAGTCATTTAGTAACCAAATGATCATCAAAAGCATGCTGTTCTCACTAATCAGCACTGTTATAAAAGGTAGTAACTTCCAAATATGGAAAAGCCAGCCAGTGTTCAGGTTTGGAGAGGAAGAGTGATGTTAGTGTTGATGGATCATGAAAAATAAGATCTTACAATCACATTATTTCAGTTACAATGACTTCTCTCATCTATATTATGTGCTTTCGGACTAAGATACAGCCTTTGCACCAGACAGGGTTTCCTGTAATGACTTCAGACATAAATTTTAGTAGATTATCTCATTTGGAGCTAACAAGAGACGGAGCCTACAGACTCCTTGCTTCCTTGTAGGAAGAATAATGTCTATTATTCATAAACATTTCCATTTTCCTTTCAGTAAGGACAGAACATTTTTTTTCTCTAATGACATCAGTAACAAGCCTCTGAAAAACTGACTCAGAGTCAGAGTTCCTAATGCATAAAATAGTCGATGGTTTATGACCGTTTTTAAATTTAGCTTACAACTTTGGCAGAAGTGCAAGATGTGAAACAAAACAAAACATACAAGAAGTAATTATTAATTAAATGGAAATCCAAGGGCTAGCTTTATGCTAGCAAGAAACATGGTTACTAAAAGTAAAAAATATGGCAGCAATATTTATAGTTTAAAAACAGAATACTGAACCTAAAACTACTTCGAATTTAAATGGATTAATTTTGAACCTTCAGATATGTCCCTATTGTTTTGGTTCCACTTGAAAACCGTCAGATCTTTTATCTGTAGTTTAAGTACAGCCAGAAAATTTGCAAAACCTTGTTTTTCAGCAAAAATACCAAAAATTCTGCACAAGCATATTCGCTGCTAAGAGACTTGCTTAAAACACATACTAAATATATACTAAAATATACACTAATAGTTGATGTATTCGTTATTTATATGAGGTAAACCAAATTCAACTGCTGGGAATACACCTAGGAAGTTGGAGAGTTAGTTCAAGCTCCTGCTTCAGGGAACAATTAATTATTTATACAAAGTGAAAACAGGCTTGAGAGAGTCTCAAATAATCTGTTGCCATAATACCCAACAACCTGATCGGGCTATCCCTTGTGAAATGGAACATGATTTCAGAATGTACACATTAGCTGTTTGGAATATCTTCTTTAATCGTATTACCATACACAAAATCATCTCATGAAAAACACCTTTTAAGACTTCAGTGTTGTCTATTCCAAACCTAATCCTCTATTTGGCTGGAATTTCAAACCAAACATCTAAAATAAACCAAACAAGCATGCAAATGCTTCCACTTGGCTCCTAATGGTGACTCATTAATAAGTGGCTAGAAATGTTGGCATGACTTGTATCCCTAGGAGCTACAGATGCATTTTTAAAGGTGTTTAGGCACCTAAAGATGCAGATAGGAAGTTGGCAAACTTTTAACCATTAGGCACTGCTTTGCTTCTTTAGGTGCCCAAATACCCTGAAAACCTTGGCCCAGAAAGCCATTTTGAAGGCTCAGTCACTCACAGACCAAGGTTTTTCTGCTAGTTTTATTTATCATCTTGGACAAAACAGCCACTTATATCCTCTCCCAGTTAACCTGATTCATTTATTTGAAATACTCATGGATTTTTGCATGCATTACAGGTATGACTAGCAGTAACAATTTTATACACATCATGGATTTATATTAGTAGCCATTGAGCCATCTGCAATTCTTGGAGACCAGAAACAGCAAGTGCTTTTCACATACAGTGATTCACAATGGAGAGTCATTTCCATTTGGCTCATAATCCTGGGTTATCCTTCTTGGAATAATACAGTTGATAAGCAACTTCTGAGATATCCCTTCTTGGATAAGAAATCCCAGCAAACCATCAGTTTGCTCCTTACCTCATGAAATGTTTTCAAACGCGTGGCCCTTGTCATATTAAGAAAGACAAGTACCACAAATAAAATATCAATATAGTTATTCAACCTAGAACAGGGAAGACTTGGAATAGAAAGGTCAGTAGGGTACCTTTTTTTTTTTTAATGTATTTGACACCCAAAAGAAGAAACTAACCTTGTAAGTAAATGAATTTAAGCAGAAATTAATGTCTTAAAAAGTCTGATATAACTTGCAACTTAGGAAAATATGCTCTTGGTTTTTATTTTCCCTTCTCCTTTCCAGCTTTGTTCTTATTCTGTGGCAACCAGCACAGTATCAGTCATGCCTGATGAAAACCCAGAGGCTCAGGAGCTTTCTACATGAAAACTAACATGGATATTTTGAACTTCATTTCTTTCCACTGCCCTTTTCCTTTCCACCAATAGCAATTCTCTTTTGCATCTTCTCAGTGTATTGGGTACTGAAGAAAGGATGGCCTTATCTAGCACTAATGAAACAACAAATCACATTTTACTGGACTGCTCTATTTCACAGAGGATCTCTTAATAAAAATGAACCACAGCTTATAACGTTATGACAGATCAAACATTAACATCTCTCTCCACAGATTAAACATCACTTTCAGTGCATGTCACTTCACTTTCCCCTAAGGTTTACCATCTTTCGGTACTGATCATGATTGATGCCTTGTTTATATGCAACATTAAATCTGTGCTTTTGCCTGTTTCTGGTAAATGAAACCCATTTCTGTTACAAATGGTAAAACTGATGTCAGTGTTTTACCTTATCCACACCATCACTCCTGCTACATATAAAAGCTTTACTTTTTTTCCTCTCTGGACTGCCTAAACTGTAATCAATTCATAGGCAAAAGTCAATGGAATTAACAGTAATTTGAGGCTAAGAGAGATGATGGCCTAGATTAATAGTCCAGTTAAAACTTTAAATGTCTTCGAGCACTCGAGGCACATACGCTTTTTCTTTTACATTCTCTGAGCTACTCTATTTGCCACATACAGCTGTAAAAATTCCTTAAATGCTTTGTTAATTTTCAACCTTCACATGTTGTCACAATCCTTTACATTTAATTTCTCATGTAGAAAGACCGTTGTCTCAGAAGTGGAATCAACTACCATTTGTAAGGGGGGGAATAAATGAAAGTGTCTTTCTTTGTAAAAATAATGCTTTTCAGTGGGATCATGCTCCAAAGGTGATTTTATACTGAAGGCTGAAAACTGATATTTTTGTACACCAGGTGAGTGCCATGAGCAACCAGTTCTGGCAGACTCGTCGGTTAATCTAGGTGTTGAAATGGTAGATGATGCTGGATTTCACATCAGATGTGAGATCCCCATCAGTGGTTTAGTTCCATATAAAGGACCTGGCTGGGTACAGCTGTGTTGGAAGACTACTCCTGTGTTTGCAGACAGTGCAATGAAACCCAGAGAGAAAGTTATGCTGTGCTTGCAGAAGCATGTCTGTAGAAGCAATGAGGACAAACAATCATATCATAAGACTTGAAAAGTTAGGCTAGAGAATAAAGCTCTCATTTATTTATGCAAGCCACAGCATTCTCCACAAAAGGGGCTCCTAGACACCCATCCTGGAATATTCAATTACCTTGTCATCCTCCTTCTACAAGGAGAAATTCAGTTCCAAAGTGTCAGAGAATGGATGTGAATCTGAATAATTTATATCTTAAAAAAATAAAACAGTGGACTAATCAATCAAATGTAGGGGGTTTTCTGTTTTTATTTGATGTTTGGTTTCACGACCAGTGAGTCAGCTAGACTTAGATAACAAACTTCAACACGGGATTTATTGACATAAATTCAAAGACCTAAGTCTCCAGACCATGCTTAAAGCAGTATCAGATGAGCTGTATTGGAAATCATCACCCAGCTGTCCAAGTCAGTTTTTCTTAGAAATTACCAGATTGATGGCAGAGAAAACAGACATAACTTCTATCCTAGTTTTTTCTGCATCAATCCAACATCAGAGATGTCTGCACAAAAATGTGAGATTTTCTGTATATAGTTTGTGGCCGATGTTTGTCCCACAATTGACTTATAGAGAGCAGTAAGGTGATAAACCTCACCTCTGCTTTGAATTTTCTGC
>JAWMRA010000078.1:106829453-106864285 GCA_035584735.1 Pseudotriccus pelzelni
AAGGGAAGGGAAGGGAAGGGAAGGGAAGGGAAGGGAAGGGAAGGGAAGGGAAGGGAAGGGAAGGGAAGGGAAGGGGGAAAAGGGAAAAGGGAAATACCCAGGGCTGGTCCACAGCGCAGCTGTTCTCCAAAAACCACATTAGGTCACTGAACCATAGTTCTTAATAAGTCAGTTTCCTGAAGGCATGATTGCCCCATTCAATTCTTTTTAGCAGTTTCTTGATAGCCTTGGAAATGATAATAAGTGCTGATTCTGTGGAATCTAGGGGGCCCTACAGGAGACATTTGCATGTACTGCAAATATTTTAATTCACTGTGAAGTAGCTGAAATCCACAACACTATAAAATATTGACCTTGTTTACTTCTGGAGAGCTGTGTAGGAATTCTTGAGCTAGGTACCAAGGCAATTAGTATGTCAGATAATCCTTTAATTAGGTTAGAGGGTGCAGCTACTATATGTCAAATACCTATTAATAACTGAAAAGTCTGTCTTGAGGTTTCCTAAGTATGTAAAATCTATTTATTTGCCACATAGTTGATTTAAAGTTACTTCTAAAGGACTATACTTTTCAATAGAATGCTTGGGTATATTAGTATGGCTCTAAAAATTCAAAATCTAACCTGAAAAACCTTAAACCACTTCTCAGTTTGTTGTGTGAGCAGGGATATACTTCAGATGCAGGAGATTTTCAGATCTAGGGGACCTGTCTCCCATTGTCATGTATGGCAACATGCTGGAAAAAGGTAAACTTTAGCTCACTGCTAGGAAGCAATTTTGAGAGAAGTTACTTTATTGACATTGTTCAGTGCAGTACTTGCCAGAATTTTTTTATCTGACTTTCTGCCTTCTTAAGTGTGAGGACTG
Organism: Pseudotriccus pelzelni; assembly: GCA_035584735.1. Classification (NCBI taxonomy): domain Eukaryota; kingdom Metazoa; phylum Chordata; class Aves; order Passeriformes; family Tyrannidae; genus Pseudotriccus; species Pseudotriccus pelzelni. The sequence continues at coordinate 106,830,319 of JAWMRA010000078.1, forward strand.
TTGAAACTGTTCCCTTTCTTCCAGCACAACCCCCAAACCACTAATCTACAAACTATTCTGTTTAGAACATTTTTCTCTCAGAAAAGGGTTTCATAACACTGAAAGACCGTTTTTCCCTTACTAGCAAAATCCAGGCATTTGAGCAATTCAGCTCAGTGTCTAGAATGAATTACACCAAATTCTATTTCAGCTGCATTTTCATCAGTGAGGTCTTTTAGTGGCATGTAGGTATATGATAGGGATTGACCGAGGGACAACTCCCCACATTCTGCCTCTCCCTCAGGTATATAGAGGTAACATGCCAAATGCTGGATCATGACTCTGGAATATGGAGAATATTGGTATTTATAAAGGCTGACAAGCCTTTAAACACTTTGCCTTTTTTATAAACACTTTGCCTTTTTTATAAGGCCCCCGTTGCCAGTACTTGATAGCTACTTTCTTATTCTGCTATTGCATAAGTACAAAGTATATATTTGCATACCTATCAAACCCATGATAATTTTTATCACAAAATGCTGTTGAGAAAAGGTTAGGTTTTTTATCAAAACCCTCAGAATTAATCTGATATCTGTTAATGTCATTCAGTGAAAAGTTTATAGTGAGAAACACTGTGTTCATGATCTTTACTGTATTTAAATGAGCATTTTGAGAGCATAAGCTGCGTTGTCACATTTAAGAGCTCAGTAACTGAAAAGATATTCTCTGCATCTACCTGAAAATTGCATCGAGTAATGAACTTGTCCTTAAAAAGAGCAGAGAACTGTTTTACCACACAGACATGGCCGTTGCTCTTTTTTTAAATACAAGAAGAGGGCTTAGAGCAGGATGACATATGCCCAGCAGGATAACAAAACCACAGAGTGAACTGCTCACCTTCATACATTCTAACAGTTTGTATGAAGCAATGAACCTGACTAGAGAGCTTTTAACTGCCTTGGGCCATGTACTAGGAACTCAAAATACATGGAAACGAGATGTCAGAAAGGAAACAGTACTTGATTTTAAAATAAGAGTGAATTTTTTAACCAACTTGAACACACCACATCTGTGAATTTCCTACACAGTGCAAAGAACATTAAAATGCTTGGCCTTCTGTGGGCTGAGCAGTAATATAATCTGACAACACATCATAAAACAAAGCTTTATGGAGGCAATAGGAAAGATAAGCATATATAAGTTTGCCCAATTGCTGATAACAAACACAGGATATGATCATGACCAGTGCCATGGCTCTGGTGGACTTCCAGGCACACTTGGTGTCTAGGGAATATGGCAGCAAGACCCAATCCTGCAAGTGCCTTTTGAATGCAGTCAAGCGTCATGTCATTCCTTGGCTCTACCAAGGGGAGTGTGATTTGGGAGAATCATACCTTACGTGAATAGTTTGTGTGGCATTCTGTCTGCACCACTGATTCTGGTCAATCGTATATATACATGTCACTGTCCACTACTGACAGTTCAAACTGGCAGTGGCAAAACAACAAAGAGAAGTCTGAGGGTAATCAAAAGAGACTTCAGGGCCCTGGGATGATTGGTAGAGGGGTCAGGAGCACAGATAGTAATTTCCTCAATACTTCTCATAACAAAGAATAATATTGATAGGAGTAGGCCAGCTCCCAGATTGGTGTAGTCAGAAAAATTTGTCTTTTTTGACCACAGGATGATCTACTCAACACCTGGTCTGCTGACACTTCATGGAATGCACTTATCTCAGAGGGGAAAAAGAGTTCTAGAACAGGAGCTAGCAGGGCTCGTTGATAGAGTTTTAAACTACCTAAGAAGGGGGAAAGGGGCAAAACCAGGCTTACTAGTGATGAGTGATGAGATGGTGTATCAAAACTTGAGGAAACAAGCACTAATGGGATCCCTCAATATACTTCACAAAGTATTGGCTACAATGCAGCACACATGAAATGTTTCTATGTTTAATATTGACAACTAAAATTACACTGAAAATATCAAAAGGTTGTATATTGCTCTTGGGCAAATGTGTAGCTAGAAAGCTATTTATCTGTTGGTGGGTTTTATGTCAAAAGTGTATCACATGTCTCTTGGAGAGAAAAAAGCAGACAACAGTCAGCAGTTGTCATTCAGTGCTCAAACATCAGCCTACATCTAAGGCTTGAAAATACACGTTAAAGCTTCTAGACTATGAGCATAATTTTAAAAATTATGCAAGTAGTCCTTTTCAGCTAACCAGATGGAAAACTTGGATATTTGCCTTAGTGATATTTATATTACACTCACCGTGCATAGTGATAATGTTAACAAAAATAATTGTTATAATAACTATTTTCCATTCTCTATTATAAGTATGGCCAGGAGAAAATTAATTAATTAATTGCTCATTGGTTTCTTTCTTTTACTCTTTTTACATCTATCAGCTTCCTGAAATGATAAATGGAGTTGCTTCTAGAAAGGAGTCACTGCAGTGAGAGAGTTTTTCTCTATCCTTCCTTATAGAAGGCAGATCTGTTGTCATGTAGAAAAGCAAATTTTAAGACAATCATCTAAAAATCTGTCTTCATTCTGCCACCCTCTCTATAATTACTGCTAATTGCATTGTTTCAGAAATTGATGGAGCATTATAAGAAAGGGAAGCAGAAAAAGAAAACATCTTCAATAAAGCTCTTGAAACAAAGAGACTGTCTTTGCCTACAGGGCACATGAGGCAGTGCAATGCTGAGAGCCTGCAGCATAGTCTGTTACTTAGAGGACACACTGTCATTTACTGAATTAGTCATATTATCATTATTCTCTATGATGAGCAGATGTGTTCTATTGCTTGATTGTTGAGGTATGATTTGTTTTGCCCAAGACCTTAACTTAACAGACCAGGGTTAAGACCTTAGGACTAGCTTCCTTATGTTAAAAGATTCAGCACATTCAGGGTGTTCAAGAACGAGTCTAAGGTTTAAAGGATGAACAGGGACTCCAAGTAAACTTGTGTGTCAGAACACAGATCCCTGCAATGAAGGTAAAGCTACCCCTAGGGCTAGTTTGTTCACTCCTACCTGCTTTTTCAACTACTGTAGCTTTATCGAGCTGCCCCTTAAGGGAAGCCTTGCTTAAGGAAAGTTAGGTCATGGGGCTTCCTGTACTTCCTGTAAATAACTCAAACCAGTTATCAGAGGATTGATGTTGGTGTCCCTTTAGAGAGTTTTTTTCCATGCCTTAGACCTCAGCTTTAAGACCTAGGCAGACTGTGAGACACAAAAGAGAAACAGCTGCAACAGCTGAGCCTATGTGATGTGGGAATAAGTGCTAGCAGGTCAACCCATGGAAGACCACTGAGTACGGAGTAACAGGATCTTCTGACTAGCTGCTCCTTTTTACAGCATATCTAAGTAGGTGCCTGGTAACTTCTATGTTACCTACTATGAAAAAGGTAAATTGGCTAGATTACAACACTACACAAGTGTGCTTTTTGCACCTGTTGATGAAGAAAATATGGGGTGCAGTTAATTGGTGTGATCTCAACTCAAAAAAACACTTTAAGAAAATGTTCAGCTGTTTATTTCTTCAGTGTTGAAGCACTAGACTAAATTTAGATTAGAAGGATCGTGCTTGATACAAACACTAACTAAATAGTAGTTTTTTGGAGAGGAATATTTTTGTTAGAACACAGAAAACAGATTTAGGTATACATCCAGCCTCCAAAGCACAGTAAGAGGATTTGAACAAACAACAGTGCTGCACTTTGCCTGCATGCTAGATATTACACTGTTCATAGCCTTTTTAACAAGTTTATTTAATCAGGGTAAATAGTAAAATGTATTTTAAGCAGAGATATCAATGTCAAGATGCAGAAGTTTTCATGTTTTCAAAACAATTCACAAAACCCTGTTTTGTAGTACTCCAATCCAACTGGAAGCATATATGCAAGTTTATAGGCTAATTCATTCACAGTTGCATAACTATATCCTCACCAAATAATGCTTTCCTCTATTTTTAATAATGCAAAATCAGCACATATAAATAATGCAAAACTGAAATCAGTCCATGAAGATAAGCATCCCAATCTGGTACAGGCACATGCCCCCGCTGACAACACACATGTTAAGATGACTACCATTCCTTCAGGCCTGAAAAACACAGACAACCTGGAAGTGTAGGCTTCTGTGGGAGAGTTAAGTAACATGACATCTGTGTATTTTCAAAGCACTGCCTGTTTTCATTTCCCAGCCACCAGCACTGTCACAAAGGCAGTTAAATAGTACAGCAACGATCTTCTCTTTTGAGCATCTTGTTATTTAGCTAAAACAAAACAAAACAAAATAAAAACCCCTTCCAATTACAGAGATTAAACTCTTATTCTGCTTGTGTAGCATTCCCTACCCCAAACCCTGCATAACCGAAATTATCTACCACTCCTGAAGTCTCACTCAGAAGAAAAGTAATTATGGGAGTCAATGGGGAATGGGTTTGTTGGTTTGGTTGTTGGTGTTTGGTGTTTTTTTTTCTTAGTGCCCTTTGTTTTTTTGCAGTTTTGGAGAGGAAAGGATTTAAGCAGAAAGAAGCTTTGCCTGTTTATTCTCTCAGTTGCTAGCAGCCATGTTACTATGGATAATACAGTCCTGAACTCACTGATAATCTCTGTTAAAAAGTCAGATCTATTGGCTCTATGCCATATGTATGTGGCTATATGGCTTCTGGTAGACTCAGGGCACGAGTTTGCCTGTGAATGGCTGAGCAGACATATGTTAAATAGTATTACCTGGTAATATCTGCCATAATGATTGAATCCTGCTTGAAGACTAACCATATCTTCTACAACAGCTGCTCTGATTCTGTTCATGTAGGAAGGTATTCATGCAGAGAAAAAGGTTACCTGATTTCTTTTATAGGTTGTCAGGGAAAAGCATGTTTTCTTTAAGGGGAGTCAAAGTCTATAAAAGCTTCTTTTATAAATCCATGGCAGACCCTTGTAATTAGTTGCCTAGCAGCCTCCACAGTGGATAGTGAGCATCTGGATCATAAAAGCTTAGTTGATGGTTAGAGCTGGATCCTGGAAGGGGAAGCTTTAATGAAACAGAGCAGGGGAAACCCCAAGAAAATATTCCATCTCTTGTTCCATGTGTAAAACACAGCTGTAGGATGAAAACAAGGTTGTAAGCACTTACAGCTAAAAGGCATATTTATTCCCAACAAGCCTAAGAAGGTTTTTCTTTAGGTCTGTTGAACTCTTAATTAGCAAGATGCTTGAAAAGAAAATACAGTGACTTTTGTCCCCATATCTGGTTAGGAGAGGAGGGTTAGCGCCCAGAGATGAAGGAAAGTCAAGGCTCCTGCAAAGTGAAAGCTATTGAACTAGGTTTCCGGAGATAAATGTGTAGAGATATATTCTGCGTTGGCTTCCTAACTGAGCTCTTGGCTGCTCTATTTCTCTCAAGTAATAAATGCTTTTGAAGATGTATTTTTAAAAAAATCTATGAACTAGGTATGAATGGAAAACTTTTTTTGCAAAGAGCATTCTATTTATTTAAAAAACTGTATCCAGCTCTTCTAGCTAACAAGCTTTTAGCCCTTTATCAACTAGCACATATTGTTCTGTAGGACAGACACCCTGACAGTCTGGCAAGCCTCTTAAGTACTGCCATCTAAGGTGTCCTTATGGCATTATTTATTTATTTATTACCCAGTTTGTTAAAAATCTCTGCTCAGAAGCTTTTACTTGCTTATGGCTAGCTACAATGGACTTTACCCCTTAATGAAGAGCAGCTTTTAAATCTCCACATTCCTGACTTCAGATGGTGGGGTTTTTTCCCTCTTATTGCTGGCCTCTTAGAAGTATCTGCCTGGAAGCTATGATCACTGAAAATCTGAGCCAACAAATATATATATTGTATATCATATACTATATATATTTATTAGATAGAGAGAGATAGTGTTAAGTGTGTGTTCAAGGGCTGTCTAATGGGTTCTAGAGGACAGCAGGGAAAAATTTTGGTCTTCTTAGTCATTAACTAAGAAGCTACACAACTAGTAACAGGTGAAAACTTGGTCAGGCTGGAAAAGGAAAGGAGAGAAAAGGAGCAATTACTAAAAAGCAAGAAAGAAACAAAGGAACAAACCAGGAAATTTAGAGGGAAAGGTTTTTAGAGAAAAAATGAGCTGCTCTAGACATCTTTTGATACTAGCATAAATAATTAGGAAATTAGAGCAGCCTCCGCACCATTCCTCAGGGCTTGGTTTTGGGGTCAGTCCTGTTTAATGTCTTTATCAATGATTTGAACAAGGGGATTAAAGGCACCGTCAGTCAATTTGCCGATGACACCAAGTTGGGTGAGAGTGTTGACCTGATGGAGGGCAGGAAGGTTTTTCAGAGGGATCTGGACAGGATGAATCAGTGGGTTGAGGCCATTGTAGGAGATTCAACAAAGCCAAGTGCCGGCTCCTGCACTTGGACCAAAACAGCGCCATGCAGCGCTCCAGGCTGGGGGAAGAGTGGTTGGAAACCTGCCTGGTGGAAAAGGACTTGGGGGTGTGTGCAGATTTTGGCTGGAGTAGAGTTAGTTTTCTTCACAGTGTCTAGTATGAGGCTCTGTTCTAGCTTTGTGTTGAACACAGGGTTGATAACATAGAGATGTTTTTGTTATTGCTGAGCAGTGTTCATGCAGACACAAGCCCTTTTCTGCTTTTCATACTGCCCTGCTGGCAAGGAAGTTGGGGGTGCCTGGGAAGTTGAGAGGAGATACAGCCAGGACAGGTGACTCAAACTGACCAAAGGAATATTCCAGACGATGTGATTATCATGCTCAGTATATAAATTGGGAGGACATATTTTGAGTGATGGTGTTTGTTTTCCCAAGTAACCATTACCTGTGATGGGGCCTTGCTCTCCTGGAGAGGTCTTTTCCAACCGGAATGATTCTATGATTTATGATTTTTGGTGTTCATATGATTATTGCTGTTCATGCAATTTTTGCTGTTCACAAATGAACAATAGTGTAAGTGAAAAAAAGCTGTGATGGGTTGATTACTGACTGGTCACTGCAGCAAGTTAGAGAGCAATGGTTGTAATCCATTTGGGGCCCACCTTCCAGAAAATCCTCAAAGCTTACTACATCCTTGCTTTTGCACATCCTAGAACCTGATAGAGAGTAGTTAACAAATGCATTAGCTGGTGCCTCTTTCTTTTTCTTTCTTCCTTTCTCTTCTTTCTAATTAAAGGCAAATATAGTATTTTAGAAAAAGGTAGGAATGTTAATAGGCAGAACAGAAGGCATTCAATAAAAAAAAAAAGCTTTATAATTGTTCTCCTTCACTGGTCTTTGAAAATAAGTGATGTGCACTTACCTTTTTCCAAATTAAAAGGCTCTATACAGTGGCCTTAGTTCACATTTTGCTTTATTCCCTGAAGTAATGTTTTCCGAATGATAATTTTCTTTCCCTGGGAATACATTATGTGCCCTGAGATGCATACTCAATAAGGGACAGAAAAGAATAAAAGAAGAACAGAAATCTTCAGGCGCTTTGAAGGATAAAGGCAGATGTTCACCTACTGGAAGATGCCTGTTATGCAAGTTCTTGCTTATCAGCTGCCTGTAGATTTAGTAGATGTGGTCTTTCTTACATCTGCGCTTACATTTAATTACTTATGAACTCTTCAATGTTTATTTATGAAAACACCTAATCTATTTTTTTTATCTTCTGTTTAAATTATTTCATTTCAATTAAGCCTGAGCCATTTGAGTGCTCCAGCACATTGACCTTTAACTGCCTGCATTAGTGATAATTAATTCATCAGCATTGCAGTCACAAGAAACCATAGCTGTAGGAGCAGAGAGACCACTTTTCCCCCTGAAACAAGAGTAGTAGGGTGTTGGTTTCTTTTGTGGGTTTTTAATGAGAATCAGAGAAGAAAAAACAGGTCCATAATTATTCCCTGAGAGGTGCTAACTACTATCTTTCCATGCTGCTTTCTTCATTTCCTTTGGTTAGCGGTATACAATGAAATGGAAGCGAAAAATGGCAGCATATGGTGGTGGGCAAGGGAGAGAAAACACAAGCAAGGGAATGTACAGAGACAAAAATAAGTAAAAGTCAAATCTGTGCTGCTAGGTCATTTTCTCTCATCTCTCCTTGAGGTTAATTAACAGCAAAATATGCCTTACGTACACTAATGTGCCCACTGAGTCCTGCAGTAAACGATTCTGTCTTCATCCATTAAATTACAGAAATAGCTTGTGTTTCTTAGCTTTGAATTTTAACTAGAGCTTGTGAAATCAAAAAAGTAAACTTCACGGAGCCTCAGAAGCATTTGAAAATATTTGAATTGATGTACCTGTGAGTCAACAATACGATGTACATTATTTTGACTGCAGTTGGAAAAGATATGACTTTTACCTCCTCTTTTAAATTCTTTGGAAGACCAAATGCTCGATACCATAAAAAGTTGCTTCCCTGGTCCAACCTGAAAGGAAATGATGCTTTAAATCCCCAAATCTGTAGTTTTGATTGTTTTATCTACTCCATTTTATTTACTCCGTAAATAAATTCTCGGTCTTATTACAAGAAAAATAAAATGTGTTATTTTTTAGTTTAATTTAAGGGACCAAGGAGAAGAACATGACTTTTAGTCTTCAAAAGATGTTATTTCTGCTGTTGACATACATGTCAGTAAAAGCAACAATTGTGTTGCTGGTAGATGAGTGCTGTGCTTTGACTAGCAGATTACAAATAGTCTTGGCAGAGTCAATAAACTGTGACAGCAAGAGATTCTGGCTACAGAAGAGTACAGTTAGGTAGGATGTATTGCTAAATGCCTGAGGGATGAAAGAACATCCATTCAAGTTCCCCATGGAGATTTTGGATGTAGCACATATCTTGTAGTAGGACAAGTGCTGGAAAGGAGCACTCTCTTAAATGCAGTGCATAGAGTCTGATATTTTTTTCCTTCCCTCTCTGCCTCTCCTTCCACCAAAAGTCTTGGAGTGCTTTCTGAAAGTCTACCTATACTTTCTCTCTATAAAAGAGATTCTGACTTCAGGGACTACTTGCTATTCGTGTTGAGCAGAGTGATGGCCATATTTGTTCTCTGACTCTTAATTTATTAAATGCTCTGATATGTATTTGGAACAAAAGACTTCAAAGTAAACTTTAATCTAACCTGTTGCCCTCATTACTGTCTTACTTCTTTCTCTATTATGTGTGTATAGACATAAATGTATGCTATTCTTTGGGCGTTTGTTTTCTGTATTTCTGGTTACCATTTGGTTTTTAATACTGAGTGCTCAGATAATCATTCCTTACTCATCAATACAAAAGTCCCAATAACATTGTTCACAGCCTCCTTATCTTGAATATTGTTTGCAGTTTTGGTTACCATGATATAAGAGAGATGATAAGCTCTTAGTGTCCAAAGAAGGGCAACAAAGACAGTGAAGGGCTTTGAGGGGAAGCTGTGCAAGGAGCGGCTGAGGTCACTCGGTCTGTTCAGCCTGGAGAAGAGGAGACTTCTTGCAATCGACAACTTTCTTATGAGGGGAAGAGGAGGGGCAGGCACTGATCTCTTCTCTCTGGTGACCATTGACAGGACCCAAAGGAATGGCCAGAAATTGTGTCCGGGGAGGTTTAAGTTGGATATTAGAAAAAGGTTGTTAACCTAGAAGATGATTGGGTTCTGGAACCGGCTCCCCAGGGAAGTGATCACAGGACCAAGTCTGCCAGAGTTCAAGAAGCATTTGAACAATGTTCTCAGGCACATGGTGTGACTGTGCAGGTCCAGAAGTACTACTCAGTCATCCTTGTGGTTCCCTTCCAACTTCGTGTATTCATTGTGATTCAGCAGTAACCGGTATTTTGAGACTAAATTGTGTAAAGCAACATATTTTATGTTCTACTGTGACTGGTTCCTGCAGAATTGGGCTTTTGTTTTGGAGTGTTTTGTGGCTGTGGTGGTATTTCCAGGTAATTGTTCTTATTGAGGTCTGACCTGATATATTCAGCTGTCTGAAATTACACTATTTTCTGAAGTATTTTGTTTCTTAACAAGAAATAGAACCGCTGAATTTCAGTCTCTCAAATATTGAGAATCCGTGTTTCTAAAATTAGTGAGGAGTTTTAACACATGACCAAAGAGTGGAGAGGGCTTGCTACCGTTCATCCAGCTCCCACATGCAGAAACTTTAAGGACTTGCTCATACCCTGATGCTAAAATAAAGGAGTCCAAAATGTTCTTAGGACATCTTAGATATTTTCAGAAAGCAATGATTTGCCATCATTTTCTCTATGCACTTTACATCTAAATGGCCCAACAGAGAAGAAATGTGTGGAAACAACTCGGTCATCTTAATGTTACTGTGGGGCAGTGGGGAAGTCTATGCTGTGTCACAGACTCCTGGTGCCATCAGAAGGGTACAAAAAGAAGAGTAACATTCCATCCTTTTAAGTAGTTGAGACTGTTGCCATATAAGAAGGGGGGAAGAAAACCAGACAGCTTTAAATCCTGACCACAGATTGTGGACTATATGACTTATCTTTTCAGCTACTAATATTAATGCTAACATACGATGGACTTCAGCATTGTTGCTGCTGTCCTTATGGAGCATAATATATTAAAAGTTATATTGGGGTCTCATGTTATCACCTGATTTAAGCACAATTAATAGCAAAGCAGATTTTGATCTTGATTTGGTCTTACTCATGTGTCTCCTAATGATGTGGCTGGAAAAATTGTAAACTACAGCCTAGTTTCACTCTGTGCATCTGACTACTGGATTGACACAGATTAAGAACAAGTTTCGCTGGGCACAGATGATTAGGCCTATGTGTAGAGGTGATAACCTCATTTCAGTCTGTCGATCAGTCTCCACTCAGTCTGATTATGCCATTCTACATCTCCTTTATTTGTGGCATCTAGAGTGTTATCAAACGCAAATTATTTGGTATGTAATACCATCCCTGTCTTTGCCCAGGGAGTCCACTCAGAAAGTGCAGAGCTCTAGAAAGCCTCACAAATGTTGCTTGGTTTTGTGTGGTTTTGTCTGCACTTTCATAACTGCTCAGTGTCAGTAGCTGGGTGGTGTGTGGTTTTAAAACTGTTCCTGTATTAGTTACCTGACAGCTGGTACTCAGTGGTCACTGGACAGTGGGACACAAATCCTAACTTACTGGTCTGGACAATTCAGCCAGAGAAATGCCACTGCTCTTCACACACATGTGCTGCCTTGTTGACTAATAGGCTCAGACTCTGCTAATTAAATTTAAATGTAGCCCTTTGAAGAGTACCACATACTGATACACCCAGGTGGCTCTGAAGAACAGAGTTGATTGTCATCCTTTCATGTGGACAGATCTCCAGTGACAGTATATAAGACAGGAAAATAAAAACAAAAATTAAATGGAATTCCTACTTTATTTGGACCTAGCTTTATTAGCACTGGTAAACTCGAGCTGGAATAAGGCTAATTCTTCTGTTGCCTTCTTGTTTGTCTGAAATGAACATTTTTGCTGGTCTCAGAAAAAAAATTGAGGTAGAATTCTTCTTTCAGTACTGCTTTAAATACTATTAGCTCTGAACACCTCAGTTACATGTGTCCTTGTACTTTTCAGCAGCCACCAAATGGAGAACAACATGTATGCATTGACCTTAGTATTGTTCTTTTGCTAATTTTTTTTTCCTGATTTTCCTTTGAGTTTGGGCAGTGCAGCCAAATAGAAGAATTGCTGTCCAGTGTAGCAATGTGGTCTACCTTCTGTCTTGTTCAGAAGACTGTATTGAGTCACACTGATTGATTCTTCCAATTATAAATGTGCGGTGTGCTTTTTATTTTTGCTACCAAAACTGTTTACCAAGTAATAAATTGACAGACTGGGAAAAAAAAATCCTCTTTAAAGGCACTGATAGTTTCAGGGTTTTTTTGGTAGTTCCTCCTTTCACCTCACCACCCTAACAAAATCCCTTTTTTTGTAAAGGTATGAGTAAGCATAACCAAACTTACAGAGAATTGACCTCTAAAGTGAAATGGGAAAGGCAGAAAAAGCTTCTTTATAGAAGATACTTCTAAGTTCTGTTTTATCTTCACAAGAGGCTATATTTATTTTACAATTTGGGGGAGTGTCAATAGAAATGTTTGTCTTTGGTGCAGAATTGTCTACATCTCTGTAAATAATTTAATTGAGCTGTGAATATTCAGTGGTTGAAAACTAATTACTTTGGCTTAATTTGAGTACTGCCTGACTGCTCTGGAGTTGTGGATAATTTAACAATGTAGATAGTACATGAACGTGGAATGTTAAACAGTGACTGGGACAGAGTTAGAAATTAAAAAATAACTCCTACAGTTTATAAGTATGCTGTGGGCTGGGCTGTTTGTAACATCCAAGGGCTTTATGCAGATGGGTTTATGTGCAGTGCTTTCTGAAACATCTATCGGAATATTTTTATACATCATTAAGTAATTGCTTTCCTCTCCCCATAGAATTTTGCAATAATTTTGCTCATAAAGATTAATGACTTAGAACAATGACTCTCATTCACTCATGTGAGTTTCAGCTTTCAGTTTTAATAGCAGGTTAGGTATCATGCAGCTATTTTTCCTGTGAGTTTCTTTAAACGTTTCCACCAACAGTTTCATTGTTTCTGGAGGGAATGTGAAGTCTGTGTTTTTCCTGAGGAAGCATTTCAGGCATGTGAAATTGCAGATATGCATTGCTTCTTTGGCGTGTGTTACTGATGCCTGTAAAACGAAGACACCATTGAATATTCTTCCTACAGAACTTTAAGCCCTGTTTTCTGGGGTCATGGTAAAACAAATCTGTTATTCCTCTTACACATGATTCTATGCTTCTGGTTTTCAATGTATTTGTAATAGACTTCTAATATGAATGTCTACTGTTAAATTATATATAGAATTAATATTTAGCTGCCCATAAAATAGTAAACTTCTAAAGAAGGCTGCATTTTACATTGCATTCTTATTTTTTCAGAAGTGATTAGGCAACATTCAGGGAGTGCATGGAGAGAATTATTTTTTTAAAAAAATGTGTACTATGTACTTTTCAGTGGAGAGCAAGGGAAAAATGAAGCACATGAATAAAGATGATATACAATGCTTGCATTGTTCATCTATTATTCTGTGAACCAGACATCAATAATGGTGCAGTCAATAGTTTACTAGCACTTTACTAAATAAGATTTTACTTTTATTTATCAGTTTATTATCTAGGTTTCTGTTCTATGTTCACATATGTCAAAGAAGACATGCAATTGTTAGGAAAACAGGTTTAAGAGCTATCTGTTTTTCATGACAATGAACTAAAGAGATTTCAAAGTTCTACCCTACTGAGTAAAGTACTGTGATGGTAGAAATATTTGTTTATTTTGGTTTTCTTTTCCTAATTATGTGTTTACATTAGTGAAATGAAAACTTTTCACAAGAAAATTCAGTAAATTAACTAAGGACACAAAGAACCTTGCAGTTCAGGCAGGCCTTAGAAGTCAACATGCATTAAGTATGTTAGATCACTGCCTAAACCCTGTAAAATAAAATCTGTGACCTTAGTCTGAGCAGTTCCTGAAACAGGAGAGAGGGTGACTCCTTTTTGGGTATCAAATGACCTCTGAGATGGGTTTTCTGCAATGCTGAACAGAGTTTAGTGCTGCTCTCGGTCTCCCTGTAACATTGCAGGGTAAGTTCTTGGAAAGAACTGTTGACTATAGCAACCATTACAACCTGATGGAAAAATAATCACCCAAGGTACAAGTCCAGTAGGAGATGTTTCAATTATTAAAAAAAAAAATTCATGATCAAAACAACTCCACACACAATCTGGTTGAAGCATTTTGGTATTATATCTTAAGGATCTTATCTGCATGTATGGACTGCAGGAAACCTGTCATACTGTTTCTCAACAGTCAGCACATTGGACAATAGGAAATACAATAGGCAAAATATAACAATAGCAGAGAAAGGTATCTAAAAACTGTCCATGAGGTTTCTGCAGCCTAGGACTCCCAGCAAGTCCTATGACTTTCTTAGACTGGGGCTGTTCCGTGCATTGTAAAATAAGTACAGAGCATCAACTCACTCACAGGTTTATTAGTATTATTGCTGTTACTGGTTGTTTACTTTTCCCATTGCTCTTTCCAGTAAATTGTTCTTATCTCAACCCGTGATCTTTGCCTTTTGTGCACCAACTGATGCAGGAAGGGAAACAAGTGCCGGCACAGCTATGGTAGAAGCACTAAATCAGGGAATACTGTTGCTAAACCACATTTATCAGCCTTTCCAGTATGTCATAATACATTGTACAAGAGAATCAGACCCCTTGAATCTTAAAACATAACCATCTGCTCACTGAAAGAGTTCTCTGCACTCTAAAGGGTGTGAAGAGCACCTTTTTTAGTTCTTCTTCCTTCACCCACAAAATTCTCTGTGGTGGTGTTCATAAGAACAATCTCAGGGTAAAGGGAATCTGAACCTTTTAAGGTTATGCTTGCAAAGGTTTTAATCACACAGTGATGTAGTTTTCAACTTTGAAGTGAACCTGAGGAGTGCCTTTAGGACAATTCATGCATCCAGCTGCCTCTCCTAGGATTGTCTTCAGCCCTGAGGAGATTTTTCAGAAGTTGCATATGCGCAGAGGTGGCCCCTTGAAATTCTCTAGATGCCACAAAATGCAATCCTTTGACTCCTGAAAACTCTATAAAACAATTTACTGGCCCAGATGTGGTTTTTTCCTAAAAGCATTTGGCAGCCCTTAGGTACGGAGACACAAGATTAAATGCTTCCTTTTTGCTATGAGACTGCATAGGAATACAATAACTTTCTTAAGCCTGTCAATATAATGAACATTCTCTGGGTTTGCTTTCCAAATTTATAAATGCTCTTGCAGTGGAAACCAGTAAAGAAGTTCTCCAGAACTCCAGAAATTCTACTTTTCTGTAAATTATTTCTTCAAGTAACCCACAAGGCTAATCCAGATGAGGTGCTGCCAGACAGTTGTAAAATTCTATTGAAAAGTAGGATATGGCCAAGGGTTTTGTTCTCCTGTGTCTGAGGAGGTGGAAGGAAGAGGCTAGCCATAAAATGTATCACGTATTTAGAATACTTTTTTGAGACAAGGCATTATTATTTTCTTGTGCTGTTATTGCTGTTATTTAACTCCACCAGCAAGAGTGGGACTGGAGCTGCAAAACAGGTAAGTACAGAGAATCCTGTGTATTCTGTCATGTGGATAGCTGGCAAATGAATGTGTGATATATCTTTTCAGTTATGCAGCAGAATGA
Source organism: Pseudotriccus pelzelni (assembly GCA_035584735.1). NCBI lineage: Eukaryota > Metazoa > Chordata > Aves > Passeriformes > Tyrannidae > Pseudotriccus > Pseudotriccus pelzelni. Next base: position 106,845,557 of record JAWMRA010000078.1, read on the forward strand.
AGAGGTTTCGAGTAACTCAACAGGTTTCTATATCCCCAATGCATTAAAAGCTGAAAAATAGGATTATCCTTCACTGTGATTTACTTTGCTCTATAATGAGCAAAAAGATCAAGTAAAGTTCTGGTCGTAAATGGGAGTACCATGGTGAGTTTGCAGCACTTGAAGCACTTGTCATCACCAAAACAGGTTCAATGACTCACCACAGCTTGAGTCCATATGCTGATTCTAGTCAGTAAATGAAGTGCAGGAGACTTCAGACTTCCTGAAGATTAGCACTTGTTTCCACTCAGCAGCTTGTTCTTTAATTAAGCCAATATTTATAAATATATTGTTAGTAATGGTATATTTTCAAATTGAGAAGATGTAGAGAATCTGTTTAATAGGAGTGGAAACTGAAAGTGAGTGTGCCACAGGATTCAGTGTTAATAGCATGTGAAAAAAGGGAGAAGTACACTGAAATATGAAAATAACACTTTTATTGAAATCACAGAAAAATTAGGTTGGAAGGGACCTTCAGTTAAAGCCAGGGCAACTTTTAAGTTACATGGGGCTGCTCATTCCAAACATAATTCAGAGGATAACCTGGCAAGACAGTGAAGAATAGTCATATAAGGAGTTCTTTTATTTGTTTCTCCCATGGTCCTGAGGGACCCGTCCTTTGCATTCACAAGCTTCTCGAGGGTTTTGATAAACTGTGGCTTTAAAATACAGGAGTAAAATGCAAGACATAGCTCCAAGCTGTCACGTGCTGTGTTTTTTCTCTCACTTATCTCTCGGTCTTCTTTCCTTGATGTGCTTCTGCATACCATATGGTAGGTCACAAGAAACGGTAGCAGTACTCACAGGGAAAAAAGTTGACCTGAGCTCTCATATTCTCCATGAAGAGAGAGGCTTTTGCAGAGTACCAGAGCTGAAATCCTGTGCTGATTTGTCCTCTGGAACTCTCTGTTTCTATTGAGTAGAAGACCAATTTCCAAATCTAGGCTACAGTAGAAAGTGTGAATGCCTCCCAGGGTACAAGCTGGTGTAAAAATAGGCCCACGTGATCTTAAGATCCAGTAGGTCACATATTCATAACCAACTTTTTGCATGTTGTCAGTCTAACTGTTTGCTTGTGATTTATCTGGGTAATGGAAAGATTATTCAGATTATTTAGATTATTATAAGAAAGCTGGCCTAGTACTATAAAGACCATATAACCTTTAGAGTCTTTGCCATATAGTCTATCCAGTCCCTTTACACATGGTGAGTAATTAGCTTGAATTCAGCAGAAGGAATTATTTTTCTCCTACAGAATTATCCGCCACTGGTTTTTTTTCCTGATGTTTCTAATTGTTAAAATACTTATTTGTGTTAATGTTCTTCCCTGCTCTACCCACTTTTCAGCATCTGAGTAAGTGGCAAGTGGAAACATTCGATTAGGAAATCTTTCCTCTTTGTATTGTCATTGTTTTAGGAGAGCATTCTCTTAAGTCAATTTTGAAACAGGTACTGCAGCTCCTAATAGGACTTTGTTCTTGTACAAACTTTTCCATCATGTATGAAGTGATGTCCAAACTGGCTGCAAACTGAGAGCTTCACATCTAGGGGAAACAGCAAAGATTGCTTTGTAAAGCCTGAGAAATTATTGTGTGATTTCCTCTGTGCTTTAGCAACCTCTCTTAAAGGAGGTTTCCAAAGTAATTGGTGTTTGATGCAGTAATATAAGGAAACGCTTTTTGTTTGCTTATATTCTGTCAACATTTCCTATAATTCATTTGTCTAGGATGCCCCTCCACACACACATCATGAAGAAGCAGTAATTAATTTGACTTCAAATTATATTTTGCTCATTGCTCTTAGACATTTTCATGATGGCTCACCTCTTCCCGGGGCCTACATTGACTCAGTCAGATTCAGAGGAACTGTTCACACTTCTTTGTGGACTGTTGGTTTGGGAAGCACATAAGAAGCCTTTCTTTTGTTCTCTAGCCTGAGCATTGCTTTCATAAGCATACAAATCGTCTTGGCCATCATCATATACAACGATGCAAATGATGATTTTGCAATGCAAATCTAAATGAATTTAAATTGCTTTTTTTTTTTTCCTGCACTGTTACCTTCACATGAAGGGAGACTCTCTAGCTATCAGTAAATCTGTAAAAATTTTGGATAAAGTTCTTTCAGTTTGAATAGCAAAGTGATCACTTGTCAGATTTGATGCACATTTGCCTCAGGTACAGATAGGCAATTGGTAAAGATAGGAATTATCCTCACTGTCTTAAACATTGGATGTACTCTTCCCACTCTTGCAGCAACAGTACAGTAACATGTGAGTGACTAGTCACTATTTCTCTACAATGCACTAATGAATTGAAGGTCTCTGTTCACAGTTTCAAACAGAACACCTTTATATAATACAGATTAGTCTTCCTCTAGGATTAAGGAACTAAAGTCATGCAATTTAACAAAAAGGTGCTTAAATATGGCATCTTTTGACTTGTATGTGATGGACATGAGTGAAAGAAATGTCCTCAAAAGGCAAAAAAAAAAAGAAAATATATTGAGCCTGCTCTAGAGCTTGCTGACAGTGGGCAAACTGTAGACCTCCAAGGGTACTCTGCCTACAGATTCAGTAATGGAGTTCCTGCTGTCAGAGGAAGGGAATTCAAAACTCTTTATATCTCAGGGGGATACTTTCCCACCTAAGGGCAAGAAAGTATTGCTATTTGAACATAAAAACTATACTCAAGTGTTATATGCTAGCAGACAGGACTGAACTGGGGCAGAAATCTTTTTCTTAGAACTTCAACTAACTTTGCATGTGGTGAGATTGTGCTTTACACTCTATTCATGAGCTGTATTTCATCCAAGGCTCCCCAAAGCTTTTGGTAATGCTTGAATGTATTCCAGCAGATGGATCAGCAGGAAGAATGCAGGTTTTTCTCTAGTTTTACACTGGTAGACTTCCAGACCCTGGGCAGTCTAGGCTACCTTGAAAGTCCACTGAAGTTGATGGACCTTGGTTGGACAAAGTCTATCTCCAACAGTAATCCAAGTTTCAGATTATGGCACTGATTCAATTCATTATGATCTCTGTTTATTAATCATCAACAAACATATGCCAAAGGATAATTTATTAGAAAACCTAATTTTCCTTATCACTGATTTAGGATTAGAACTAATTTTAAACTCTGATATATAGCTACCAACAGATATTGTAGGATATCTGGCACTTACAGTCACATTTATGCAACAGTAAATGCAATAATGCTGCTTGATTAGTCCAAACTAAGTGAAGTAACTGAAAAAAAAGCTTATTAACATACAGCTTGGTTTAAGGTAAAGTCACCTAAGCAATCTGAAAGCATAAACCGTTTTCTTAATATTAAGTCTTTTAATAGCACACAACCCTAAAATATACCTTTATAACATCAGGCAAATTCAGGAACAGGGAATGTTATTTATAGTGTTCTTCACTGCAGCTATTTCTGTTCTCAGTTATTTTTTTTCTTTTCTCATTTGCCAGTCTGCCATTAATCTGTAAAGCACTGCTCTATATACTCTTTCTCCCTTTCAAGACATAGATACAGTCAATTGTTTAGGTTCTGCTCACATCTCCAGGGGAAAGAAATTTGATACTTTATCCTTCTGAATGCCATAAATAAATAACATCAGATAGTGAAAAAGAGAACACCAATACTTTGGGGCATAGAAAATAATTGAGAGAGCACATTCTATAACTTTCATTTCTACTGTGTTCCCTAGTCTCTCTTTTCAACCTGGTTATGCCTGGGATTGTTATGGGAAGATAAGCATTTGAGTATGTTCTGTTCTCCTCATATGTCTCTCTAAAAGCCTGCAAACAGTAACAGTGCTCTGAAGCATTGCAGGAATCCAGAAACAGGATTTTCTCTTTCTGTCTTCATACATATTTCCAAAGAACCATTCAAAGCCTCTCCACAGATGCTTTAAGAGAGGTCTGTAAAGACCTTTGTCTCAGATTTCTATAACTGTCCAACACAACCAATGAAGGAATGTTATACACCATTAGCAGTTTAATGTTTTACACTCACATCCTATTTGACAGTACTTGGGATTGACATTTTTGGGGGTGTTTTTAGGTTTATTATCATATTTCTTACCAAACAGGATAGGAAGAAGTCATAAACAGATTTATTCAGAAAAGATCTCTTTTTAAATGGAAAAGCACACAGGCAACTTTCTTATCAATTATTTATCAAGTGTATTTGGGTGGTTTTGTATGTTTTGTATGTAAAAATACTTATAGAATCACAGAATCATTAAGACTGGAAAAGACCTCTGAGATCACTGAGTCCAACCTTGACTGAACACCAGCATGTCAACTAGACCACGGCACTAATTGCCATGTCCAGTTTTTTCCCGAACATCTTCAGGCACAATGATTACAAGATCTTCCTGGGCATTCTATTCCAATGCCTGACCACCCCTTCAGTGAAGAAATTCTTCCTGGTGTCCAACATGAACCTCTGCTGGCACGGCTTGGGGCTCTTGTCCTGTACTTACAGTACGATGTACATTTTAACAAGGCCTGCTGGAAATCTATTTACAGAACCAGTATGGCTGTGACAAGCTTATTCAGATAAGGTTTGATAGCAACATATCTTTTCTTTGAAACTAAGTTTTGGAGGTATGACTGAAGACCTCAGATAGACTCCTATTATGAAACTTGGTCACAAGAAAACATAGAGAAGTTTGAGATACTTTTTCCCCTGAAGTTGTCATTATAAGGATTTCCATAAGCAAAAAAATGTAGTATGACAGCTTTTGAGAAGATTTTTCACCTTTTCTCCAGAGATGTCTTGCAAATGTCATATTTTTACTTTTTTTATAGGGATTCCTTCGCTAGTGTCTTAGAAGAGGTAATGATATAAAGTTCAGATATTTCTATACCTTTGCAATTTTTAGTCTGTAGGGTTGTCAAAATAGCTTATTTTTAACAAAGACAAGCCTGTGGTATCGTTATTATCAGTTCCATTTTGTTTGCATTAGACTGCTGGTGAATACGTGTTTGTTTAAACAAATTTCATAATCACTGAATAACTAAGTTGGAAGGGATTTCTGAAGGCCTATTCCAATCCCTGTTCAAAGCTGGCTGAATCAGGTCAGGTTGCTTAGGGTGATGTTCAGTTGTACCTTAAGCATACCTAAGATTCTCAGCCTCTCTGGGCACCCTCATGTTTGACCACATCATGAGCTGGTTTGTTGGCTGGGGGGCTTTTAGTATGTTTTAAAACATAATAATAATTTTAAAAATTAGTCAGAATTTCATGTTTTCCAGTTTGTGTCAATTACATCTTGTTTTATCACTGTGCACCTCCAATAAAAGTCTGGAAACCTCTTGTCTGTATTGTCCAATTAGGTAATTTTAATATCCTTCCTTAGAGCTGTGGGAAGAAAGGCACTCACAAAAATTGTCCCCTACAATAATATGCACTGCTCATTGTTGATAATTTTTTTAATTAATTAGCTATTCCTAAAAACACTAATGTGTAGGCAAAAATATATAGGCTGCATAAGTTCCAATTATTTCAAGAGCTGATTTATTCACTCCATTTTATGAAAAATAATTTTTTAAAAGTCAAGAAATCAGCTAGAATTCATAACGCTTCCAAAGCTTTATGAAATCTAAATTCATTAGAAAATTTATTCCTAGGAAATAATTTAGCCACTTTGACTTATAATGGAGCTTGAAGTGGGGAAAACAGTATCCTCCTAACAAAAATAAGACAGATTGGTTCCTAATTACAATGTTATACATTTCAGAGCCATGTAGTCTTTTGGGTTTTGCCTGTATTCTTCTCTGAGAAGAGACATCCATATAAAACAGCTGCAGTTCCAAAAGGACTTACAGTGGTAAATTGATTTGATTGATTCAAATTTGATTACATACTGGAAACACATTTAGTTCAAGTTAAGCACATTAGCACACATCAACTAGAATAAAATTCCAATCGCTTCTTTGTTATTCATTAATGGAACTTAATGACTCCAACAAAACATTAATGAAGAAAAAATATTGGCTTGCATAATTCATTTGGAAAAATTAATTAATTGTTGTATTAAAGGCGGCCTACTCCATGGAGTAATTACTGAAGCTTTGGTGGGGAATTACTTCCTGATATTTATTTTGCAAGCTGTTGTTTACTCCTTTCATTTTATGTCGCTTCTGCTCAGCTGAACCTTTCTAACACGTAGAAGATAACTTCTAGGGCCATATTTTCTTCTTGCTGAGGTCCATTAAGAAATATGTGAGAATTTCCCACCAGACCTTAATATTAAGACAATGAAAGTACTACCTAGAAACCATTTTTTTTTTTGCTTTTATTTTCTTATTTCTTGACAGTTACAGACAGAAATTTTATTTCAATGGACCTAAAGTTTTAGAAAGAGTTAGAGTTAGAAGATAGAAGTCCCTACAATAGTCAGATAGTAGGAGTTGTAGTCCAACTGCCTTCCCCTCACACAAGTTTTAATCCTATGGAATTGTTGGAAGACTTGTTCCAATGCAGACATTTAGAGGTGAGACATTGCAGTGCTTACTTTTTTAGCTCTTATCATGCAGAATTAGAAACCAACCAAGGCCTTGGTCTGCTACTTTTTCAGGTCAGGTTGTGGTTCAAGTATTCGGCAACTTTCACATGTGCCATAGTTCAAAGTCTCCCTACCATGGAAATCAGATCACCATGGAAAGAAAGGGAAGAACTTTATGTGTCAATTCGTGTGAAACAGCAGCGTGTCCTACATCTCAGAATAATGAAATGTTGCGAGGTTCCTGTGTACATCCATGCACCCACGGATGGTTCCATCATCCATCCCAGCCATTGTGATATGTAAATAAAACATCCTCTATGAGGAACAAATATGCAAGCTAGACCAAGTCAGCAAAAATGCTGCACAGAATTTTTTTCTCCAGGAATGCAACTCCTTTTGCTTTATGTCCATTGCAGATCAGTTTCAGCGGAAGGAAAGCACGAGCCAAGGAGGAATTCAAGTAGGACAGTTGTCAGTGGAAGATGTGGATCAAATCAATGAGGGCTCTCCTGTTCCCCAGGGGAGCATTCTCTGTTGTTCCTTCATGCAACAACCAGGTTTTTGGAGAAGGTAGACACTTATGCAAGGAGCAGGATCTTGACTCTATTCTGTAAATAAGGCAAATAGAAGCTCATTGTAATTTCTACTTTCAAAGGAGTCTTAGTTCTTTACTGGAGCTAATCCTTAGCTGATAAAATTAATTTTAATGGAAACATGACATGAAAGTGTTTTCAGGTGAAGTAGCACCTGGTATCATTCAGTAATCTTGTTGATAGTAAAAAAAAAGTTTGCCTGGAAAAACAGTTCACTGGAGCCAAGTGTCACCTACTGATGGACAGCAGAAAAGAAAAAAAGCCAAATACCAATACAACAGCTCCTTTAACTGTGTCCCCAAGGGCAGTAGGATTTCTGTTCTGGTTTGTTTTGTTTTCTTTCCTTCCCTGGAAAAGAAACGTTCTTTTATCAGTGTTAGGTGAAAGGGAAATGTGTGAGTGAAAATATTACATACTTCTGACCAGAATCCCAGAAGAGACAGTTCACTGAGCTCATGGAAGGCTCTGCAGGCTCCAGATGTGAAGTGGAACCATATGCCATCATTTTTATAAAACTACACAAAATAAAGCAGAGTTTTGTTCTGTAGTTGGGTACTCAGTGCTGCTTAGAAATTTGGTGTGTTTAATGAACAGTGTTTGAGTATTTAATTATTGCTTTGGTAGAACAACAAAGGCTGTTTGTTTATATGACTTTTGGCAGACTGATCACAGCCCATGCTCTCTGTATGGTTTGGGTTTCCTTTTTTTCCACTTAAGAAATTAATTTTAGCAACTTCTGCTGTCTAACCAGCAGAGAAACTGCCTGACCACAGGAGATATGATCCAAAGCTTTCTGTAATTTATGTGATCTTCTCCCTGCATTTAGTAGGATTTGCATTTAATTTTGTACTTAGCAATACGCATGGAACATGGTAGGATAGAAAACAGATGATGGAAATGTGTTAGTATGGTGGTCAGAGTTGAAATGAATTACTAAAATCCTCTAGAAATGGTTTCCTTCAGTAGCTATTTTTCAACGAATTTGAAGTCCTCTCATTTTAGTTCTACTGAGGCAGAGGCAAAACACTATAGGCAATTCTCTTCCTCAAGAGAGGTTCTTTTTCCTTTTTTTTTTAATGATAGCAGTGAAAAGAACCTACTGTTTATGTAAACTGAGGTAGAAAGTGAAATTCTCATTACCAAATAAAGACATAATTTTCTTTCATCTTAGGTGAAAGAAAAAGAAAAAAAAAATTATAAAGTAGAAGACTGAAATTTTCTTTTCACTAGCTTCTGGTTGCTAGTGTGTAAGGCTATCCAGTGAAGCAGAAAATGACTGACAATACCAAAGGCTCAGCAGCTTCTGTGCCTTTTACCAGTTGGCAAGTGTTGATCAGCATGACAGGCCGGATTTTTTGCTGCTTTTCCAGACGAAAGGCAAGACCGGGAATGAAGCAGAAGAAAACTCCGAGGTGCTACAGGGGATTCAAATCTTCAGCCTCTCTCCTGATAAGCAGTGCCAGGCCAGCAGCAAATGGAAGAGAAAGAAAGAAGCAGTGGAAAGCTTGCTTTTCTTTTTTTTTTTTTTTTGCTTTTAATTTTCCATGAATGAATGCCCAGTATGCCACACGATGGCAGCACAGGCTGAAAAATGCAAAGGAGTTCCTGCACACAATAATCAAGACAAACAAATTTAACGTTCAAACTCCTGTCTTGCAAATGCCTCTGAGGGATAGGGTATTCCTGAACACGACTAGCTGCAAAGTGAGCTTTTCCTGTACACTAGTGACTTCTGCAGAGATCCCATTTCCAGTAAAAACCATCTTCTTGAGATAGCATAGGTGTTTCTTCTCAGAATTATAAGGAGTTCATCATCTCTAGTGACATTTTACTTTCCCACTGGCTCAAATTTTCTCTGTTTTCTTTAAATAACAATGCCTTCAGCTCAAGATGCATTACTGCATCCTGTAGCCTGTTCCACCCACACAAGGTAAAAGGTAATGGCTTAGCAGGACAGGGAATACTTGATGACAGAGAGTGGTTCTAGCAGAAATCTTTCCTTTCTGCATGCAGCTATCTCTGACACCGTTTCAAAGATTTCAAGTTTCAAAAGGAAAAGCAAAATTAGCCTCAGAAAGGAAAATAGGCTATAATTTTGAAACCTGATTGAAGACAGTCTTGGGAGCTGTGACAGAGAAGGGATGAGTTTGAAAGCTGAGCAAGGTACCCTTTTCTGCTGCCTTTTTAACTTCCCCTTTGGTTTTTTAACTTCTTTTCTGTCCAAGCTTAATCCTGGCCATCTGACTTTTTGCTCCTTTTTCATCTGTCTACAGTGAAAATTAATATTGTAGACAAACACACAGCAAATGAAAATATGAAAACCATAATGCTTACAAAATGAAACAGCAGTCTCTTAACCAAAGTGGATACATCACCTTGTCCAGATATGAGATTATGGTACCTTTTAATTCTATTTTATCCTAAAGTGATTTGAGGAAGATTTTTGCTGCTTGTTACTGCAGCGTTTAAGTCTGCATTTCTCTTGCGTGCAGTAGCCCAGGATGCAGTTTCAGGTCGGAACTGGTTATCAGATGCTCTCGCTTTTCTGCCATCGCATGCTGCCATCCTGAGGCCAGTTCTGCAGCGCCTGTGAGCCGCGCATGCTGCGGGCTGGCTGTGCTGGGATGCACAAGGGCCGTGCATCCCCTCCGGCTAAGATCTGATTCCAGATCACCGTTTGAGTCTATTTAGAATCATCACAGTTTCAGAGGCAGCTTAAGATAATTTTTTATTTTCATTCCAAGAGGGTAAATTAAATTTGACTTTTAATAAGCAGTCAAACTTCTCTTGTAGTTTTGGGGGGTTTTTTTGGTTTGAAATCATGCAAATTACTGTTCTTACAATGGAAGGTTAATTTGGTGTACTTTTTCACTTGATGAATATGATTTTCCCAGATATAATCATTCTTTGCGGTTTTTGAATCATAAATTATCTTTCTGTAAGTGGTATCGTTGAGTCCTAAATGCTAGAATTTGAGGGGATGAGTATGTTACCTTCACAGCTGCACACTATTTCTAGTGTGTTTGATCATAAGAAAAAACCCTGAAATGAAACTTGGTATTAAAGTTAAGTGGTGAAATAGTGAGAGGTGTGGAGGCTGAGAATTGGGGTGACTGGGAAGATACATTTATTGGTTAATGAAAAAGCACTTAACTGACCTATTAAGAAGCTTTCCCTAGTTCTTTCCTAAGGAAAAAACTAGGTTCTTTTGTTTGTGAATCCACATGCAAGATCTTCCTCCTCTTCTTTCACTGAGCAATGGAGAGGGCTGAACTTACTATATCACATATTTTTTGTGGAAATATTCGTCTCCCCTCCCAAATCCTTGTGCACCCCCAGAGTCCTTATTGTTAGGGTGGGGTGAGGAGCAGAAAAGACTTTTATTCTCTCTAAGTGCCACTCAGCAGTAACAAAAATGCCCTGAACTTACCAACACTGGTTTCATCCCAAACTCTAACCATAGCACCATTCATGCTGCTATATTCCAACCAAAACAACTTCTTTAGAGTACACAATGTAGTGTAGACTCTTCTTGTTTTCTATCTGCTTGTACAGATTAAGCACGGTGAACCTCTGACTTGAGTCTTACTATTAGCTAGAGCAACTTAAGACACTGAAGTCTTTGGCTATCAAACTGGTACCAGCCCTCTTGCAGGAATAAAGGACTGAGACAAAGGAAGTTATTTGTTGCAATACAAAGAGTTAAACACTGTTTCTGTAGCATGCAACACCATTACACTTTTTTTACTCCCAACCTTCATTTCAGTACTGTGAGTTTCTTTCCTATGTTTTTCATGCAACTTGAATAGTTTAAACTAATATGTTGGCTAAAGATGATGTCTCAGTCACTGCTATTCTGATTCAGGTTCACTGGGAATCAGCCCAAGACACGAATGCTGCAAAGTTGAAAGAGCCCAAAAGTCAGACTACTGCCAACTTGCTCTTCCCTGCATTTGTGTCTTAGATAGCAGTGATGTGTATGCACTCCATCCTGGTTCACTTTTCCTGTGAAACTTGAGGGTTACTACTTATCACTAAGAGGGATTTTTACAGTAATTTCTTTTGTTTCTAGTCTACCTTTCCTCTGATATCTACTATACCACAATATAGTTATTTTACATATGACCATCATAAGGCATTTGGGAACGCACTTGATGTGAACAGCAGTGGAGAAAAAAAGCAGTTCTGTCTACATAGCACAGTGCAGGCAAATAGGAACAGATCTGTAAAGAAAACTGCCTGGTGTTGAGGAGCAGCATCCACACTGTAGGTGTCTCAGGGGAATTTATATTCAACTATGGCTGATCCCACAGGCCGTGTGTTCTTGTGTGTTTCACTCTTCAAGGTGACAGACAAAACCAGGACAATGATAAAGATAAAATGGAGAAACAACAAATTTTGACAAGTGAGAAGAGAGAGATTATGTTGGTGACATGTACCTAAGCAAATTAAACTGAAGATCCACCCCTCAGCTTCTGAACACTTGCTTCCAGGCATTCACTGATCATGTTCATAGTTTGGTGTTCTGCAGTAGGTTATTCACTTTGAAGAGCTTAATCTTCCTTAAAGTTTAATCTTCTTTTCATATATGATTTTCTGATGATTCTGTTGGCCCAGTTGCCTCACAGGACACTGTATTTTAATGTAACTTTCCAGAAGAGTACATGCAAGAGTCTTATGTCTTTTGGCAAAATTAGCTTTACTGGGTGTCTCATGTGGCAGGAGTCAGCTTTAGTTGCTCAACATCTTTTTTCTTCTACTGCATTTATGTTTGATCTTGTTCACGACTGAGTCATTGTTGTGGGAAATTTTGCAATCATTGTTCTTTGAGAATTTTTATTATCATAGTAATTTTGTTGAGAGCCAATTAAATCACATTGGTAAGACATGTTTGGACAGTAAAAGGAAACTGCCTTGTAGCAGCAGAACAATATTCAGTAACAATGTCAAATCACATCAGGTAGCAAACCTCACAGACAGATACTTGAATTTCAGCTTGCTTTTTTAAAGTGGTTGAATGACCAAAATAGAGACTAAGAAGAAAGATGATGTAAATCAGATTTTTGTACATCTGCTGACGAATGCATAGGTGGAAGCAATGCTTTCACATGTATTTCTCTCCTCTTTCTCACTGCTCATCTCACTTTTCCCTTCTCTCTTCTTTTCAGAAATTTTGTTCATTGAGCAACTAGTGATTTTAGCATTTTGAAGAAGTTGCTGGAACACATGTTGTCTCTGCTCATTTCCTGTCATAGCTTTTCTCTTTCTTATGTTTACCTGGAAGGGAAAGGAGTATTTTATATAAGTTGTGAAGACAAATAGATAGGAAATAACATTTTGAGATGTAGAAAATGTTCATTTCAGGATACCAAGAGAAGAACACAGTATTTCTTCTGTAAATATGAATAATTACTTTGTCAGTGGATTAAAACTGTAATGATTTTTTCTGTGTAAGCTCAAAGGTGTAGTTGATGAGATACTTCTACTTTTTTTTTTAACTTGGCTTGAAAATTGTTTTGAACAACTCATATTCACACAGACGTTATCTACATTGAAGCTAACTCATTTTGATATGTGCCTTCTGCCTTGATCTTAACTACTTCTAATATTCTCTTCATTCTTATTATGATGCTATCTGTTGTCCCAGATTCCGCACCTTCTATGTCATCAAAAGTTTTCTGTGCTTTGCTAGCAAGATGTTCACCAGTTCCTCCACAGCTACAGACTTACTATTTGATCCAGACTAACAAATCCTGTTTTCCTTGTACATTTGAGTTTCACAGCCTGGGGTGAATATGACCTTAACTTAAATTATGACAACAAATTTGTCACTTGATGTTTTCAAAATATTAAACCTGTCTTCTTTCTGCTTTTATTGGAATGAACCTTTCTTTCCGTGTGGAGTGCCACAGATAAATATGGTAGTTGCTGCTGAAGGCAACTAGAAAAATATGATATCCTCATGTATCTCTAAACTTAGTGAAATTTGATAAGAAATCCTTGAAGAACTTCATGCAGTATTAATTTAGGGATGGCTTCTTACTGTGTCAGACAGAAGAGAGGTTTATAGCAGATGCCAGATCTCACATTCTTTTGACAAACTCTTGGGTCATACAATCCTTGCATTGGGCAAGAGTGTCCCAGTCATTGGAGCAGTGTCTACATTGACATTTTTCTCTAGAGCATTTTGACATGAATGTCTCAGTCACCCGCACTTACTGCACACTGGTGCAGTTCTCAAACCAGTGTTGGTACCAGCAAACTGGATTTGCTTTGGAGCAAACTCGACCAAAATCTCCGCTCTATGAATACATCAAATACACTCATTACTCCTAATGAAGACATAAAGCCTCAACCGGCAAACAGCTCTCAGAGGGCCTTTAATCACAGGAAGAGGATGTTCCAGTCAGGGAACCAGGCTAAATCCTTGACTAAGGCCACCTGAAACTGCCCTAATCATCTTCAATGTATAAATAGAAGCCTTGGCACCAAGTGTTTTAACCTACTGATCCACTGTTGGTGTGACAGATTGTTGGGTAACGTCAAAGTAGTCTGAGACTCCTTTAGCCACTCCCGGGTCAGCCTCTGGGGCTGTGGTCGGTTTTTCATGGAGTGTGCAGGGAGGTTCTGGAAAACCCACCTTGTGCTAGCAATTTTGAGCACTATCTTGCAAATGGCCCACTCCTTGGATTTTAAATGATATTTTAAAAGGGACTGATTGCTCCCTTATAACAAAACAGATCTATGCAGAGGACAAATAATTTCCAAATTTTATTTTACTCCATTTCAGTCTTGTCTTGCAGTGTTTATCTCATTCCACATTTTACTTCTACAAAAATGTTTCAATTTAAGTAAAAGAGTAAATCACGGTTTCAAATTCAGATCTGTTCTCATGTCACTTACTGATCAGTGTTCTCTCTGATTCATTCTCTCTAAAACAGATTGTATGTAGATGCTTATTAAGGCACAAATGTTGGATGATTTGCCTATATTTTGTTGCAGTGTCCATCACAGTGTGGGTCATAGAGAGGAAATATATACTCTATATATCGTGGGATGGATGTGCTGTAACATCAGTCTGTGATTCTAATGTCTGGATTTGCATGCATAACAGTACATTTATTCTCTATCACACCAACAGCTGAAAAATATTCTCTTCCTGTTCTTATTTATTATCTTTTGCAGTTCCTGTTTCTACCCTATTCATCTTCCTATCATTAATGAAAACAACTTTCAGTCATGGCTGTGATCCTTGTTGACACTGAACACCGCAGCGCTAATGACTTCATGCACAAATGCCAGGAAAGGGAGTATTCTGTCAGTCATGTCTGTCAGTCTCTGCACTCACAGATTTTTATGTACATAATGTGTGTGAAACTGATAGCCACCGTCCCACACCTTGTTACATATCTGCAGTTGGAAACACAACTTCTGCTTCCAGGACCAGTCAATTGTACAGGTTATCTCCTGCTTAAATCAAACTCCTTTTCAACTGCAATAACAACCAATCAGTAGTTTATTACAACACCTACCCTGCTTTGACCAATTAAACCATCTCTGATCTTTCAAGCAGAGGTAACTGCCTTGGAACTGCTTAACTGCCTAACAGGTTCATCCTTCCTGTTGAAGTTATATCAAAGATATTCTTCACCTCATCTACATATTTTCCTCTTTTTTTATGGATATATTATTGTGTGCACATACATGTACCCAGAAAAAGATAGAAAGTATTTATTGGTCTAGAAAATTAATTCCAAACTTTGTATTTGTCTGAAGGGCAGTCTGCAATTTACTCCTGAAAACTGTCACAGGAGACATTGGAAGATTCAGCCTTTCTGTAACTGTATCAAATTTCAGAAAATTTATACTGCTGCATTCTTGGCAGGCACATATTGCACTGCTGGCTGGCCTCTGCTCTTCCCTGCAAACCCATTTCCAGACGCACGATGTAGAGCGGAGCTGGCCTGGCATGTTCTCCCAGGCTTGGCACCTCTCTCGTGCCTGCCTGTGGCTCAGCAGCCAGGCTGCAGGCTGGGAATAGTGCAGAGACGTGCACCCTTGCTACAGGGAAGAATAAAAGAAATGACACAGATAATGCTGCCAGAAATTCTCATTCCTGCCAACAGGTCATACTTAAAGTAAGCCTTTCGGCTGGCCTGTCCCCTCCGATGCTTCCTAAACAAATGGGTGAATACTGTAAAAGGAGCACCAACAGCAGAAGACATGTTCTTTTAAGCACTCTGTGGGGTACTTAGAAAGAAATGCATACTCCTCCAAAAGCCGTGGCTCAGAGATCTTCACACTCTATATTAAAATACTTTACTACGTGGAACTACAGTACTGAAACGGGGTGCCAATGCAAATATGAAGGGGGAAATAGATTTTCATCAGTTAGTGTTTACACCTGATTTCATTCAAAGTCAAATGAGCCTTACAGTGAACAAAGAGGACATAACTATTTCTAATATCTTCCTGCCGCCATTTTTCTGGTAAAAGTGGACCACACTTTCTTTTTTCCTGATAATCTTGTTACAGACCAGTGTGATCCATGCCATACTGTCCACAGTACACAAATGAGACAGCTATGCTAGGAAACAAATTAATTATACAAAATATCACTAGTTTGAGAAAAAGAATTGAGGTTTCCTGTCTTGAATCTACACTGCACACTAGGCTTAATATTTTATCAAACAATTTTTTTTCCCGTGTGATTTCTGTAAGATAGATAAAAACTGATAAAGCTAACACTGCAGAGGTTATGGTCTGTAGTGCTACCTCATATAGTGGTACGATCTTTGAATTTTTATTTTGATATTGTTATTTTGTTCATGATTTTTAGTTGTAAAAGACTATTTGCTGTATAAATGTTTGCTGTCTGTTAACAGCACTGTGAGTCTGGAGTTCTAGATATCATGTGGTTAATTCAGGTTGAGAAAAAACAACTAAAACTATACCTTCAGTAACATAGACAGCCTCTGGTCATCAGTGAATGCTCTTTCACGTTGCTGCAAAATTTAACAGTAGCATGAGAAAATTATCTAAAAGCTTCGTGTATTTGCTTTATGTTAGTGTTACATGTTTAACTTCTTCCCATTAGTTTTATTGCTGATGTAGTGACTTACTGAGCTGTGTACAAAACAAAACCCAAGATATAAGGTGATCTTAAAACCATGTGTTAGGGAGGCAAGGAAAAGGTGCCAATTGCTTGTATGTTCTGGAGCACAGGTGGATAACAAAACCTCACCATATACTCTTTGATCTGGTCAAATTACAGCCTCCTTAAAGTGGAGGGAAAGAGATGGGACTTTATGGACCTATTTGATCTAGTTTAGCATTTATGTGATAAGTTTGTCATGGTTTGGTTGTAGTTATGGGATAACTTAATTAAAGGTTGATCCAGCAAAGTTACCTGTATTTAAAACATTGCATAATGCTTCATTGTTTGCCCAAGACTACTTTCAATCACTCATAACAATTTCAACAGATACAGATTATTCACATTGAAAATCTACTTTATTTGAAATCAAGTGGAGGCTGGCTTTTTTTTCAACAGCATATTTAACATTAGCCCAAGAATCTAATGCTTTCTTACAAAGTGTGTGTGTGCGGGGCAGGGGGGAGGGGGGGAGAATCACATACACACATACACAACCTTCTGGTTCAAAATTTTCTGTGTCTCTAGCTTTATAAGTAAAAGTTTGACTATTTCCCAGGGATTATTCTGCTGTCAGGTATATGTGTATTGGTATCATGCCTGTCACATTTGACCGAATCATGAGTCTGATTCACACTTTGCAGACAATTTGTGAGTGCCTCTTGGCTCATATGTAAAGAATGACCTTTCTGAAGTGTGCTTCATCTACAAAACTTTGAAGCTGACCAAGGCTTTCCTTTCAGTTGTCGCTGTAACCATAGGCCTTGTAACTGAAATTAGATACAGAGGTCATTTGACCTGATAGAGACCTTTATCTTCAGATTAAATGAATCATGACCCAAACTCCATTGTCTGAATCTCTCCTAACTAAAAATTCACTGCATGATGATTACCTCATTTGTAGATGTCTACATTTTTAGAGGCTTTGCTAGGTTATTTGCCTTTTCCTTACATACCCGGTACTGCCTCTCCTGGTGTGCAGACAGCCCACTCACCTGACATCAAAGCTGGACTGGAAAAAAGGAGGGTAAGTTTCAAAAGAGATCTTTGACATATGAAGGGAAAAAAAAAAAGACAAAACAGATCTTATGGAAGGTAAGAAATGATACCAATATTCACACAGAGATGTGATGAGAGGTCGGGGCTGAGAACAAATAAAGCAAAGGGAAAGAGAAAAACTAGGGTAAGAGAGGAATCTGGAGGCTAGGACTAAAGAGGACAAGTCCTAAAATAGTATGAGGAGTCTGGGATCAAAGAACAGAACAAAATGCTTGCTTGAACATAAATAATTTTGGTTCTCCATAATTTATGAAGGTACTACTTTGGGGTCACAGATTTCTTCAAGGTACTTGCTGATGGAAAGTCATGCATACAGAGTTTTCAACATGCTTCAGCCGAAATAAAACTCTAGAAGTTTGAAAACTGTTCAAAACAATGCATTACTTCTTTAGATCACCTTGCTTAAATTTGCTGATCATCAGTATTACCTGGGCAACTTTTAATCCAGCAAATTTTATTTTTATACCTAACCTTTTTTTAATGTCACAGATTTATCTGATGATATTACAGAAGCATGAATAAATATTCACATTATTCCACTTGAATATATATTGAAGGGTAATAATCAATAAATATTTCAGTGCAATTCAACAATAATTCAGGGGAAAACACACACTGTCCCGTCCACCCTCCAAAAGAAAAGAAAGATAAACCACTGAAATTGTAAGGCCAAAACAAAAACCATGGCAAACGACAGATTTTATGGTAGTCTATTTTCAGTATAAGTAATTCTGTTAAACAGACTGGTGTCTTTCTCATCTCAGTATGTTTCTGTTCTAGTAACATAGTCCTCTTAACCTGAGAAGTTTGCCTTTATTCAGAAGGCTCTGAGTGGGATTAAAAGAGCAAGAACAGCGCCTTGTGTAATAGCCTTCTCATAAAATAATGCTTTGCCCCCTTGGGAAAATACACAAAACCAGGAAAAATGCAAGATCAGTGGGAGTCTTTCAGTCCCATTTTCATTGTAATGCTTAAGTATAATCCCAGCTTCAGTTGACTGAGGTTGAGGTGACTCACCTCAGTTTCAGGCCTTTTTTATTTTCCCCTCCCACCCATTTCTCCACAGCTCAGTCACCTCAGCACTCAGAACAGTGGATGTAACCACCCTCCATCTCACAAATATGGCCAGCACATAAATGCTGAGCTCAGCCCTCTGATGCTGATGGCTAGATAAGGCAGCATGGAGTGCCACAAACCCTTCTCCTCCTACAGTCCTGCAGTCCCAGACAACACAGGGCTGAAGGGAGAAGCACCCTTTATAAGAGTTGAAAAACATCAATGGCCTGAATATTGACAAGGAGTGAATACTGGAATAGGAAGATAATTTATATTACAAATTTATGAAAATTCTTTTTGATTTAGAAACCA
>JAWMRA010000078.1:106864385-106933408 GCA_035584735.1 Pseudotriccus pelzelni
ATAATTTCTGATGCTAGGAGGAAGGCTCCTGCTCCACCTCAAGATCTGCAATTAAAGAACAGATTCAATGCTTTTGTAGGTGCTGGGAGTCTGAGTGCTCAGTCCAGTGAAGCACCCAAGCTGGTAAATCTGAGCCATGCAGAAGCACCAGGAGGAAGCAGCGAGTGGGGGACAGCAGTGGGTCCCATCTCAGAGGCCAGATACACGCAGCTGCCAACCTGACCTGCTCTCCAAACAAGTTTGCTGCTTGCCCGCTGAGAACCTATGAGTGAGGATTAGAGAGCAGGTGATACGGGTGACAAGGCAGTTGAGTGTCTGCTCTGGGTCCCCTGACCACGAGACCTTCTGTGGGCAGCCATAAGCAGCCTCCCGTCTGCAGGTCCTGGTCCTCATGGGGCATTTTAACCCCCCTGATGCCAGCTGGAGGGGCATAGGCAGCAGCCTTGCTGCTTGAAAGAACTGCTTGGCAGAACAGGACGTGGGGATCCTGGTGGACACTATGTTGAGCATGAGTCAACAGCGTGCCTTTGCCACAAAAGATTCCAATGACATCCTGGGCTGCATTTGGAGTCCTGCCACTTCGTTCCTTCCCGGTTAATCAGCATGGCTGAGGCCACACCTGGACTGCTGTGTCCAGTTCTGGGCTCCTCAGAACAAAAGAGACATGGAAATACTGGAGACAGCCCAATGAAGGGCCACAAAACAGTAAAAGGACTGGAGCAGTGAAAGGAATGGCTGAGGCATGTGAACTGTTCAGCCTGGAGAAGATTCAGGGGCTACCTTATTAACGCATATAAATACCCAAATGGAAGGTGCATGCCAGGCTCTTCTCCGGGGCGCCCAGAACACAGGAGGCACCACCTGAAGACCAGGAAACACATTTTTACTTTGAAAGTCACTGAGGACTGGAACATGTCTCCCACAGAAGTTGTGGATACTAAAAATCCACATATTCCAGGAAAAACAGCTGTTAGCAGCCATGCTTGAGCAGGGACATTGGACCCACCAATTCAGAGATTCCTTCCAACCTCAGCCAACTGTGAATTTCCCTCTTTCCTTGAAGCCAGATATTGAAGCCAAACCCAATATTCCACTGGTCCCCTGATCATAGTCCTCACAACACTGATATTCTGCAGCTTTATGTGCCAAATGTGAAAATTTGTGTTATTTGCTGCCACTGGTTTTCCTTATGAAGTTTTGAAAATAGGAGCTGTGTATTCTTTTACAATTTATCAGTGAGATGACAGAGTAATGCTTTGTACTTTTAAGATCTTGCATTCGTCCATTGTTCTGTGAACATTTTGGAAGCATTATTAAAGACCCAGACAGCCTGTGCCAGAAAACTCCAGCTAGAACCCACCACTGCTCCTGCTGCAAGGACAAGTACTACTAGCATTACAGTGGTATAATGTCACGAAACCACTTTAATTAAAATTTATAAATCCAATCCTCTTCAGAAATAGGCATGCTTATCTTCAGAAACTGGTTCACGTACAAGAAATGAACAGTTTTTGTAGAAGATCCTTTTATTTTGAAAAAAATTTATTACTCACTGTTGTACAAAATATATCTAAAAATATGATGTTAAGATAATTTTGACACTGCTAGGTAGTTTGCAAGTTACCTAATTGAAGAGAAGAAATCTTCACAATTTTTAAGGTGATCCAAGACAGTAACAACAAGTGAATTATATATTTTAACATATTCCATTTGTAAGCTTTACACAAATGTTATGTGGTACTTGGTATCTGTAAACTTTAATGCTTTATACAAAGTTTCCATTCACATATTTTGAAGATACAATGAAAATAATGTTTTACAATTAATTTTAAGCATCTCGTTCCTACTCTTCATTTTACAGAAAGAGCTGGTTCAATTCAGAACTTTAATTTTTCAAAGAGCCAGCCAAGTAGAAGTGATTTCAGATTTCTACTTTGTTTAAAAGTGGACAAAAATTAAACTAATTATCTATGTTTGTTGAAATGTAAAAAAATAACAAAAAAAAAATTTAAGGCATATTAAATTAGAAAAATATTACTTTGATTTAAATAATTTATTATTTTTATTCTAGAGTGGTAAGTTAGCAACCATCCACTTAACACAGCCAATACCAATTCAATTTCAGCTCATAAAAATTTGGTCTGTTTTTTTTAGCACAGTATTACTATTATATTTCATGAGGAAAGAAACCACAATCCCAGAGGCTTCTCTATACCACCCTCCAAGTAATTTTCAAAAGAGTGCAGTCTGTTATTTATCCTAGGTCCTTCTGAACCACAGAATTTTTATATAATTTAAAAAACAAACAAACAAACAAAAACACCAGCAAACATTAAGAGAGGGAGGGGTAGACATTAATATTACCTTAAAAAGTGTATAGCCAATAACTGAACATAAAGATGCAAGACATAAAGCAGCAAGATAAACACTAGGGGACAGATCTTCACCTGGCATAACGTCAGCATAGCTTCACTGGCATCAGCAGAGAAATCCTGACTTACATCAGTCACAGATCTGACTGTCATGTACAGACAAAATTGTTTATGTTAGTGATAAAGAAGAGCAGTGTTCAGAAGAGTAGCATTAGCACACATTTTTCAAATAAAGTAAGTTTGTAACACATTGGTTTTCATCTAGTATTTTTCAGCTGATGACTGTCACTCTTGTCACTGGCAGTGTACCTAGTTCAGGATGAATTCATTACCACTTTCAAATGATGCACTAAAATACATTGAGCATTGGTCTATGAAGTTCTTAACCACAGCTAGTTCTTACCAGAAATATACCGAAGCCCATTTACAGTGTGAAACATAAGGTTTTGAAAGCACTATTTTATAACACTGGTAAGTTTTTATACTATTATGGGTTTTCACTGACCATAATTTGTGTGGAATGAACTGTAACCATTGGAAGCCAGCAGCAACTGAAATTTAGAGCATCATGACTCTTAGCTGTTAGTAATTATTCCTTTTACAGATCATTAGCTATAGTAAATATTTAAAAATATCCCTAAGGCATATGTTTACAGAGCAAATCCTAAAAGCAGAATTAGAGCAACAGAAATAAGTAATTGCACAAGTTTCTCATAGGCACTGAGATGTTCTTTTAAGGCACAAGAGAATTCCCAGAGTGCAGAGGACAGATTTCTTAACCGGGAGTGCAAATATTTTAAAAAAAAAAAAAAAAACAACAAAAACCAGAAACATTTAAAATCTAGGAAGCAGAGTTGAAATTCCATCTGCTGCTTATGACAGCATTCAGGTCCCACTACTGTCATCTGCCAAAGGTACTTCAGACTTCTCTGTGTGTGTGTGTATATATATATATAGTGTATATGTATGCTTAATCTAGTAAAATAAGAAACGGGATTCAGATGATTTCTGCCAGAGATGTTTGTAAATGCTCACCTCTACAACTGCCACACATTACACTCAAAACAGTTTATCCCAGTGTAATTTTTCATCTCAACAAAAAGATATTCTAAAACACATTATTAATGCAGAATATGCTCAATCCACTTGAGCTGCATCTTCTGTCAAGTTGTTCTTACAAAAAGAAACAGTTAATGAAATCCATAACAGGGCAAATGAAAAGGCAGTCGTAGCTACGCTGGACAAAACTCTTGGCAATGGTCATCATTTCTGCAATGATACTATGTCAAAACTCACAAGAAACTGAGGTACAAACTTATGTGAAGTAAACATGAGATTTGTCTTGCGTTCATCTGAAATATCTATTTTGTGATTTTTTTTTAATCTTTTATTTCTCTAAAAGAAAAACACATACTTGCATACAATGCTGATACCCTATGTGGTGATGCCATAAATCCCTTAGGATAGCAAGTTTGATGGGTGGTAACCCATTAGGAGAAAAATATATTTTTTAATATTATTTTACATATATACAATATATATATATTTAATTTTCAATCAAAATGTCAAGTTTTCTAATATATTCATGAGTATTCTTATGTCCAAAATGAAAAAATATTTTGTATCTCAGTTAATATAAGTTAAAAATTAACAAGGTATTTGATATCCACCAACAAAGTTTTTGTTTCATTTCTATAAAATTAAAAGAAAACAAAGAAACAGTGAGTTAAAAAGCTTTCCTTCTCCAAAGCCAAATACAATAAAATTTTGAAGCTGAATAATTAATTAAAAGAACACCAAGTTTTGCATTTTAAGTAATCAAAGAATGCAAAATGTAATCTAAGTAGGAACTAGCATTACTATATTAACCTAGTCTAAAGACAAAATATTTTGAGTCCCTTATTTTGATGGAATGTGTCCAGGATAAGAAAATATAAATTTAAAGCAAGAGTTACTTCCACTCTCACCAGTCTACATAAATTTGTATAAACCTCTTCCCTCATCAATTCCAAAATAACTAATATCACAAAAGTATGACAGCCACTTATTTACAAGTTTTTTTCAGCACTGTGAAAGGCACATTTATCTTTTTATGCATGTTTCTGCTAATGTCCTAAACTTGGGTTCCAACTGATCTAAGAAGTCAAGTGCCTCTTCCTCATGCTGATCACTGCAGCAGCCTACAGAGCCAGCCAAGGATCCTTTTCCTTCATAGTTATATGAAAGGAGATAATCTTCAGAATGCTTCTGCTCTTCATCTTGTCTGCATAGGTGCACCTTCTGGATAGGAAGAGAACATATCTTATCATTTTCTTAAATTGTTATCCTAAACATATTGCATAAAAATAATTTCTTTTTGATTTACCTTTCATTGATTAATTTTTAATCAGAGTGTGTCCTCTAATGGATTCCTACATACAAAAAATGCACATGATTGGTCTGTATCGTTAAGACTACAAAATATAAGTATTTAATAAAGAAATAATTTCTACTAGTCATGTATGTACAATAAAAGAGGAAGAACCTGTTTAAATAACCTGTCAAGCCACTAAAATACACTCAAAATTAAATGACTGATTTACACATAACTAGTTAGGCAAGTAGTGAAGAGCTTTTTGATCTCCAAGGCATGGAGTGACTTCATTTCTAATGCTACACATTCATTCCTGCTCCATTGCTAAGTTAAGCATGAAGTTTAAATTAGTACAAAGCAAGCAGTTAGAATAAAAGCAAACACATTCTCAGAAAAGCTCACAAAAGCTTCAGTAATTATTCTAAATTATTAAATATTCAAAATGAAAAATAGCACACTGCCGATAGTTTAAGCCAAGAAAAGAAAGTATTTTACACTAATATCTGAAATATGTCAAGGATGACTTCTTGAAAGGGCAGTATTCCAAAGGGGATGCAGATGAGCAAAGGAGAGGAAAAATGAAACGAAACCAAAGCCAGAAAGCCACCTTTCTAGAACAATTACATGTCTTGCTTGAAAAGTCTGTATATATTGACCATAACCCTTACATTTCAAAAAAATCAGTTTCAGAGTACTTACTTCACCTAAACGAGGGTGTGTGAAATTATGCCATTCTGAGTAGGAGTATCTACATGTATCCATCATAGGCTGTCCTCCTCCTTCTTTAACTGATCCCAGAGTCTGGTGTCCACCTCCCTTGACTGATTCCAAGGTATGTCCTCTTCCTTTTACCACTTCAAATGTTTGCTGATCTCCTGTTTTTACTCCATACCCTCCTTGATCACATGTATTTTGTAGAGGAATTATATTGTGATCCTAACAAAAAAAAAAAAAAAAAAAAAAAAAAAGATGCAATAGTGGGGATACATTTTCCTCCTTTTTTTTTTTTCAATTTAAAAGACAAAACAGCAATCAAAACCAGTCAAATCTTAAAATTAAGACGTCCTCATCTCTGCACTGTGACATTTTGAATAAAAGGCTATCCTTAGTACTTAGCGTATATAGATCAGTAAATGGTCTTTGGAAAGGATACAGTGACAAGGGGTAAGTGGGAAAATCTGCATTTAAATATG
Source organism: Pseudotriccus pelzelni (assembly GCA_035584735.1). Classification (NCBI taxonomy): domain Eukaryota; kingdom Metazoa; phylum Chordata; class Aves; order Passeriformes; family Tyrannidae; genus Pseudotriccus; species Pseudotriccus pelzelni. The sequence continues at coordinate 106,870,304 of JAWMRA010000078.1, forward strand.
GTACGAGATCCAAAACCTGAGTTTTAATCCCAACGAAATGCACTATAATCCACATACTAGTTTATAATGACACTACATACTACAGGTAATTTGAGAATTGTCACTCTTAGGGTTCCTTGGTTTTCAACATGAAGTAAACTACTGTTTAAACTTATCTCCTTTACTTAGGGAGGACACTTGTCAGGAGGTGGGGAACCACAAAAAAGAGGAAGAGTCTGAAGAGCTAAGTTCTTGTGTCTGAACACAGTCCTTGACCGAACGATGTTCATGGCAGACTGAAATGCCAAAAAGCAAGAAAAAAATTTTATGAACATGGACAGTTCATGAAATAACTGTACTTGAGGTCATCTCTCAGGGAAAGGTCACAAATCATAACCTGCAATTTACAACAGCTAACTTCTAAATTTAAAAAATCCTTCTCCAAGGAAAAACAATAATGTTTTGCCACAAACACATAGTCAACATAAGCAAAATAGTAAGTTTCCATTTAATCTCACTGTGGAAAGTGACTGAAGTTATTCAAAGGTTCACCTGAAACTTCCAACCAAACACTTAAAATCTGAAAGAATTACAAGTAGTCAGGGTAACAACTACAAGGTTAGGTTTAAATGTATAGTACTACCAACTCTGCCTAAACTAAGAATTTTCAAATTCTTGTTAAACAGCAATGCACATCTAATGATCCCTGCATTGACTGCTTATTTCATTTACCAAATCACTCACTTGCAGGTGGTCCTGTTCTTAAATTGCAGTGCTATGGACATCTTAATTACAAGTTTCTACACTGAAGCAAACAGACAACTTACCATCACTTCTTCGCCTGGAGCTTCTGTGTTTGAAATTATTAAATTATGATTGGCACAATCATCAGTCACCTGCCTGTGCATTACTCCACGGCCGCAGCAGCCACAAATTGTGATCAGGATTACTATGGAAAGGAAATAATACTATAAACTTTACCTCATAATTGTATCTACTGACATTGGATAGTGAATTTTAAATGCCTAAGCATCAAAACATTAACTATTTAAAAATAATTAATTTCCAAAAATGCCCATACACAAACATATATATATATATATATATATACACACACATTTTTTTCAAAAAGTAAATCGAGTTTTCACTGCCCTGTTGAATTATTTCATTCTTCCAAAACATATTTTGGTTTCCCAAAAGAAATGCAAATATCCTTCATGATACTGTGACTGCACAATTTCACAGTAATGAAAACTTTAGACCAAATCCAGGTGAAAAATCATGTCTTATGCCTACAACAAAGTTGTACATAAGACATTTTTCATCTGTAAATATGCAGATGACAAATTATATCATAAGAAACTAATATGCAAGCTAAAGGTCCCAGTACCAGAAACTGCTGTTTCACACAAAAGGCCAGCAGAACCCTGGAGGGCTTCCAGCATTATGTTACAAAACAATCTTATTTAATATGTTGTATTCATTTTATTCCTCCTATAATACTACTTTTTGTTGTCATGAAGACTCACCCAGAAATGACTTTGCATAAAAGAATCAAGTACAACTAATACCTTTCATTCAGTCATTTTTTTTCTTCACTTTTCAAATTGTTAGCTTAACAATAAAGAAGCCCAAAGGAACAGAACAGTTCTGCCCAACTGCCCACTGAGCAATCTGATGTCTGAAAATAAAAACTTCTGTGAAATCTGGCCAAGAGCCACTTTCAAGCTACTTTAGCTTCTGTAGCATCAGCTGTCAGCAAGATCTGCACCAGTGATTCTGGCAGTTTGCTTTGTGATGCTGACAGATGGGAAGAAGACATTCATGACAGCACTGAGTAGACGATACACAGGGTAAAACCTAGCCACAATAATATAAAGGATCTATTTAAAAGGGATGCAGTCAAGAGGTAATGACAGAAAGGTAGCTGATAATTCACACAGTTCTTCTACTGAGCATTCTCTCTTCTACCTTCGGGCTATATCACAAATTTGGGTACCTGCCCTGTTGAGATAAAACATTGATCTATCTAGCTTTCACAACATGTCCAGGTGCCAGTCTTCTATCTGCCTGAGTAAGAACAGCTTGCTGAGATTCAACAGGAGCAGGACAGTTTAATTACTACCAGAAAAGAAAGAGGTAAGAAAAAAACCAAACTAACACAAACTCTGAAATACTACTTACTGTAGCATGTCCTCTGTGATTTTTAAGGATGTTATTAGTTATTATATTTGATTCTGGTAAAAAAAATTATCTATTTTAGCTTTTACATATCACTGTCACCATCTCACTGGTTAACAGCAATATTACGCTTCTCAGAATCTTTTAGGTTTTGGGCAACTCCAGTAGCACAACATATATTTAAGGTTTTGGTCTGCTGTGGAAGTATTCAACCTGTCCTTCAACATTTCTGCACGTGGGATGGGACAACCCTGTATGTTTGTACAGACTGGGGAATGAGATGCTAGAAAGCAGAGCCATGGAAAGGGACCCGAGGGTCCTGGTCGATGGCAAATTGAATATGAGTCAGCAGTGCCCTCACAGCCAGAAGGGCCAACTGTGTCCGGGGGGGGCATCAGGCAAAGCATCGCCAGACGGTCAAGGGAGGGGATTATCATGCTCTGCTCTGCACTGGTGAGGCCTCACTTGGAATATTGTGAGCAGTTTTGGGCACCACAGTGTAAGAAAGATAAAATTATTACAGAGTGTCCAAAGAAGAGCAACGAAGATGGGGAAGGGCCTTGACGGGAAGCCATACAAGGAGTAGCTGAGGTCACTTGGTCTATTCAGCCTGGAAAAGGGGAGACTGAGGGGAGACCTTAATGCAGTCTCCACCTGCCTCGTGAGAGGAATTTGAAGGGCAGGTACAGATCTCTTCAATCTCATGACCAGTGACAGGACTTGAGGAAACAGCGTGAAGCTGGAAGAGGCTTTCCAGGGAAGCGGTCACAACACCAAGCCTGTCTTGAGTACACGAAGCATTTGGACTACACTCTCAGGAACATGGAGATTCTTAGGGTGTCCTATACAGGGCCAGGAGTTGGGACTCAATGATCCTGATGGGTCCCTTCCAACTCAGCATATTCTATGATTCTATGGTTATATGGGCTCTTGTAAAATCCCTTGTGAAATCCAGTGTCTCAGATACTCCATGTTTTAATTTACAACACAAGGAAGATCACAAAATGCTCTAGGAAATTGATTTTCGCATTTCTAGAAAGAGAGATGTTTCTAGAACTCAGAAACTTTGCTTGACCTGATGAGCATTACAATACCACCCTCTTTTGGTTCAAGCGCTGAATGCAGGTTTTTTGATCTCATTAGCATGAACACACAGAACATCTTACACAAAATATACTTAAATGAATAAACAAAAGGCCACACAGAGGAACTACAGCACAAGACAAGAGCAAGAAGTCTGTGATACTGATAAAAATAGAGCAGGTACATTAAATCAGTGACAAGAGCTATACAATTGTCAAAATAAAAAAGGTTTTAATTAGATTTGAACCAGGTTCTCACAGCTGAGAAAAAAAATCTAAGTGGTCTGCACTTTGTGTTTAAAAAAAAAGTGTACTTACGTAGCAATAACAGCGATCCTAAGATCATTGCAAGGATGGCCCAGAGACCAAGAGTAACGTTTCCACCAGAAAGTTGACGGGTCCTGCCATCGCATTCGGTTGGAGTAACACAATCACAGAGGTTAACTCTTACGGTGGTCTCTCCTACCTTTCCTCCATTATCCATCACACTGACAGGAATTTCATAAATTCCAAATGGAATATCACCCTTTGGTGAAAGATACGCAGAATTATCTATTAAAAAAAATGACAAAAACAGATCTAGTGTCAGCAATATCTGCAACTCACCTGTCACAAATGTGACCATAACCACAATCTTCCCTTCTGGTGCAGCTACACTGCTATCGGATCTTCATTAGTTTAAAACTAGATTAAATGTGTTGGCAAAAAAAAACTACGTCGTGGAAGGATTTATACTTTCAGCACCTTTTAACCTACAGCTAAATGAGGAGAAGGAAGTCTTAACATACCATTTTGTGGATTTATCTTCCACATGGAAGCCAAGTTACGGTCAGTTATGCGATACACAAAGGGTGTGCTGTAAGGAGCCTCATCATCATCCTGTGCAGTCAGGCAGATTGGTTCTCTGTCTCTGCACATGATATAGTCCGTCTGAGCGATTCGTGGGAAATTCTTGTTCCCAGGCACAATGCAAACCTGAATTGTTCCAGTGCCTGTTTTACCATCTGTGAGACAAAAATAACTAGTTTCAGCACTTACTTCTAACATTCATATATTAATTTCTAGTCCAAACTTTCACAATGAAATATCAACTGTAATATCTAAGGACAGAAGTAAGGTGGAAAGCAACTGCTGATTTAGCCAGAGAGAGGGCTCTCTCTCGGCTGCTTCTCTTTGCTTGGTTGGTTGCAGATAAAACAACAGCTCCCAAATTTCCATATTCTGCATGTGCAGACAATGTATTGTGTTGAGCGCGTGTATCTCTGTGGGAACACAAGGTGTTCTAACAGGGGGAACAGAGGAGGAAGAGCACATAAACTAGGAGTAAAGGACATTAAGACAATCAGAGTCAAAAACAGAAAGTGAAGATCTCCAGCCTTTTAACTTCTGGAAGGAGCTTTCATTACCCTCAACTCTCCTGGGAATACAAACACTTTAAGAAACAGTGGGGCTTCTTTATGTCCTCTACCCTCTAAGTAACCATGCAGTAGTAGGGTTCATTAGTGGCACTGTCACTGAAGTCTGCATGCAAGAAGTGAATGAGCTCTTCCTCCTAATTACAGTTTTTTCAATACACAAATGGTCAATGCATGTACATGCATTCCGGTGAAATTACATCAAGACTGCTTTTTTATCCTTTCTCTAGAAACAGCTGATTGCAGATGCATATATATCATCTTTATTTTATACACAACAGAAGTTCTAAACAATTGAAATTCATATTATATTTAAATTTAATATGCAAACTTCAACATAGAATTTTTAGCTGCGATGTCAACAACTTCTTTTCGAAATGTTCTCTCAGCTTTCTCTGTTGACAAGTTCACAGGTGCCAGGTGCTACCATTTAAACAACAGTTGAGAAATAGAAGAATATAATACACAGGAAAATCTCTGAATTTAAAATTACTAGTGGATTTTAAACAGGGACAGACAACTTTTCAAAACACTGAGAATTTGGCCTGATTTTCTAAAGGCTTTCTCTGCTGTGTAATATGGCCTTAGCATTTGATAGAGCTATCCCAAAGACACAACAATGGACTAGGCAGGCCACTGGTCTGAAGCACTACAGTTGTCCATACAATAAATTTGCTCATAAACATCTGCTACGGACCACAAAGACTGCCAACAACATTTAGTACTCACTTCTGTCTATCGCAAGGACTGTGATATTGCATTGGCCTCGTCTCATTTCTCCTATGTCTCGGTCCAAGACTTTAACAGTTCTGACTTCACCCGACTTGTCATCTATGTTAATCCAATTACATTGGCCAGGTGGTATCCGGTATCTGTCAAGAATATTTTGTCTTGTTAAAGATCCCAAACATACATACACACGCATATGTACAGACATAAGTATTTAGATACATGTATTCATGTACACTCACAGGTGTGCAGGTGCACACACATATATACAGCATTAAAAACTTTTTCCCCTTTTCTGTGTCCCACCCATGCTGTACTCCAAAAAAAAGTAGTAGGTAAGGTTATGTCATACCTTATGCCTTCACTATTTCCAGTTTCTGGATCTTCTGCTACATATCTCCCAATAGCTGTCCCAATATCTTCACATTCTTTAACATCTAAGCGCAACAGACATGGTTTAAATACTGGTCCCTCATCCACATCCAGGACGTGCACTGTAACAGAGCAGGTGCTCTGGGAAAGCTGTTGTGAATGTGGCGCCAGCAGATAGGGTGCCTCGTTGTTGACTCCAATCACAAGGACCCTTTGCTTGGCACTTTCATAGTCCAGTCCCTGCAACAAAGGTGGGATGTTGGTTTTTTCCTTCAAACAAATACAAAACTTGGTATTGCTTTCACTGCTGAATTACTAAATAGATAAAACTATGCCACAATTATTTACAGAAGAAACCAGCTACCCCTTCTGAACATCCATTTTGAAACACAGTAAAGGTACATGATTTTTTGGAAAAAATGTTAAGTTCTAAGTTACTCAAAGAAAAGAGCCTGAGGAAACCCCTAATAAGACAAGCAGCATCACTGCAAAATTTTATATGAATATTCTGTTACTGAATTACTAGTAGAACTGAGAAAACAATTAGATGTGGTGGGGTGTTTTCCTCTTCCATATCTAGCTGGCCATTATTTTAGCTTACATACATTTCCTTTCCACCACTAGGCAATCACACTTCTTTCCAGTACCTAAAAAAAACATCTGAATGTATACAGTTGACAGTAAGCAGCTACCGTTTATTCTTCAGACCTACCATTGATTTTTCTCCAAGGTCATCATATGCCTTTAAAAGAGCTAATTTTATCCTTAAGTCAAAATACTCTCTACTCTACTACAGCATTACAATAAATATAAGAAATTTCAAATGTGTTCACTTACCAGGGACAGAGCTTTAGAAAAAGTTCTAATGATTACTGGTAACAAAATACCATAATAAATAACTAAAAAAAACTTACTAGCACCTCTACCTCTATAATTTACATCTTCAAATTTTAACATCAATCTTCTCTGCTCCTGATAAGCTACCTCTCACAACAGTTTTAACAGATCATGGAAAAGAGGCATGAAGAGGCAAAGAGATGTGCTGGAGTACTGACGTAGTGGATCTTTCACCTCACATCTGTCAAGTACTGGGTATAACAAGTAACTAAACTAACACAAAGCAGTGTATGTGTATATCCTCACACTCCAGAAAAGCAAACCAGAAGTCACTACACTGCGAAATAAAACCTGGAGAGTTTTATGCTGACACAGTAAGTTTACTTCAAGTCCAAGAGAAAACAAGACTGGAGAAGGTGCTCAACCTTCCCCACCTTTGCTATTCTGTTTCTGTTTAAGAAAAGACCAGCCATGAAGCATTCCTCAAATTACGTCCCTAAGTCTAAATAACAACTGTGAAACAAGGCAAATGCAACATGCTCTTCTGAAAGGATAAACCAGAGAGAATTCCTTGGATTCTGACCACACAAAATTGAGGAGTAGTTTCGAAGGTGAATTCTGTGGGTTATGTACCACACGTAAGTCTTTAATCACCGTGTGTAATCTGCTCTGGAAGAGAGTTCAGGTCAGAAGTCTGATAAACCTTACAGCTACAGATATGCATTGAATAAAGATGATTCCTATATTATTAAAAGCAAAACCTGAAGAAACAGAAATTTGCCTCTAGCTTTTACTTACCTTGACAACACACAGTATTCCTTCATTTGTGTTTTTGTCTGTTGTAATTTCAAAGGCCTGATCATCATTTCCTCTTATAATTTCATACACTGCTCCTGAGCCAGGGGAACCGGGTTCATCAAGATCAACAACAGAGACTCTCAGTATTTCTACACTCACTCTGTTTTCCTCCACTCGTGTTTCATACTTGGGGTATCAAAAAAAGAAAAATTAATTTAAATCAGAGAATACTGTTACACGATGAAGGACTGAAGAACACCACATTTAAATAAGACTACTTAAACCCAAGGGGTCAATTTACCAAGCTGTTGTAACGATTTGTTTTGTTTTCATGCATTAGCCTATCTTCCCCACTCCTCCCTTACACCCTAGGTCAAACAGTAACCCTTTCCTGCCAGCACAGTTGAAATCTCAGCTTCTTCGTACACTCAAATTGCCACTGACATAATTAATTCTAGAATTCTTCTGCCAGGAAAAGTAAATTAGCACAGTTCCCCTCAGTTACATAAGCTATAGGTTCTAATTTACATACAACATGATCGAGCTGAGAATCAGAAAAAGCACTGGGCAAATTAAAATATATATATATATATATATATAAACTAACCACAGGAACTTGAAGAAAAGACAAGAAGGAAGAAATACATCTGTACTTGAATGGCAAAGGATAAAAGGATTTTTCTTATTTTTTATCTTTTTAAAGAGTTGTGTTATTCTCCAGAAGAGCAAATAAGAAAGATTCTCAATTAATATTACTGATGATCTTCTACAGTAGTGAATGAAAAAGGTAAAGTACATGTATTCCTCACAAATAATGAATTATTTTTCATAGTTTTCATACTATAAAATCTCCTGTAGTATTTGAGCTATATACATGACTTCTGAGACATACTCTCTGTCCATACAGATGGCTGGAATAAGCAAAGCCATAAGGCTGAGTTATAGCTATTAGTGAACAAGAAGTGGCTTAAATACTTCTGTAGAAGAAAAAACAATGTTGGAAAATCCCAGGAATCCCAATGAAAATCCTTGCATCTACTTCACTGACAAGTGCATTTTCATTTGCAACACAGAAGCAGCCAAAAGCCAGTCAAGTGGTCATGCAGTCATGACAATGCTTAGGAGTGAATCTGTTTTTCCCCCACAAAAAAAAATGGTTAAATTATGGGATTTCTAAAATTATGCATTGCAGGAGAAGTGAATGAAAGAGTCTCATCTGCTTTCTCCCAATATGCATGAGGTAAATGACTCAAAACAACTGATATACCAATAGCTCTAATTACCAAACAGCACAACAACCAACAAGGCATTCTCAAATGTCTATATTGGCATTAACTGTCTTAGGGCATTCGGCTTCATATCTGAAGGACAGTCCATCAGAAAATTAGAAAGGGGATGAAAATGGTCCTTTTCTTTAACCATTATACTGACATTTCATTTATGCACTTACTTGTATCTGTTTGAAGGATGGTGCATTGTCATTCGTATCTTCGATTTTGACAACCACTGTTCCTGTAGTACACAAACCAAAAGGCTGACCTGCCATATCTCTCACTTCAACTAACAAAGTGTATCTGGGAACGAGCTGAAGAGAAGAATAAAATCACACAGAAGTTTGACATGGTCACTTTTGAAATTGCATAGTTACATGCAAGAGTAGAAGTAAGTATTTCACCCTCGCTCCACAATTCTGCTCTTAATTCAGCACTCCCCAACAAAATGAGGCAATTAGCTTTGGGGCTTTCTCCCATATAATTCCAAAAGGAAAAGCAGCAAAATACTTTTGGGTGGCTAATCAGCACTGAGTTCAGCATCCGAGGGCAACATGCAGGATATATCCTATATCAAATAAAGCCTCTCACAATGTCAGCATTATTTTCCAAAACCCGAAGTTTTGGAAAATACAGATAGGGCACCTTCGTCTGCTATTTATGTCTCTCCTATGAAGCAACAGATTATTCCCTTAGGTTGCCAGGAGGTAAAGTGTTTCAATGTATGTCCCTTATTTCACTACGGATGAACAAAAAGAATGCTGCAATCAAGCCTCTGTTTGGGCTACACATGATAAGGCGATGCCTGCCATTTGGCAGGGTCTAGTACTGAAGGAGTCAGTGTCCTTATCAGTTCCAAGGAGCTCTCTGATAAGCAGATCACTTAAATCACTGACTTGAGTCAACAAGTGAACAGAAGAAAACTTTTTTTAGCCTTACTAATATGTGAACAACCATGGAAAAGGGGACCAAGGAGGGGAAATGGTGCAGGCAGAGGAGCAGGGGATAGGACACAACACAGTAAAGACAGATGAGGCACAAAATGAGGGAGTCTGTAAATCAAGACAGTAACTCCAGTTCTGAATGCCTGGAAGTAGCATTCATTTTCTGTGGTGCAGGAAAGAAATCTCCTGTTCAATTTCTTAAGTTTATCTTTAAAAGATATTCAATGGACTAATCTTTCAACCCTTCCTTCCTTCCCTCAAGTAGTCACTGTGACAGCTTCCTTAATAGTCACAATGATGCTTCTAATCACTGCATCTTTCTCTTCCTAAAAAAGTTGAGTGCTGTACCTTCAAGTGCAAATTTTGCAACATGCTGTTTATGTGGATTTTTAGCCATGAAACAACATAAATACATCATAATGTAACTTCTTCCTTAATTCTAACCTAAACCTCTCCTCTTTTAGTTTAAAACCTTTTCCCCTTATCCTGTCACTGTCTGCCCATGCAAAAAGCCACTCTCCTTTATCATAACCCCCCCTTTAAGTAACAGAAGGCTGCAATGAGGTCTCCCCAGAGTTTTCTCTTCACCAGGCCTGTCTTCTTAGAAGAGGTGCTCCAGCTCTCCAGCCATCTCCACGGCCCTCCTCTGGACCTGCCCTAACAGATCCATGTCCTTCCTGTGCTGAGGGCCCCAGAGCTGGATGCAGTACTCCAGCTGGGGTCTCACAAGGGCAGAGCAGAGAGGGGTTAAGGAGCTATCTCTGTGCACTAGACAAGTGGAAAGGAAAGATCACCTCTCTGTCCAGCTGTGGTAGTAATACAGAAATGACACCGGTGTCACCATGTAAAGAAAATGCTGGGGTAATTGGTGGATTTTGTGACACAATGCGGTATTTCAATGTAGTATGCAGAGTGTAAGGCTCATCTCTGTCCTCTGCAGTCACTTTTCCAACAACAATACCTGTAAACACAATACAGGAATGTTTAGTTCCAGAAAAATCTGCATATAATAAAAAAATCTATTTGAACAGGTATTTCTGTTTTAAACACATGAAAATAGCTATTTGGTCATTTAGCTCTAAATTAAAATAACATTTAAAACCCATAAACAGCAATAAAAACACTAACAGTGTAAAATTATCTATTTTAATCCTCTGGGTATTTTTTTTCCTTCTTAGACAAAGTTGTGATTATTGCAGATGTCAGAAAGAATAATCCAAAGAAAGACCGAAAGTTTACATCTCAGTGTGTTTGACAGTAACTTCTAATTGAGCATCTTGAAAACAGCTGAAAAGCTGTTGCCAGGGAGGGGATGGAGGAGGAGGTTCAGAGCTTTCTGACCTGATTCAAACTGCACTATCCCATCACACAGAGCACTGCTATACCTCCTCCCCATAGCCCCAGTGCGTTTGGAACTTCACCTTAAATCAGTAACTCACATGGTAAGCAGTAGAGCAGCTCAAAGAATGAAATGCAAGTAGTTTTTTGGAATGATGGGAAAGACACTTTGTTTCCTTTTATTGTGAAGCAAGTTAGACTTTCCCCACCCTAGGAGATGAGCATGGAATGGCAAACCATGGCTTTTGCATCCCTTATTGGCTGGGGTCCACCTTTCTTCTCCCTGCTTTTGTTGCCTGTTACGGGCAAATCCCAGCCTCTTACAGGTATGGGCAGAAGCAAAGACTTTTCTCCACCTCTCCCAGCAAAAGTCTCACCTTAGTTCATCAGCTGGACAAATGCTGCAAGCTGAACAAAACGCATTTTATGTCTTAGAACATCACCTTTTTAGTTATTTGGGAAACTTCTAAAAACATTTCAGGGAAACAGATGTTTTTTGTATAAAATAAAAATAATAATTTTCTGAAATTCTTACACTGTTTCAGAGCACTGAATAATCTTGGTTTTCAAAAATTTCTTTTAACAATATTTTTCACTATGACAGAGATTACATTTTGGAATTTCTAATAATTAAGAAATCTTGAGCTGCTCTTTGCAAATTCAGTCTCAGCTGTAACAAAATGCTCCCCAGGAAATCCCACTGAAATTGATTAAAAGGCAGGATTACACCCTGTCATACTGATATGTTACTGAGCTGAGTAGCGGTAAGTGTGTTCACAGATTTAAAACAATTCTTACCAGGCTTGGAATTTTCAGGGACACAAAACTCAAACAGGTCTTGTGTAAAATATGGAGCATTATCATTATCATCTTCTATCCTGATTGTATGCACAAGTGGTACCTCTGGTGAATAACCATCTGGAGTGGTTGCAAAGCAAATGATCTGTAGGATGTAAATTCAGTGCTTAAACAACAGGCAGTATTATTACACTTTTATTTCAATGAAGGAGCCAATAAAATAAAATATAGTGTGAAAAGCATACCCTGTTCAAGATCAGGCTCTTCGGCCATATGGAAGAGAAAGAGACAGGTATCTTAGGGTGATAGCAACACAAAACCTTTGAATGCTTCTAATCTTCCCCCTTTCCATTCCTCACACTACAAGTATTAGAATCACTTTCTCCCTGACCTCCCCTCACCAACTCGATCAAACACTTTTTCCAAGTTTCTTGAACACATTTTTTTCCAAGTGTTTATGAACCAATTTCAGCATTACCAGAATTTATACACAAATATTGCTATTTAAAGCATAACCAAGAATGACAGCAATTTGCCCATTATAACATAATCTAATCAAATGCAGCAAAATTACCTAACTAGAAGGTGTTTCTACTAATTGCCTTCTTACACTTCTCAGCCAGTAGAGAGCGCAGTGTACCTTGTTAACAAAATATCAGAACTGAACAGCCTGAAAAAGACTCAGAAAACCACAGCCATCTAGTGTTTATCATTATTTTGGTTTTCTGCAGACCTTTTCAACCTTTCCTTAAAAACTCTTCCTAAAAATCTCTTCCTAAAAGTGATGTAAACAGAACAGCCCACTACCTTTATGCTGTAATTAGTCTAAGCAGTGAAAAGCAAACCTCCTCTCAAGATCTTGATGACCAGCTATTTTGGTCACTGATTTCATCTCTTCAACACCAAGGTATTACTCAGAACGAAGAGCTGATTCCCGATCTTGTCTGCTGCCAGTTTCCCCTGTAACTCACCCATCAAATAAATGCATGAAAGAAAGAAACAGAAAAAAAGTAATTATATTTACACAACTTAGGCCTGTACCTGAAAGCTCGGATACTGTTCCCGGTCTACTGCACGAGTAGCAAAGATATTTCCAGTTTCTCTTTCTATGTAAAATAAACCCTTTGGATCTTGATCAATTCCTGGTCCACTTGCAGAATAATAAATTGTGTAGTTCTGAGCTGTGTCTGACTGGACCTATTAAAAAAAGGTTTTAAAGCCCAAGGAAAAACAGCAGGATCATTTTAATACATTTTCCCCTTTTCATTATCATATTCAGCACAAATAGGAATTCTTAACAAAAAAAAAAAAAACCAAACTTTACTTACTTCTATAGCAGCTTAAATTTCACAGAATAGGAGAACAGCCTGCCATGTAACTGCCTTCCTTTATAATGTGTGTATATGAGAAGGGGAGTTCATTCATAGAATTCATAAATGTTTAGGACTATCAAACAATTAAAGAAATGACAGTACACACAAAAAAAATTTTTTTAAATCTAATCTCTCTAGAATACCGCATATGCGAGGCACATCCAGATACAGATGGCTTACTTCTGTCCTGATCAAGAGATTTTAGTTTTATTGCATTAATTCAGAATGAGCTGGTTTGCAATTAGAGAAGAAAGAGTGGAGGATGCAGAGGAAGGAGAAGAGGAAGACAACCCAGAGTACAGTCCAGACATATGCCAATTCAGATAGCTTCTCTGCATCTCATTACAAGCACTAAGGAGGTAACATTAGAGTTATCTATTTATAAATACTCTTATCCCAAAATACTTTCCTTACCTACTGGATGCCAGAAGTTAGGAAGGTAAGATTAGAAAAAGAATGATTGCTCTGCACAGACTCTGTTATTACACTTGTCTCTACACATCTGCTCCCAGCCACTCTGTAATCTAGAGAAGGCTAGATGGATCTATGATAACTTTAGTTCTTTCATTTCTCTTTCACGCCTACTTGTTTTCTTCCAGTAAGTACTTTTCCGAATAACACAGGCCATATTCAGTCTTCAAGGCTGAAGGCATACACCTCAAGCTCCAGAAAGGACGTAGACATGCAGGTAAACTTTACCCCAGTCTGTGTTTACAGAACCTCTTTCTGGGCAATGTTTAGTGGAGGGTTATTTGTCAGGAGTTTACTCTCTTTGATAGTATGCCGCTCTCCTTTTTTTCACCTCCTGCACAATTCCAGTTCACTCCAACAACTATGGTCGCAAGTTATTTCAGCTACAAGACCATCAGATATACGATGAACAGGACAGAACAAGACAGAGGAGCAAGAGCAGGATCATCAGTAGGGAACACATTACAGGTCATTTTCTTCTTTAACATCAGAGTCACAAAATAGTTTGGGTCATAAAATTTGGGGTTGTATAAAATGTACCTGCTGAATTTGTAGAGGAAAAGGTCCCAGTGAGTTCTCTATCATAACAGATGGAATAGGGCCCCACCTTCTTTTGGTTCGCTTGAGAACCGTATCTCTAACATGCCTGGTCTTCTGTGTCTGGGTCTTGAAGATAAAAAGACAAATAAGAACATATCCACTTATTCTTAACCATGTATGTTTTTGTTTGACTGCCGTCTTTTTCCTCCATCTTTCCCCCCCCCCCCTTGCAGTCCTCCTACTGATCCTTTTATTTTCCAAGGTCTTAATTTCTGATAATACCTATGATAGTATTCCAAGTTTTTCATTTGCTGTAATACTTTGCATGAGTAAAATCTGCTTTAATTCCTAAAACATGGCTTTTAAGATTCTTGACATTCCTGATTAAGCTACTTGCTAGTATCTCCCCTTTGAGAAAGGCAATCTGCTGACTTAAGGAACCCAGTAATCAACATCTGCTAAATAAAATTACACTCTGTACCAGCATTTTGCCCTATTATTTGAATTCCAAAAGTCAACTACAGTTACCTAGTACGAAGCTGTACTCTGTGAAATAGAACTTCAAATAAGTATGGTATCTTGAAATCAGAAGCTCACCTTCTTTTCTTCTTCCACCAAGCTAACATGTATTTTCTTTTCAACTTGTTCTTGAATGTCTTTAAGTAATATGGTAAAAGTCTTTTTCTCAGCAGACAAAGAAAGAGCAGATGTTGTGTACACAGAACCATCCTCTAGAATCTTGAAGTTCCCATCAGTGGAACTGATAAATTCTGCAGACTGAAGGCATTCTTTCAAATCAACTGCAAGAAAAATAGACAATACCTCAAAACTAAAAAAAATAACATCCTCATAAAACAACAAAACATGCCCCAAGTAAAAATTACATTTACTGACAGAGTTTTCAAATATTTGTTCATTCAGTATTTAAGCACCACAAATACAGATTCTAGAACCCACATATGCACTCAGATTTAATCCAGTTTACATTAATTTCCACCCTTGTGTTCACAGGTGGCTCCTAGAAAACATCGGTGCATTCAGGATATATCTCAACAAAACACTGTTACACTGCTAAAAGTACTGAAGCATCAGAGCTGAATTAATACACTTAAATGCAAAAAACATTGCAGACATGCCCATTACTGGATCAGTTGCTATTACAGTTGCCTTGTGCTCCATGCCCTAAAATATCAGTGAAGACGATTAATTAATGCAAATACCCAATGGAGATGTTACACCTTGGAAGTTTTGCCCTCGGGAGGAAAGCACTGACTGGTACTGTGTGATTTGATAGTCCTGGGAGGACAAAAGCCTTTAAATTATGAGGCAGACAGATGAAGAGATAAAGACTAACTCTAGAACAAACTATTAGCAATTTTTTAATATGTATGTGATAGAATCCCACGTTTATAGAATGTATCAGGTAATTTTAGTATACTTCCCAGGTATTTTTGACTGCATTTACTATCACTTGTGGATAAAATAAATTCTTACACACTTCAGTAAACTTGGTTCACTAGCAAGTAATCCAGCCTTACAGCTGGAGAAAATTCAGGATACTTGCAATGAACTGCAATGGGACCACAGCACTAAGCAAGAATGATTTGGCACCCTGAAAAAGATGAAAGCCAGAGACCCAAACTCCAGATACATGATCCTTGCAGGGTACAAGAGATCTCTGTGCCATGTTCTCAAAGTCAGAACTTTTCAATACTCCTTCAATGTTATCATAGTGGGCGGGACACTACTCTATCAAGGCTGATTGCAAAATTCCCAAAGGAGATCCAGAATTTCATCCCATATATGCAATTGATATTTTCAATAAACTGTATTTCATTTCTCTTTCAAAACCGCAAGGACAGATGCAAAGCATAATTTTAAATATGATATGATTTCTTCTTCAAGTTTGACCTTTATCTATTTAAATAAATATTTGCTACACTTTCTGTGGTACTGTAGCCGTGACTCCTGTCCTTTTTCATCTCTACAGTGAAAATGCAGAATTGAAAAGAATAGCGCTGCCTCACCAAAATGTGTCTCATACTGCTTCATATTACAGCACTGCATTTTCAAAAATACCAGACTGAAGATTTTGTTTCTGATGGTTATATGAGTCAACACTATGCCCAATTAGCTATTGTTTTGTGGCATTTTCTTCTTTAAAGCCTCTGCTCTAAGTCAAAAATATAAAAAACCTTACAACCACCAGGAAAGCCCTGCCTAATTTCAGTCAAGATACGGTCCTTGTATCAATGCAAAATACTTCTCAATAAATGTTTAAGTAATGTCATTTGAGCTATAATGGTTTTGTTAAATGTTTGGGTGAAAAAAAATTTTAAATTCAATGTTGGGCAATTATTTCAAAACAGTGCAATAACATGAAGTTTTATTTTTATGTAAATCCAAGTTTATTTACATAGAGAAATGTTGAAGTCTATGAGAATTCACAAAGCTGTAGCAAGCTTCTTCATTTTAAAATTTAAAAGTAGGGTCAAAGAATTTCCATTATACAGCTGGATTTTCTGAGCACTTGTATTATGATGAACTACCAATCCACTTATTATTTATATATTATCCTTCTGTAGGAACGTGGATTAAGATTGCAGAGTTGTAGCATATTCCTCTGCTGTGGCAGGACTCACAAAGGGCACCTCTGAATCCTCAAATTCAGTCTCAGGCACCACAGTACCCTGTAGCAATTCCTATGCCACGCCTCTCAAAGTTGCCTTCCAAAGACTGGTCTGAAAAGAGTGGGGTGTTTTCTGGTCTCTCCTATTCCTCTCAGTCACCTGTACACTGCCCTCAATCAAGACAGACTGTCCAGTCAGACAGAGCATTCTCCCAGCCAAATGTGATTCAGGGCACCTCTGCAACATATCCCCTTGTATGCCCTCAATGCTCCAGCACTGCTGAGCAGTCACATCCATGTTTCACAGAGCAGCAGCTTCTCAGTGCCTGGTTATGTGGGGTTTGTCTTCTCTTTTTATCTTTTCTATCGTCCAAATGACTTACTGTCTTCTTCATATGACTGTGGGTGAGGGGTGCACTTTGAAATACCAAGCCACTTATTTGAATACTAAGCCTTAGACTCCACATTTTGAAAACATTAAACTCTGGCATTCTAGTTTTAGGATAAATACTGTAACCTAATAATAGATGTTTACGCAAAAGTCGACTGGATGCACAGAGCCAGTGTTCAAATCCGTAACAAACACAGGGCGTATCCTTCACAAAAAGGCTGATCCAGCTGTTTAACTGGCTGTCCAGTCATCCATTCATTCCATTAAAAAAGTCTCCTCCTCTGTTCACAGCATCTCCAGCAAAGGTGCAATGTTGTGTTGTTAAGATGGGCATCTCAGTTTCTCACCTCTGCCAACTAATGTGTCAGCCTCTAGCTCAGAAGGAACATGAAAAATTACTTTCTTGCAAGCTTCACAGCACAAACTCAGTACCTAGAAAACAAATTAAGAAATCAGGAAAAAACCCACATAGTCACATGATATTTTGAATAATAACTAGACACTGAAGCTGACTTTGGTTTGTTTGTTAAGACAAGCGAGTCAAACAGCATAGAAAAAGCACTCCTTGCTAAAAAATTGGGTACTGTGCAGCATAGCATATAAAGTTTCAAACTGGAAACAAGATCTGACTACTGCTCCTGGATTTGTCCATGGTTTGTGTCCAGCTTTTTTCTAAAATCACTTCAGCACTGAAATTAACACCAAGAGTTCCTTTTAACTAGAAGATTTCACCAACACTATTCCTTTAGTAGAGGAAAGATAAAATACAGCTTCCCCGTGCACTCCCTCCAACAGTATTCCTGGCCAATTTAGATCCAAGGTCTCTAAGTATTAAGGTTTAATCCATCAACACTCAGTTTGGTACAACTGCGGTGATGCTGAACATTAAAGGGACAAGTGTCTTATTAAAACCACATGACGACACTTGCACTTACATATCACTTTGCATCTTCAAAGTACATTCTCAACAAACTAATTAAATCTAGCTTCACCAATTAGATATGACATAAATAAAACGTCGAGTATTACAGCAGTCCACTCCCATATAACCAGTTACAAAATGGGGTCCTCCTCAAAATTCAAATGAGTAGTAGATAACCAGACCTTTTTTTTTTTAAGAAGAGTCATACACAGAGGTACAAAGATTTTCCTCGGCACAGAGCGAGTCCTGATCTCAGATCATATGTGTGTATATTTTGCCTAGTTTCTATCCCTATGTTTAAAACTGTAATCCAAAAATCACACAGCCAATTAAACAAAGAAATAGAGAAATGTAAATAAATCCATCCATCCTTTTATGTGCATTTAGTCTTTCAGGATGAAAGTCTAGCAAAAAAGGAAAACCATTTTTATTTTGCACATATCTTTAGGATTAAAGGTATAAAGAAGCAAAGAGCTAATGGAAATTCTGAAAATTACTTGTGATGCTTATGAAGAAAACATTTGAATAAAAATACTTTAAACACTTGAAGACATTAAGAACCTTTAGAAAAACTATGATCAGCTGAAAACAATATATGCTGTGTCTGCACCATTAGAGCTCTTCATACAGTTCCTTACAGATATGTCTACACGCAGATATAAAAATATATGTATATACAAACAAACAACTCTGCTTATGCATTAGTAGGCACTTTCCTAAGTAATAGACACTTAATAAAACACTCTCTCCTGAACTACACTGAATGAATTTTTAAGTTATTGAAATAATTTCTTATTACACTGTTTTAAAGTATTTTAAGAATCAATGACATCTAATTTTGAAATAGTAATGCCAAGCTCAGCCTGATGTCAGCACAAAGAACTACTGAGGAGTTAAACAAAAGTAAGTGGTAGTTATTCATAGACATAAAGACATAAGGAAACATCACGTAAAAAGAAGCTGTGATGTCCTTTCACTTTACACAAAGAAGACACCTCAAGATTTTTTTCTTTGGGTGTTCTTTTTTCTGCTTGACGGGAGAATTTCTTTCTTTTTTTTTTTTTAAATTAAATGTATGAGTAAAGTTGCTTGCATTTCTCGGGGTTTGGCTACTAATATCCTTGCAAACGCAGGCATACATAGTGTCTGGAATAGTAACACTTTCGTTAAAATGTACAGACGCAATTAATATAAAAATAATAATTTCAGTGCTTCAACACTACCGAGTATTTTTCTCTCACAGGCTCAACCGATCACCTGCCCACTTTTTGCCAATGGAATGATAATAGGGAGGAAAGGGGGTAAGAAACAGAAGAAAAACCACTTTTACTCATCCATTATAGGTTAAAAAAAAAAAAAAAAAAAGAAAGAAAAAAGTTAGCGAGAGAACTCCCCGGCTTTCCCCGGCAATGGAGCTAGTAATTATGCACAAATACAGTAAATTGTAGGTAAAGGAAATCGCTGAAGTTGTCTGATGCACAGCTAACTCTTCCCGAGGAGCTCAACACGCTCCACACTGTGGCACAATCCTTCCTACCGAAAAAGGACAACCGCGTGGGGAGAGGCAGAGGGGAGGGGGGGGGAGATTTAAATAAAACGAACCGCGGTTTAATTTTTCTCTACGAATAACCAGCCGCAGCGACCCGAGCGTGTGTGCCCTTCGCGCAGCCTTCACGGTCCAAACGCCGCCCGACATCCCCCGTCCCAAAGCGAACCGCGCAACCCGCCGCGTTCCTCCCCGCGCCCGAGAGCCCCGAGGTGCGCCCCGGGGGCCGCGCCGAGGGGGAACGCTGGTTGGGAGTAAAGAGCCGGGCAGAGCCCACCAGCTCACAAGTCTCTCCTCTCGCTGCGCACCGCGGCGGAGCAGCCACAGCGCGGAGGGAAGGCGCGGCCAGGTCAGCGAGCGGCCGGAGCGCTGCGCTGCATCCCCGGCGCCCGCCCAGCCACCCACCGCCTCCTGTCGCTCACTCACCAGGAGGCCGAGGACGAGGCGGGGGGCTGCGGGGGCCATGGTGCGCGGGGCTGCGCGGGAAAGGGGGATCCGCCGCTGTCGGTGTTGCCACGGCGGGCGAGGGAGCGAGTGCTAAGAGCCGGAGGAGGTGGAGGCGGAGGTGGCGGCGCGTCTCCGCGGCAGCCCGTCTCTGCTGTCCCCTCCCGTCTGCCAGAGGAGCCGGCCGGTGGGGAGGGTGGGACCGCGCGGGGCAGCGGCGACTTTAATTACTCCTTTTTTTTTTTTTCCGCCTTTTGGGTAATGCCCGTCCCGGGCTCGGCGCTGGGACACCCCGCCCGCCCGCCGCCCACCTTCCACGGCGCGGCGCTGCCCGTCCCCTCCCCTCCCTTCTCCTCTCCTCCCCCCGCCACCCCGCCCCGCCGCGGCGCCGGCTGCGCGCACAGCGGAGCGGGGCCGCGCCCGGGGAAGCTCTGCCCCCCGCCCCAGCGTGCCGCTCCTGGGCGCGGCACCCGCCCTTCCCTTCCCTTCTCTTCTTTCCTTTCCTTTCCCCTCCCCGCCGGGCCGCGCCCCGCGGGGCGCAGGTTCCGCGCGGGCGGGTCCCGTCCAGTCCCATCCCGCTGGGACGGCTCCAGCCCGCGGCCGCCACGGCGCAGGCACGGCCGGGTGGTGACCGCGGGTAAAGTTTCGGCTTTTCAGCCGAATTTCTTCCTCTCGGCATGGCTGTGCTGGTCCGTGCGAGACCGCGGGTGCACACCTGTGGCTCCTGGCTTTCGGAGTGGCTCAGGTGAACCGAGGCCCAGGTAGCAATAACCATCGCAGAGATGCAGGTTGCGCACACACAGAAGGTGGGCTTGCCATGGGAACAAGCCTGCACTCAAAGACCTTTCAGGCTGAAGCAAGGTGTAATGTTTCTACCTTTTATTCCACGCTTTGCTTCAGAAACAATTATTACCGATTGGTAGGGGTTTTATCAGCCAATCACAAAGCACTTCAAAAAGGAGATCAAGTGGATTGGTTCCTACATTGCAATATTCGTTTACTTATGTTTACATTCAAATGCAGAGTTAAGAAGCAAAAATTACCAGAAAGCCCTCTTTCTTACAATTTTATGTGAATGAGGGCAATCAGTGTCCTGTTGCATCTGAAGGTGTGAGACATTCACTGCTGGAGGTCACCAGTACTGACTGTAGGTGGCAAGAAAGGGAGAGGTGCAACCATCAGGCAGTTATAGTGGGACACGTGCACATTTGTGTGGGCATAAGAATGCTAGAATGTCCATGGCCGTGCCCCCACTCTGGTCATGTGGGCAATCCATAGAGGTGTGTGCCCAATGGATTGGTTACACCTAAGTGCATTCTGGGCCCACTGTGATAACCTGTGTTAACCTACGATGACCTGTGATAACATTCACAACTATGTGCAGCAGAACCCCATGGCGTGTTGGTGGTGTAGGCTGGCTCTGCTGATGGTTGCACAATAAAATAATAACACTGCACCAAATTCCATCACACAGACTCAGTGGGACCAGAGGAAAAATGGCTGCAAAGCTTTTTTGTTTGTTTGTTTTAACCGGTAAAGCCCAATTTGTCTTAAGAACCAACTCCACATTTTGGGCTGTTAGTTACCTTCACCTGGCATGTCCCACTTCAGGTGGGAGGTCCCACTTCATATATGCACACGGTAAGACCCTGCAGTCCCCTGCAGCTGCATCAGACCTTTCGCTTAGCCATAGTGGGGTTTGCAGCCTGGTGGGAAGCACAGGGCCTAATTTCTAACTATTCTAATTCATTATGCTTCGTTCAAGCAATTGTGGACATAGAAAAGGAATGAATTGTCTGGACCTGCAATAATTTCCATCCGAACGTAATAAGCCATAATACAAACCTTGTGGTCAAAACTTCATTTTTAAGCTTTTTAATTCTTTATTTAGTGTCAGTGTGGGATAAACCCACATCTGTCAGAATAGGTGCCTAGAGTGGGTTGACCCAGACTGTCTCTTTCAAAGCCCTAATTAACAATCTTAAAAGTCTGGCCTGGCTTCGTACCACTCGTGTTTTCCTCCTCCTACATGCCGATCAGTATTTGCAATAACACATTGGACCCCTACACTGAACGTAATGCTGCTGCTGTGGTTTTGAGAAGCCTGCAGGAGTTCATGGGGAGACAGGCAAATACTGGCAGGCATAGTAACGAGATGGGATCATGGTACCCTCAGCCCAAGGCTGTTGGAAGTGGCAGCTGGCAGCCTTGTTCTTACTTTTCCTGGTTGTTGGCTTACAGCCACAGCTGGAGAAAGCGCACTGGGTGGGATAGGCCACTGCCTCTGACACAGCATGGTTTGTCTCTTACGTACTCCTGTGCTATCATGACGTTCTCCCAGAAAAGCTTGAGCCTGCCTTAGCGTCAGTTGCATCAAATTTGCTCTGCTGTTCAAAAATCCATTTGGAAATTCCACCTGAGTGACTTTTCATCGCAGCACTTTTAAGAGTCATTCACGCCTTCTTCATCACCAGGAAGCATTTGTACAGCGGAGAGGTATTTGAAAATGGGCTGGCCTGCCCATCAGAAGAGTTATGTTGTGTAACAAGCTTTTATAGCATTGATATGCGTGATAGTCTTGGGGGGGGAAAAAAAATCTAACAAAAAAAATCTTACCTGTAATTTGATTATCTTGGGGCCCACTTGGTATATGGGATTATTAAATGGTAGACTTGGTGAGCACATGAATACATATGAAATATTGGAGAAGAGTTAGAGTGACTTTTGTAGAGGGAAGTTATATCTTTAGAAGCAACCATAGTGTAATGCTGAACTCAATAAGCATATTGGTAAGTTTTACCTATTCAGTAGGTGCAGGAAAATTCCAAACGTTTGATGAAGCCTATCACCAAAAAAAAAAATCCTCAATTAAAATTGCAATAGAAGGAGAGATTTTGCTGTGATCATAGGTGGTTTTAAATGGGGAAAAGAAGAATTATGGAGGTTATATTGTAGGGGAGGTTGACAGCTAGAACCTGACCCTCTATTCATAAAAGATGTGGGAACGGACACAGTAACAATGAAGAACTCATGTTCATGAAAGCCATATCTAAGGCTAACTACGTAGTTACACAAGAATTCTACCATACTGAGTGAACAGGTGTGGAATTGGTACTGAAATTTTAAATTAATGTAATAATAGAAAGATTAACTAAAATGATAAGAACAGAATATCAGTCTCTAGCCTGGCTGCTACCTCGGTGAGAATAGATTTGGGATAGTTGTCTGCAAATATCTTGAGCTCATTGACCAATGTCAATCAAAGGGAAATATACCAGCAGTAATTATTTTGAAGGAAACAACATAAACCTCTTCATGTTTAATTTTATATATTCTCTGTAACCACATGTGCCATAGTACAAAAAAAAAAGGCAGCAAGAAAATATTCTAGTTATGAGGACTAAGTTGAGCAGGATTCTTGAGCTTGGAAAAAAGAAGGGGTATGGTTACACAATTGGTAACAATACAGAAAAGATGAGCTGGGAAGGACTGCTTACTGTTTTTCATAATCTAAATGTCAGAATAATTAAACCGTGGATATTAAAAGCAGTTCCAATTTTGGTTCAGAAAGTTCTAAAATGCTTAGGGTTGGAACCTGGGAGGTTGTATACATTTATTGATAGGAAGAATCATTCAATAATTTATGATTTCTACTCTTTTTCTGTAAAAATCAGCTATTTTCTACTGCTGCACCAGCAAATGATTGAGGTAGAAGGGCAATCTAGTCCGTACTCCTTCTTTAGGTAGTTCAGAGTGCTTTCCCATCTGTTTGTGCTCAGTTCCTCACAACACATGAAGCAATGTAACACCAGCAAAGGATTTGGAAAACACAGAAGCCACTTTTCCCCATGCAGTGGGATGACGCAACCATTGCTGGTCAAGCCACCAAGAACCTGCAGCCGGTTATTTGTGTTGGAAGCATCCTTGGATGTGAAATTTTCTTACTTGGTAGGCCATGTCAGGAGACAGAGGCGCAGCATGTATTTTGCCAGGGGTTCCTGTTACTGTGCATTGTTAATAAAATGTGCAAAATGTGCTTAATTTAGGTCAGGCATTCTAATTACCTTAAGAGTGCCTGAACAATAAACAACAATGACCCTTACTGAGAAACTAATTAGCTTTGAAAATTTGGCTTTCTTAATCATCAAAGAGGATGCGTTAAAGCTCATCTTTAATTTAGGGAATAATTATTATCAGTGGTCTGAAGCTTTACACGTTACTCATTCCCACAGGAGGGTTGGATTGAACAAGACACTGGAGCCTATAGCCTTAAAGTCTTGCACTTCTCTTTTTCTCATAAGAAAATGCAAGCCTACTCTGAAATTTAAGATTAAATCTCCAATTTTGAAATTATTTTCATTTAAATATATATCTACATTTTCATTTATATCAGTTTTACATCACAAAATAATAAAACGCACCTTCTGTACTTAAGCAAGCTTGTCTTATTTGCACTTAGTAATCCTCATTGTTCTTATGTGACAACCACTATTTGCCTAGCAAAACATGCAGTTTTCGTGATCTGAGTGTACCTATTGTCACAGCAGATCTTGATTTTCCTGTGCTTTTTTCAAATGGGGAAATAATCAGATATTTCATTGTGCAATTTCAAACAAATGCTAGATAATTTATTTATTTGCTGTTTAGGTATATATACCTCCAGATTTTTATATTAAAAGATCTTTTCAGAAATTTAAACATTATATTAAATATATTTTGTTTTAATCAAATATATTTGTATACAGATAATCAATCTTGAATTTAAATTGAAATAATGTATTTTCTATTTCATGGGCATATTTAATACTTGCATACAAAACTGTCTCTTAAGGTAAAAAGCCATATATCTGCTTATTTGGTCAGTTTATTTGGAAGTGACGATCCAGAATTCAGCCATAGGTGTCAAAATATATCTTGTAATCAGGAAATTAATGGCACTTTTTT
The DNA here is from genome assembly GCA_035584735.1 of Pseudotriccus pelzelni. Classification (NCBI taxonomy): domain Eukaryota; kingdom Metazoa; phylum Chordata; class Aves; order Passeriformes; family Tyrannidae; genus Pseudotriccus; species Pseudotriccus pelzelni. The sequence continues at coordinate 106,895,308 of JAWMRA010000078.1, forward strand.
GTGTGTGTTTAACAAGTGTTTAACCAGTTGTTCTGCAGTATTACCAAAATATAAATGTCTGTTTTGTGTAACTGTACACATTTGATCCTGAGTTACAGGAAAAAGCATGAACAGGTTTCAATGCTGAAACTCCTCACAGTAAAGGTGACTTGTTTCTCACAAAACCTCAAGTCATTACTCCGGAGCATTTGAAAAGCAAGTGAACCTTAAAAATTATTAGGAAAGGGAGAAAGAATGCAAAATCAAAACCACAGTCATGCCACTATGTAAAACCATGGGTTTACACCGTGAAAATACTGCATGCTCATCCAGTCATCCCAGAAAGCACCTACGAGAGGCAAAGAAAGCTGTCAAGACTGGAAATAAAAATGAGTGGTTTTCATATAGTGAAACTAAATCTACTACTAACAATGAAAGGCAGTGGGCAGTAGGCCAGATGTGAGGAAAAGGACTATAACAGAGATTTGCAACACAACAAATGACATATAGAGAAAAATAGTAATGTTTGACTAAACAGTTTCTTGCAAGCTGAGAATTTAGAAAGCATCAAGGGAAATGCTGACCCAATAAAGATAAAACAAATAGAAGCAGGCATTTTTATTTGTACAGTAAATGATCAAATGGTGCCACTCACTACTGTCATATTATGGAAGAAAAAAGAATAAATATGTAACGAAAAAGGATTAGAAAAAAAAAAAACACAGGGTGTGCTTGTCAGTATTTGCTAGAGACACAGGTCTGAACACTTGATTTTGGAAGTCCCTAAAAGCTGATTGGCAGAGTTGGAGAGTATACAGGAGAAAGACCGTGCCACTTATACATCATATCTAAATATCAATTTCTATTTACTGTGAGAGATACTATGGTTGTACTGGACTTTCAGTAGCATGTGGTAAAGCAGTTCAATTTTATTTTTCTCTCATAAAGTCTCCCTGTTGAATTTTCCTAGAAATCTAGCAGAAGTGAGAGTGCTAGGTGTTATGAGACAAATGTTTTCTTGTTATTTAAAGAGCACACTGGGTACATTTAAAGTCTGGATTTAATTCTGCATCATGCTTTCTTCTCTATTTTCCTAGTTACATATATCTAAATGGAAAACAGAATGGAAATACCTTGTCAAATATTTTGAAACAGGAAGCGTTTCTTCTGCACAGCTTTATTTTGTCTTACATCAAAGATTCATAATAAAATTGCATAGGAGGGGCTGATGTGGGAGTTGCTTGAGTGTTACTCATCAAACTTTTTTTTCATGTACTATCTTTACTAATCCTATGACTCCTTTTTTTACTCATGTCAGGTATCAAAACTGAAACTTCCTGAATTCATATTCCTTTCATGTAAGAGAACAATTAGTGAGAAAGAACTCAAAGATGATGTTTAAAAAAAGGCAAGAGCACTCACCAACACATTTAAGACTTTTTATAATCTGCAAAACAGAACTGAATATGGTTTAGCAGAGTCTTAGAAATTGTGAGAAAAATACAGAATATTCTGAGTTATGGGAAATTTTAGATTTCCTAAACATAGTTTTGACAAAAAAAGGACTAATAGGTTGCAATAGTAATCATACCATGATAGCAGCTAAGGGACAATGCTGTACAGATTTCTTTACTAAGCAGAAGAATGTAATTCCATGTTATATTTACTTTAAAAGCCATGAATCTTAATTTAAGACTAGGGACTGGGGAGAAACAAAAGTAATTTGAGACGGTATTCTTGGAATGAGCGAGGACAGATAGGTTCAAAACTCCCACAGTACATTCAAGTACAGGGTAGACAAACAGGTTGCTAATAATTAAAGCTTCAGATTGAAATTTTGAAGCCAGAAAGCAGTTAAGAGGCACCTATGGACTAAAATGGGAATGAGACATATGAAGATAAAATTGCAATAATCTGGACTGAGTTTCAAGCAGAAGTATGTAGGTAGGAAAAAAACTATGGCCCTGCCTGGACCACTAAGCACCTCATGCAGGACATTGTAGGTAATCAGGGAATTTACTGAAATTAGGTTATCTATCAATCTGTGGATCAGAAAGTACGAAATTACAGTGAGAAAGGCAAAATATCTGTCTGAGACAGATCCTTCAAAGAAACTAAGGAAATTGTAGGAAGGTTTCTATCCACAGTGCTATAGAGATAATATGTAGGCAACAACTGGGGTCATACTGTGAGGAGCAGGTGGAGATTAAGGGACATTGAATTTCAAAGATCTTTTTTATCAGAAAAAATTATATATACAATTAAGGGAAGATTATCCAGCAAGGATAAGAAATTGAAATGATCACGTCCATGGTGAATACAAAAATAAGCTTACATTGTGTGAAATCTGAATAGCCTGAGTAATGTCCAATAACAGTTATTTTAAAAGAAGCTGCATTTTGGGGAGTGGTAATTTATTAGTTCCCATTAGGGAAGACTAAGTGAGATAGATGTGTTTGAAAAGGGTAAGTAAAATACCCAAAAGAATTCTTTGTTTATCCCTAATGCAATATGCTATAGCAAGTTTTTTAAGGAAGAATAACCTTTAAATGGACTTTAAATAAGATAAATTCAGTATTATTTTGGCAAAAATTGATTGCCATAATATATCTTTCTTTTATAGCCTTCGGGTGGCATGAATGAAGACAATAATGTAGGTTTAAATTAAACAGTGATTCAAAGGAATTCATGTTGATACCAAAGGAAAGGAAATGAAAGTGGAAATTAAAACAAGGACTATAGAATGATTAACATGATAACTGAAGGGAATACTACAATGACAAGGAAGTTGTCCACATGGATAAAGGCTAGAATTTATATTTTCCAAGATCACGTCTTAGAACAAGTTCTGCTTAGTATCATTACTCATAACAACACTTTAAAAAAATTTAGTTTAATGTTTGGATTAATAATCCATGGTAAGGATGATGTAACACTTGAAAAATCCAGCCAGTGTTCATGGGAACAGGTGGGTCACACATTATGAACTGGAATTACAAATGTAGGATAAAATAGCAGAGTAGAAAGTAAAGCATGTAGGGACTAAATCCAGAATTTTTACTCTAAATTGTAGGCTTATATACAGGAATTGGCACTTCAAGAGAAGGAACTGGGTTAACTGGAAGATCACAGGAGAACTGTCCTGTTTAGAATGACAGGGAGTCATTTTAAGATCACAAAAATAATTTTCAGTAAAGACTAAAGAATTTTAGCATTACAGTGCATAGTGTTAGCAAGATGTTCTTTAAAGATGTCTTGACAATTTTTTATCATACCTGCTTCTAAAGTAATATAAATTTGAATTGAAGTAGAGAAACGCTAATATAATAGTAGGAAAAGGTATTTTAGAAACTTTAAAACGCTATTAAGCTCTCAAAGTTGAAATTTTAGAGGAGATATAATTCTTCTTTAAAATAGTTATAATTACTATTTTTAGTTATAATTATTCTTTAAAAATCACTTGAATAATCATTAGAGATGGAGATATTTTTAGGCATAATGATCCTACAGAAGGCATTGGATGTATAAGGTCAGTAACTATTAAAAAAATGAAACTCTGTATGTACTTTTCAAATTAAGTAAAATAGCCAAGAAACCCTCACTGTTTAAATATGATGCTTGTGAAGTTTATGAAGTGTTTTACAGACTCATACTTGCTTTTAATACGCTGGCAATATTTGTTGTGGTGGCGTTTATGGAATTCAGCTTATCCAATGGTTTACAGATTCACTTAATTTGTACATGAGACAGGAAGGAATTTTTACAAGCTTTGATGCACAGCATAGGCTACAGGGAAATTCTAGTTCTCTTTTGTCCAATTTTGAAAGGTATTAAAGACAGGCAGCAGCCAGGGATAAGACATCCATAATCATTGACTTAGAATCAGGAAGTAATTTCCCCTCAGATAAGAGTATCATTAGCCCTTGTCTTGGAATTTCTCCTTTGGTTTTGCATCTTTTTCTTTTCATCTTTATTTCTTTGGATCAGGTAATTTAAAATATTTCATGCTCTGAATCTTTTTTGTATCAGGGACCAAAGCAACATTCCTTCTCTTTCTGTGTAGAGAGAGCAGACCCCAAGATATAACTTTTAACCAAAAATCTAAGTCTTTTGTAACAAATGCCAAGAAGTCCCTGTAATGTTTTCCAGTGGATGTGCAAGAACTACATTTTCTAATGGATTCTTTTGGAATTACCAATTATTACCGACTGTAAGACCATTCTCCACTGTGATACTGGAGAGCTAGCTAGAGTTTATAACATAAATGAGTCTCTGCAATTCTATACGGCAGCTTCCTCATGCAATGGTGAAAACTCAGGAAATTTGAGATGAGAATCTGACAGAAGTTTTCTTTAGTTCTCAGCTCTGCAAAAATTAAGTTGACAATACTTTTTTGGAGTTAATCTATATAGTTTATATATCTCTATGCATGTAAATATTAATTTTTTTCTGTAATCTTAACAAACCTTGGGCAAATATTTAGACCTAAAATATGTAATTATGGTATTAAAGATGCTTTTGGAATGCATTCCAAATAAAAAATAGAAAATAGAAAATTTTCCAGTTTAAACATGACAGTAAATATTAGGGCATCATTTTTAACAGAAAATATTGATTCACTAATCTTTTTTTTATAATTGCTTTTCATTGATTATACTCTATGTAGCAATTTAGTAATTGATGCAGTAGTTATAAACACAGGATAATAGAGTAGCAGTTTGTTGATCTGGACAGAATAGAACAGAGAGTAAGAGAATATAACAACAAGGACTTAAATCTCTACATCTATTTTAATGATACAGAGTTCTGATCAGAATATGTGTGAAAATTGTTATAGCAGTAATGAAAGAACCTTGCTGGAATACAGCAAAAGGCAAAAGAGGCATTCTGACATTGAAACCTGTCCACAATAGCTATTGTTTAATTCCAATTAATGCCTCAAACACAAGTTGTTGAGGCAAATGAGGGGCAATGAGGGGCTCTGATTCCAAGTTGCATGTTCCTATTTTTCTGCTAAAAGATGTGCCTAATACATTAGTCTATTATTCAGACAAGATTCTGTGGAAGACAGAGCTATAAGCTACGTGCATGTCGTTGCACTGTAGACATGTTCCTCTTTTCTTTTTCCTGCAACATCGGATGAAAACTTTTTCTGGAAGATGAACCCTCCTGGAATGGGAATTCTCTAGGACAACTTCCACCATTTTTATCTACATCAGTAATATAAAAAAAAAAAACCGCAGGGACTGGCAAATAGAATGAAAGACTGAACAAACTTAGTCACAACCATTTGGGATTTTATATACAAATACAGAATGACCTGAAAATGGTTTGCTTCCTTTCTTTTTCTGTGTAAATTTATCATTTAGGTTAATCTGATTAATTATTTTTAAAAAAAAATCAAGGAGTTATCTTAACAAATGGAAGCATGAATTTAAAGTAAGTAAGTAAGTCTTCAAAGCTTAATTTTCTAATAATCAGAAAATAAAACTTTAATACTGGAGAAAAAACAGTCTTTTGGTAGTATTTGTACACTGTGGCATGTCAGAAAAAAATTAAATAGTATTATAGACACAAGGGAGAAAGTAGAATGACTAAACAGCTTTTGAAAATATTACTACAGCTGCTACTAGTTTTGTAGCTTTATTGTTTTGTAATTCTATTACTACATCTTTTGCTGCTACATCTAGTACTGCTCCATCTAGTCTGCTTCCTTTCTCTGCTGAATACAAATATCCTAGGGAAGGGGATCTGTAGTGTGTTACAGAGAAGTATGCAAATAGTATAAAGGAAATTAAAAACATGTACAGAAATGTAAAGCTTCAGCTAATGAATGACATGCATTAAACTATCCTTGAGACTCTAAAATAGTCATTTGCATTGGAAACCCAGAAAGGTCTTTCTTTTGACGGCTGTGCATAGACATTTTCATTCTATGTTCATTCTATTTCACTAATTGTTTAGTCTTTCTTTTTCATATATAGGTGAAGGTAGCAAATGGAGATGTTGGCAGGGAATTGTTTTATATAAAGTTGTATTATGTTGTGTCACTTACGGTGAAAGCCACGTTACATCCTAACTGACATAAATGGGTGACTTCACTGGTGTTTAGTGCATATTGATCTCCTGCCAAGTTTCACTGCACAAAGGAATACATATAGCATACTTGTTATTTCCCTGATTTTCTTTTTAAATTGCATCTATTCCTGAGGTTTACAAATGCTATTGCACAGCTGACTTTAGCACAGAGCAAAATAATCAGGTACACTGCTGGGACAGTGTTAGACAGCCTTTGAAAGAGACAGAGGAAATGGACGTGTACCTGTGTACTTGTGTACAGTCCTGTATACCCACACTGAATGTGGTGGCTGCACAGTTGTCTCCAAAGAATCAGTCCAAATCAGTGGCCAGCAGGTGGTTTTGTTTCCTTCTTTTAACAGCTTTTAACAGCTCATCTCTCAGGTTTTGTTTGAAGGTCAGCAGCCCAGCAGACCTATCCAGTGCATAACATGGCACCCAGTACAGGAGGATAACACACATAAACCTCCCATGTAACTCTGTAGGAGATTAAGTTGGCTGCTGTCTGTGATTTTTAAATCAAAACAGCTTGTAAATGAGGGATTTTTCAAGGGCAAAAGTGGGACACGAAAAAGAGGTTTCCAGAACTTTTTGGCACGCTACTGCCTTCTGAAAACTCCACGTCCTGTCCTGGGCCTCTCCGAGCTTCACAGCCTGGAACGTCGCTGAGCTCTCCCAGCCCCCAGAATCCACACAGGCCTTTCCTGTTCCCTCCTTTGCTGCTTCCTGAATAACCATTAGCCTTCCTACCCCACCACATATCCAATGTCTGATCAAACTCCCAGTTTCCCCTATCCCAGCTCACTCTCATGTGAAATGCCCTTTGCCCCCATCTAGTTTTGCCTACACTGTTGAGGTGCCTCAAGCCAGTTCTGAGATTAGTTTTGAGATATACATGCCCAGAAACATGTTGCTACCCAGTCCTTATCCTACCGTAACTCAGATAAATAACTATCTCAAAACAGCATTCACAGAACTATGAATCATTTATTTTGTTACCAATCACCTGAAATTACTAGAAGCTTCTAACTCTGGTGCATGTTGGTTTGAAAGACTTTCCAAGAGTCTTTCTTCTGTACTTTAGATACTGAATTCACAGTAAGTTGTGAACACAATCTACCAAGTTCCCCTCACTCCTCTGTAGGGTAAGATGGTCCCCCTGCAAAAAAGTTTGGTGATGAGGGCATTCACCTTTGGGAGATGCTCCTCTCTACTTTTTGTCATTACCTGTCTAGGTATCTCAGCTTATTGTCCTCTATAAAACCAGGCAATTCTATCTTTGATTATTAGGGGGGAGGGGGCAGGAACAGTATATAAAATGATACAGCCTTAAAAAATGAAAGTGTAAACCTGTTTTTTCCCCTTTCAGTAATTTGTCACTCTTACTTTCCCTGTCACTTTACATGGAAGCATCTGGTACCCAGCTTTAAAGCTCTTTCCGATTTCTACTTCTGTCTTTGTCACTACCCTATTGTTTGTTCTGGCCCTAACAGGATCATTTTGCACTGTTCCGTGTATTTCTGTAACAATTTTTCCAGGGCTAGAATACCATTATAATATTAGTTGTGTGTGAAGGTAATTGCCAACTAATAAAGACTAAGGAAATTGACCCTGGAGGCTTTTAAAGTTTTCTTCTACTTGAACCATATCTAGATAATAAAAAAAAAAAATTACATTAAAATCAAAGGTGCCTTTTTGTTGAAAGAATACAGTTAAGCTGTACCTAGTAATGTAATACTATACCCAGTCAAGTGATTACTCCACCAACTCTCTGGGTAACCTCTGTCAGTGCTTGACTACTCTCATAGTAAAAAGTTTTTTCTTTCATTTAAGTGAAATTTCCTTTGTTTCATTTTCTCATTGTCCCTTGTATCACCAAGAATAGCCCGGGTCCACTTCTTCGTTCCTGCTATCAGGTATTTATACACATTGACAAGATCCCACCTGAGACTTCTGACTCAGAAGTCACAACTCTCTCACCCTGTGATTTCATGCAAGTGTCGGATACTCACACACATTAATCACTTTTGTAGCCCTTTGCTGGACTCCTTTGCACTTTGGCTCATCCCATCTGGATAGTGGCACGACCCTCCTGTGTCAGCTACTCCTCTGTTTTGTGTCATCTGCAAACTTTCTGAAGGTACAGACTCCATCTTACCTATGGCTCTGTCCCACCATCCAGGTCAGTCATGAAGATGCCAGGCAGTATCAAATCCCGCAGTGCCAACCCCTGATGTACTCCACTAGTGCCTGGCCTTCAGCTGGTCTTTGTTCATCTGGTTGCAATCCTTTGAGCCCAGCAGCTGAGCCAGTTTTCAGTTTACCTCACTGTCTACTTGTCTAGCCCATACTTAAGTATTTTGTCTAAGGATGTTATTTGAAACAGTGTCAAAAGCCTCGCTAAAGTCAAAGCAAACAACATCCACTGTGTTTTTTATCTTGTCCAGAAAGGTAGTCACTTCATCATGTTGGTCAGACAGGATGTCTCTCGTAAATCCATGCTGACTACTCCCAGTCACATTCTTATCCTTAATATGTTTGGAAATGCCTTCCAGGATTACATGGTCAATCAGCTCCTCTGGCATTGAGGTGAGTCTGACCAGCCTGTAATAGCCTGGACACTCCTGCTTGACCTTTTTGAAGATAGGAGTAACATTTGCTTTCTTCCAAGCCTTGGGAGCCTCCCACAATACCCACAGCTTTTCGAAGATTATCAAGAGTGGCTTTGCAATGTCATCAACTAGTTCCCTCAGCACTCAGTCCCATGGATCTGTGCATGTTCAGTGTCTTTAAATGTTCCTTGACCTGATCCTCCTCCACTGAGGGTAAGCCTTCCTGACTCCAGACTTTCCCTCTGGTCTCGGGGATATGGGACTGCTGAAGGCAGATCTTACCAACAAAAACAATGGCAAAGAAAGTGTGGAGCACCTTGGTCTTTTTCATGTTGTAGTAAGGGAAATATACAGAAGCAGCAACTGAAGACAAATTTCCAATGCTGAGTCAACAAAAAAGAGTTAATATGATCCTCAGATATATGGCGATTGGGGGAAAAAAGCCAGAAAATTTACATCTGTATCCAATACTGGTGAGAACAGTACTAGACCAAAGTACCTAATTCTTATGGTAACGAATTTGAAGGCAAGAGAAAAAGAGCTGCACATAGGGTTTGAAAATTGGTAAATACTCTACACAATGAGAGGTTGTAAAAGTTCAGTATGTTAAAAAAAAGAGGAGTGAAGGAGCTGGAGACTCAAGCTGCTGAAGATCTTAAACCAAAACCAGAGACTTTTCAGAATAATTGCTTCTTAATCCCAAAAGGATGCCTGAGTATTACTCAAACACAAATTACCGAGCCTATTGGTAGAGAAGTTGACCTATAATGTAGGAAAGGTCAAAAGATCAGAAACTGTAAGTTTTCTGTTTAAGTTCTTATAATTCTGGATGGAGATTGGTTCTGTATACTATATGACACCAAAGAAAATGACCCCAACTGAAACTTTTAATGACAATTGAAGAAAGAAGAAACACTTTTATGCTTGACGTAATTTTAGCAGCACATTCTCTGTGTTGTTCAGTAAAAATCCTCATGCAATTCTGCAGGCATTGGTAACACTTATGGCTGCATTGGTAACATTTATGGCTGGTGAGACTCCACCTTGCATACTGCATCCAGCTCTGAGGTTCCCAGCACAGGAAGGACATTGACCTGTTGAAGTCCAGAGAAGGGCCACCAAGTTGATTAGAGGGATGGCGTACCTCTCTTAACAAGGAAAGGCTGAGAGAATTTGGTTTGTTCTGCCTTGAAAAGAGAAGGCTTTGGGGTGATCTAGTTGCAGCCTTCCAGTACCTGAAGGGAGCCCACAAGAAAGATGGAGAGAGAGTTTGTACAAGTGCATGTAGTGACAGGACAAGGGGGAATGGCTACAAACTGAAAGAGTCTAGGTTTTGCCTAGACACTAGGAAGAAATTCTTTACTGTGAAGGTGATGAGGCACTGGAACAAGTTGTCCAGAGAAGATGCTGATGTCCCCTTCCTGGGAGTGTTCAAAGATGGGTTGGATGCAGCTTTGAGCAACCTGGTGTGTCCACAACAGGAGGGTTGAAACTAGATGGTTTCCAAGGTCAGTTCCAACAGAGGCCATGCTATGATTCTGTGATTTAACTGCTGAGCTTGGGTGTCCACAGTGCTTCCTCCATTCTTGGCCCTGTGCTTGCCCAAAGAAATATGTAGCATAATATTATGTAGCATGTCACACAAGGGGCTGTCCACATACACAAATTCTCATCCAGTGGAAATCAGCACACAGAGGAGGAGAAGAGATGGTGGGATGATTTATTTTTTTCCATCAGGATGTGGTTGGGGTTCTCTACTTGATGTTGGAACATTCCTAAGTCTCACTATAGGTACTACAATATACATAGAATTGTTAGACTACAAAAGATTTTTTCAAATTGCATAGTAACTGTATACTTACTGATAATTTCAGATGTTTCACTTTACTTATTGCTGCCAGGTGATTTACATTTGGTAATTTTTTTTCCATTACTTTATAATACTCAAAAAACAGGTGTCCAACTTCTAAAAAATTTTAACATTGCTTTGCATTACTAGGGCAAAACTTTGAATTAAATATCTCGTGTCTACTTGATCTTTTTGCATTGGTGAAGACACACTGTTCCTACTAAGATCATGTTCAAGCTCTATATAATTTTGTTATGAGGTTCTGGTTTGGTGGCTACAGAAACTACAAAAGAAGATCCTTGGTGTATCTGTATTGTATAGAGTACATTTTGTATAAATTTATAATCCCAAAAACATTCACCTAGAGTTCCTCCATCCTGACTGCATCCATTATTAAAATTTTGAAATTATAGCAGTCTAATGTCATCCTGTAAAATCTCAGCATTGTGGCTTGCATTCTCAAGAAATGTTAAAACTCTGACAATAACAGAGTAATTAACAGATGAAACGCTTGTCTAACTAATGCGTTGATCAGATCTTATTTTGTCATGGAAAGAGGAAGCTGACCAGGTCCGCCTCATCCACCCTGCTTTAGTGATACATTAATTTAGTATCACCACCTTAAGTAGTTTATACACACACACATACAATTTTCTTTCACTCACTCATGCTCTTTCATGTTATTCAGTTTTACATGCTTTACAAGGATGGGTGTGGTTGTTTCTTTATTTCTCTAATTCCCTTGCCATGTTCTGTTTAAATTATTCCATTTGTAAGCATAGACAAGTTGATACACGTACGTTAGTTTCGGCACATGTTTAACATTTATTATTTTAGATGTTTTTTGCGATTATAAAGATAGATGGCTGCAAAACCAAAATACTTTCCAGTCTAATTAATATATATTATATACCCTTTCTTGTATAGTATACTCATGCTTGTAATCAGTTTGGTTTATGTATCTTTTCTCTCTTTCATTTGATCTCTACTTTTGTCTGATATTCAAAAGAAAAAACATCTTATTAAAAAAGAATAAAATTAAACAGTTTTAATTTCCTTCTTCTGTTGCTATGAGCAAATGATATTAAGAAGCTTTTATCTTTGGTACGTCATTGCATTGTTGTTAGCTAATCGTGTGAAAATTAAGCAGAATGAAGTTCATATTATGTCAGAATATCATATATGATTTATAACATTGCCAGCATATGTACCTCTCACTGATGTGTGCAGATTCAGCAGACAGAGACCTCCATTATGAGGGTGGACAACTATACAGATAGCATGAGCTGTCCATTACAGGGCAAACCTTCCTGGGTTTTCCATCTTGAAACTTCCTGAGTTTTTGTCTGAATAATTAAACTAAACATTAGAACAAATGGTTGGTCCTTCAGATTTCAGGTGATATCATCAACTACTATTTTGCTGGAATTCAGAATTAGAAATACGGTTATGATGGGCCTGACATTGCTTCTTGGAGCTTTTAACAGAAATCGAAGTTCAAATTAGACTTGCTTGTTTTATGACTTTGTCCTAACTTTTTAGAAGAGTAAGTAAAAACAGGAAGACAGTCATAGAAGAGTACAATCTTGCCACATGTTTCTTTCTTAGCAAACAATTTTTAAAGGGAGACAGATTTTTTCATAATTTTCCATTTCAAGGAGCTGCAATGAAAATGTGCTAATCAGAATGTATGAAGGATAAAAAAGAAGAAAATATGGGTGGGTAATCATCACATCGAGTTGGATTTATTAAACCACCCAAAGAACTGGTATTAGAAAAGGGAAAAAGAAAAATTATGAATACAGAAGTCAAACATTATTGAGCTAAATGGTGGTGTTCAAACACACAAGTAGAGATCCCTGAAGTGACTTACCAGTATTACTGAGGTATTTTATATGATATCACTTATCCACCTGTAAAAACCACACCTTCTGAAAAGTTTTTCTCTCAGATATTTAAGAATAAAAAAATCTTTTTTCCAGTTAAACTATTATGAACTGAGTCTGTAATGTACTCATCTTGTGCTTGGCTATTGTATACTGATTTAGGTATTCATTATAGAATTTGTAGCATTAGACTTATTCAAACACAGAGACACAAAACAGTGGACTCCTCCAGCCTCACCAGCTGATACTCAGTGGAGGCCAAAATTTTTATAGTGCCAACTTATTCAATTGTTGATATTCGTGGTGCTTGAATTCCTCATCTTTATCTATCATCATCTTTACTCTCCAGCCCTCCAGTCTTTCCACATCCTTTGTGCTCCACCCAATGGCTTTGGGGAAGTCCTCTTTTATGTTTTCATACTTCAGGGAACCACCATCCCTTCAAGGCTCTCATTATCCTAGGAAAGGAGGTTGCTACTCAGTATGGCACACAGTGAGTCAGTCAAACTGTGTTTATGGACTTTGCAAAGATAGCAGTTTTGGTTTTTTTTCCTGTAGGACAACAGTGTGTTCGAGTCAGCCTCCTTCCTCATTTTCTCTCCTCCCAGTCCTCTCCCTTCCCATCTCCAGGGCTCGAAAGGCTGAGAAACCATACAGGACACTGCCTGAAAATGATGAAAAAAAATAACTACAGACTAATTAGAGGACAGTTATCGAGTAAAAGAGGAATATGAGGGAAGAGCTGAATGGACAGATGGGGAAGAAATCCAGAAAGGAGACAAAAGGAATGAATGGAGTGAGTAAGGTAACAAGACTGGGCAAGAAGCAAAATAAAATAATGAAATGAATCAAAGAATATGGAAATATAAAAATAATTAGGAAGGAAAAAAAATGAACCCAAGACAAATAAATCTACATTGAGAGGCCAGCTTTAAAAAATAATAGTAATTTTTTCAATGAAATGAAAATGAAGTCGAAATAAATACTAGTCTGAGAAACGTCACAGCATAAGCTAGGGACATGATTCACAAACACAGAGATATGAAAACAAGCAGGAAAGCTGCAAAAAACCAAGGAGGAACGTTCCACAGCTGGAAAAAAAGAAAGGTAAAATGGAAGGTAGAGGAGCAGTAGTGAAGGCCTTTTTAATGTTTGTTCTGCCTCTTCTCCTTAGCAGTGAGCTGTCGCTCCCTGAGCAGGGAGTGTTCGCCTAATGGAGTCTCAGCCCCAGGGCAGACAGGAGTGCCTCAGCTCACCCGGTAGCCAGCACCTTTCTCCATTTCAGGAGTGGTATTGACAGGCTGGAAGGAGACTCCAGGAGAATCCCAGAGCATGCACAGCTAGAAGAAGGGGTGGACACCTCCATACCAAAACTCATACCCCCCTCCTTTTCTAAATCAAAAAAAGGTGACTTAATGTTGCTGGTAGAGTGCAAAAAGCTCTCAATACTTCTCTCCTGCGTGTGTTGAACATTGACTCCTGGAGTGTGTCTATAAATGGAATGGGGATGCCCTGTTTTCTTCATCAGTTGTGCTGTTCTCAGCTGGTATAAAGCTGCTGTCCCTGTGGTAGTGACTGCCTTTTTGCTTCAACTGATGTCCTCTGTTGGCTAACGGGGCATGGCAGAATTAGGCTAACACAATGACTGTGCATTATTCAGCAGTCCAACTGATTTAGTTTAAGTAGTTTCCAGTCTGTAAACAGGTAAGTAGACTTTGGGGAAAACAAAGTTCAGGTTAGACTTGTTGTCTTGTCTACAGAAGGCAAATTCAAGGATCTGTACCCTCATCTAGAACATGCCTATATTGTTGTTACTTTGGTTGGGTAAAAAAACAAAACAAAAAATACACAAACAAACTAACAACAACAAAAAAGACATGATACTGTATGGGTTTTCTCATGGTTTTTTTGCTTGATCTTTATGTGAACAGTGTTTAGTCACATAAGAACGTCCAACTCCCCACATACCTCAGGCATGTGGATGCAAGTGAACCTGTCATCTCACACTTACTAGAACTGGGAAAATGTATAGGTGGTTCCCATAAGCTTACCTTATTTTTGAATGTGCTATATCACATCTGAGTATTCCACTCTTTAACAGCAGAATACCTTGATAAGATTTTATGTGTATTGTATTATTTATTTTAACTGTCTAAAATATATCATTTTAAAACAAATGCATCCAGTTGGTGAAAAGAGGTTTTGAATAAATTTAAGAGAGTTGCAGCAAGTGATATCGTTTCTGATGAGTTCAGCAAGGCAAGCTCAGTCATGCCAGCTTGGTGAGAAAGCTGAACCTCACCCAGCTGTGAGATTTTGCACTGGAACCTCAAAGCATCATGAGCAATTACGTTTGAATATGGGCAATCATTGTAGCTAAAACAGCAAAATACTTGGTATGGGTGAAAAAACAATCTACTTAAAGTTAGCTTAAATATTGTGGTTATTTTTTTACCCTAAGCATTCATTTCTGTGTACATGAAACATGCCCAGGATTTGCATGGGTGTACAAGAAGGGCTAGGAGTTGCTCTCCCACTCCGGGGTCACTCTGTCTCACCCTGCCTGGGGTGGGAGTGGAGGGAGAACCAGCACAGATTGTGGCAGTGGAGGCCACAATGTTCTTGCCTCTGGTGCAAGAACAGCACCAACTGCTTACAAGGCATCCTGCTTGCATGTAAACACAATCTTCACCACTAACAGTTTTAAGAGCTAGCCTTCTACAAAAACAGTAAGAAGTCAGAGCTGCCAAGTTTCCCTGTTTTGAAGGCTGACTCTGATGCGGTCTGGTGGTAAAGGAGTCCTCCAGAAATAAAAGATGAAACATCCAGACAGGTATTTATGGCACTTAGAAGTAACTTTTAGCAGATGCTTCCTGCAAATGCAGAGTAATGTGCCAAAAGCATATCTTTGAGAGCTGCCATATTTCCAGTGATTAATGATTTCAACTGAGTGATTTTACCTACTATGACCTGTTAAGTCCTTCTTTAGAGCAGCTAGAATTTTTGTGGAAAATGCCTCAACACCTGTAATATACTTGGTTTTCTGCCAGGGCAATCATGTAAGTACATAAGAGAAGTATTTACAGTTCAGCATCAACAAAGCAGTACAAGCAATGTTAGTAAGAAAAATAACAGCAGAGTAGTTATGATTTTGACTTCTATAACTGAATGAACAGAATTAAAAAACCTGGTTCAATGCATACTTTCTTAACTTTCACTTCTTTGGGTCATCTTTTGTATCTTTGAGTCATCATCCTTTCTTTCATGTTTTTTGTGTCAAAAGCTAATATTCAGACATATCTGTCTGAAAATAAATTCCATATATTTGTATTAAGAAACATTCCTTAAGACTTAAAATAAATTAAATTCCTATGAAATGTGTAACTGCTTGATGTGGGTTCATTCCAAGGCCTTACTAACATCATCAATATCGAGTATCATATCATAGTATTATCTCCAGTGAGATAAAAACACAATTGGCTGACTACAGTTAGGCAGAAAAATCTCAGAAGTCGCTTCAAAATAGTAAGCTGTTTTCCATGGGGCTGATTGCAGGAAGAATGTGAATGCAAATGCTTATTAAAGATCTGAATTATAACAAAAGCGTAATTTGAAAGCAACTTTTTTATTATTTCTTTTTTATTTATTTTTTCCACCAGTGCCATTATTTTAAAGTGCTGCTGCTAAGCAGTTGCCTGGCAGTAATATGCTTCAGTACAAAGGCTAGACCACCTGGCACAGATTTTTGGATGAAGTCTCCTATGTTCAGTATGTATTAATGTTCCGTTAGTTGTCATGATAGTGTCCATGTACCTTTTAAAACTTTGGCTGAAATATATAGTTTCTTCTTGCATTAAGTTATAAAACACCTTTCAGCGAAAGGAATGTTGTATATCCATGTTAGTGTATGTATAGAAATGGAACAGTTAAAATCTGATACTGAATTGAAAATACATAATTGTATCAGATATACCAAAATCATTTGCCTTTCAACCACCAGCTCTTCATCAGCTTCCTTCTTGTCAAGTCTTCAGCACTGAATAGCTTTCCATTTGCAACAAAAGTTTCAAAAATGTTCTCCTAATTGACAAAATATATAAGGTTTACTTTTTGTAAAAAATAACTCTACACAGGAGAACTATTCCTTAGGAAAAAATGTAGTCATTTGGAAGGTTTCAGTTTTAAAATAGCACATTTATACTGTCAACAGAGTAATAATACATTGGGTAAGTTTTTTTCCCCAAAACAGAAATAGACTCTTTTTTTTTTTTGTTTCTTATGAGATCTGAACAATTTAAAAATTGTTTATGTTGTAATTATGGTATTAAAGACTATATATACCTGCACAGAAACATGATTAAAGGGGAGATAAGAAAAGGTATGTGAGTTTACATTGTTTCAGCACAATGCATACTTCTAATTTATTTTTTATTCTATTAATAGTTAGTTCAGTTTCAGCTCTCTCCAAATAGCTTTCATTTATGTCTGTAAACACCTTTAATAGTCTGAAAACGCTAGTGCCTTGAAAATAATTTGTATGAATACTAAATTATTACTTTTGCATGCCCTCAGGCAAGCTTTCTCTTCATACAAAATAAATTTTAAAAATAGTACTGTTTCTTACGTTCAGTACTTTCTGAAAACCAAATGATGAATTCCTATTATTGGACACTCAGTCACCAGTTCAAAACATTCATAACAAAGCATAGCTAAAGTTGTTGGCTATGTAATAAGCACATGGCTATATATAAATAAATCAGCTTAGTTAGTCACTCTCTAGCTTTCTTAGTTGATACACAACTTTAATTTTTACAAGGCAATGTTTTTCAATCTTGTATCAAAGATATTAAAACACTTTGCCGTGGAGTGTTTGAAATATTAATGTTAACTTATATTTAAATACAAAGATCATTAGAAATATTAATTTTTGCTAGTCTGAGGAACATTGAGCTTGTTCTTTCCCAGAGGTTCCCAAACCCTTCATGCCAAGATGAATTTGGGAGCAGGCACATTAAATACTCCATGGATGACCTGAGCATGGCTGACAACACACTGTGCCCACAGAAGACTGAGGCAAGCAGGCATGTACTTAACTAAAATATTAGTAGGGGATCCTAAATTAGTGCCTTGCCCAGCCTTAGCAGAATTAAGGCTACATATTTTTTATTTCCTCTGCCACTGTCCTAAATATCAGGTTAATTGGGGTGGAGCTACTTTTCCTTTTGAGGTTGGGCCCCACTTGTTCAGGAACGGACAATGGAAGGAATCAAGCATGAGCTTAGTGATTAAAGCACTCAGAGTGTCCAAGTCCTAATAGCCAACACCTTCTCTGCTTTTAATTTACAGATTATTTGACACTAACATATTTCAAATAGTAGTTATGGGCTTGATGCAGATTACAGAGTTTGACCTATGTGAAATAATAGTCCCTTCTGACCTTAAAATCTATGATAGGTGGATGCCTTTGATTCAGTCATGTACCTAAATTCCTAAAACTTTTTTTCTAAACAAGATGAAGATGTAGTGTAATAATTAATGTTTTAATCTAATAAACTGTGTTGCTGTACTTGAATTTAAGTGGGTCTGCAATCAGAGATCAATTGCTGCTTTCTTTTTATTTGTTTGGGGTTTAAAATTGCAACATAAAGAAACTGAAGTTGTGAAGGAGATTTTAGAAAATTTTTCCTGTAGTCAGCAAAAGCATCATATCTGATATATTCTTTTTTAAAAAAAAAAAATGTGCACAACAAATGGGTTTACATAGTGAATCTGTCATTGCAAGACATTTTTAGCCAATATTTATGACCTTAAAGAGTTCAAAAAGAGTAAAAAAAAACAATCTTATAAGAGATTGGGGATTTTTTCTGACACTAAAATAGAAGTAATTCATTAAAGTTTTGTAGAACTGAGGTTCCTTCAACATTCTCTAGACTTATAGTTGAGGGACAGGACTAAAGACTTTATGTAAAAGATCTAATATGAAAAATTACACTTTTTATTGACTAAGAAGAAACAATGTTCAATAATTACATGCTTGTACATACTACCTTCTTGATTTGAAAGATTTTTCCAGGGTCAGATGAATAGTTACAAGAATCACAGTATGCTGAGGCTCTTTTCCTGCAAGAAATCAGCCCTATAGTATGGAAGAAAGTTTATTATTGATGTTTCCCATGGGCTGCAAGCTCACACACGTGAAAGTTTATACATAGTCCATTTTATAATTTATACTTTTTATATATTATATGCCATGAATATTAATGCAATTTAAATTCAAGCACACTCTTGTCCTCTAGCTTCAAAAACATTTCTTCACATGCTAAAATGTAAGTCATTGAGGTTACTATTAGTTCTTATGCACATCACTAAACGTTTTCAAGATTACGACATTTTTTTGGTTAGGGAATTCAAAAAGCTTATTTACATATGGTTAACAAATATTCTTATGTTGCATAACGTACTAAGCTGAATAAGTTACTGGCAGAACATGGGTACCCAGTGACAACGACAATCCATGCTGAAATGTCTGCCTTTCTTATCATCACTTGAATCAAAAAGTGAGTAGTGATGAACAAAAAAAGTGTTGCATGGAACGCACAACCTAAATGTCACAAAGGAACTGAGAAATTTTGAAAATAGTTGTATTTCATGTTTGTATGACTGGTAATAACAAAAGGAATGAGAAATATTCTGCAGTGCTTT
Source organism: Pseudotriccus pelzelni (assembly GCA_035584735.1). Lineage (NCBI taxonomy): Eukaryota > Metazoa > Chordata > Aves > Passeriformes > Tyrannidae > Pseudotriccus > Pseudotriccus pelzelni. Next base: position 106,914,414 of record JAWMRA010000078.1, read on the forward strand.
GAAATTAGACACGTACAACTCTAGAAACTCTTTTTTTTCTGACTCTTAGAGAAATGTGAAGAGGTATCTGCCATGCTATAGTTACTTGTAAACCAGAGATTACAGGCAAGAATGGATTTTCAATTAAAAAATAGGCAAGTGGTTGCACTTTTAATGTAATACTAGAAGGAGTATTCGATCAATAATTTAGCTGCCTTATTGGATAGGCAAGAGCACTGCACTGGTGTCACACCATCTGAGTATTGTGACTGAAGCAAATAGTTTTACTGTTAATGTAAATGAAGTCATTGGTGATATTATGCACAGCACTAAACTTAGACCTTCCTTTTATCTAAGGATTAATGGGAAAATTATCTCTCTACCCTACTAAACCACACGTTGCATTTGGTTGGAGAACTGGAGTTCAGAAACCAAAATCAGATTACAGTTATATTCTTGATCTTTATAACATTTATCTACTTACATACTCAATTGTAAGTAATCAGTTATTAGTATATTTAAATGTATAACTTTTTCCTAAAGGACATGTATTCTTATATAAAAGTAGTCCCATGCAGTCTCTGATATCTGCACAAAAGGAAGTAATAATGGCCTTTAGTTTGCCCACTCACCACAGAAGGGAAGAAATGTATATGTCCAGTATTAAAATCAGGAATATACATTGCATGTACATATTCAGCATTTAAATGTATGTTGTCGTGTTGTGAGTTGTTGGCTGTATTTCAGGGTCTATTTATTTAGAATTGTTCTAAATCTCAGCAGGTTTGCAGAAACTGTGCCAAGCAATATGACAAGAGGCGATGGGCAGAAACTGAAGAAACAAGAAGTTCCACCTGAAGATGAGGAAAAACTTATTTACTGTGAGGGTAACTGTGCACTGGAACAGACTCCCCAGAGCGGTCGTGGAGTCTCTCTCACTGGATATAATCAAGAAGTGACTGGATGCAATCCTGGGCCATGTGCGCTACGATGACTCTCCTTGAGCAAGGAGGTTGGACCAGATGAACTACTGTGATTCCTTCCAACCTAACAATTCTGTGATTCTGTGATTCTGGAATTGGCTATGTTTAAAAAGAACACCTTTGAAAAAGGTGTCCTGTACTTGAAAAAGAAAATCTTGAAGATGACAGAAATCTCCACCTGCAACCCTCATAAAAATAAGTATTTTTATGGTATATTCCCACCACAACTGTTTATCTTGACAAGTACTGTAAAGTAGAGTAAGCTAAACCATTCTATTTGTGTGAACACTCACATATGCACATCAACACACCCCCACACACTGAACTTACTGGCACATATGCAACAGAGTGGTTTAGAAATTTGGTATATGAAGATATGCCTGTTACATTATACCTCAACAAAAATATTAGGACTTTTCAAAACAAAAGTGTAGTTTGTGCCACATCTACCAAGATTTCTAAACGTCATTTTATTCAAGTGTTACAAATCCTTGTGAGAAGTGTACAGCAGGTTTAAATAAATTTTGGGTAGTATCACGGAATCATAGAATAGCCTGGATTGGAAGGGACTTTAAAAATCATCTAGTTCCAAACCCCCGGCCATGGACAGGGACGTCTTTCACTAGACCTGGCTGCTAAGAGCTCCCTTGAAGCTGGCTTTGAACACTGCCAGGGATGAGGCATCTACAACTTCTCTGGGTAACCTGTTCCAGTGCTTCGTCACCCTCATAGTAAAAAATTTTTTCCTAATATCTAATTTAAACCCACTTCCTTTCAGTTTGAAGCCATTCCCTCTTGTTCTGTCACTACGCTCCCTTGTAAAAAGTCTCCTTTCACCTTTCTTGAAGGCTCTTTTCAGGTACTGAATGGCCATGATAAGGTCACCCCAAAGCCTTCCCTTTTCCAGACTGAAATAATCACAGTTATCTCAGCCTTTCCTCATAGGAAACGTGCTCAATCCCTCTAATAAGTTGGTGGCCTTCTGGTGGGCTCACTCCAATTACCTCAGATTGCCAGAAAAACAATCTTTTGAATTTTGAATCTTAAGGTTAATAAATGCTATTCTAGCAAACATTCTAGCCTCTAAATTGGTGTGAAAAGGTTGTTTTTCATTGTGAGGTCTATTGGCAGCGTTGTTTTGCCCAGGAGATGCTCTGTGGAGATCTATCAGAAGCTGTCAGAGATCCAGTCCTCTCTGTTGAAATTCATTGGTGTCCTGACTCTTTGCAGTCAGGGAGAGTTTGGCCTTCTTTGTCAGGAGAAGGACTATTCAAGTGCTCCTTCTGTGTAATAGCAGATGTGATTTTTCCTTTCAGTGGAAAAGTGAGATGTCACTTCTGCAGTCACTCTGTACCCAGCTACCTTCCCTAGTCCAGGACCAGAGCACTGTACCATCTGAAAGCAATTATGCCACATTTTTCTGTGAAACTATTTATAGCTTCAGTAAGCTATTGGGGGATGTTCTTGCGGTACCTCACAATATGATTTTGTTCCAGTCCCCCAAAGGAATTTTTTACCAATGGTCTGGTCTAGTTATATCTGGGTTCATGAATCAAATCAGACCACATCAATACTTCTATTTTGTAAAAATGAAGAATGCAGCCACACCTTCCCCTGGGTAACAGTGCATCTGCTAAAATCTTTATTCCAGGGAACAGGCAATCAGGTGAAATCTTAATGTGACTCACGTGCTCTTGCAACTGAATTATTCATTGTAGGTGTAGTCACTGTACAGAACTTTGCCTTGCCTCTCACTTCTGCAAGACCAGATTTTGAAATGGTAATAGTAGTATATACATGCCAGAAATATTTTATCAGATATTTCAGATTCATGAGGAAATTTCATCTGTTGTAGTATTTCCTAACTGTGATTAGTACTTTAAAGCTTTTGATCTCTTTATTTCATATCAAGGTTCTGAAAAATAATTAGTAAACTCCTGTATGGTTTCAAATATTAGACCTGCAAACTGTCATATGTTCCTACTTAAAGGAACAACACACAAAGCAAGATCAGTGACTCCTGTGTTACGTTACTTATCTCTCACAGATCCAGTTTTATTCACAGATCAGTAGGGTCTACCTAGACCTTCTTATATAGAACTACCATTATATGTTTTCCTATTAATTAGGGCCAACAATTTTGGACCAACTACAAAACCTTTTACAATATATGCATGAGATCAAAAAAGATATATGCTTTGGAAAACTGTCTTGAAATTCCCATTTAAATAGCAATCTTATTTCCCAGTTGCTAACCTGAAATCACTACTCACTAATCAGAAGAAGTAAACACCATGGTAAACAGTCTGTGTAAACAACTTCTTTGCCAGAAAATGTACCTTCTGGCAACATAGGTTCTTTAAGATAGAAATCCTTTTTGAAAATCTGGATTATAGATTCTCTTACCAAAGTAGGACTCTTAAAGCATCTTTAAACCATGGACATTGAAGTTCAGTAGTTTGAAAATGAGAGTTCTACAGGTCATGCAGTTCTAGCGATTTTCAAGGGGAAGTGAGGGAGTATTTATAAATATTAAAATATTTCTTTATTTTTAAGAGGTTTGCTAGTTTCTATCTCCCATTACTCTACTGCTTTCAATACTGAAGATTACAATCCTACTTTCACATCTATCAAACATGTAGGTATGCCTTTATTGCTTTAGCTTTGTGAGGAAGCTTCACAGTTAGCTTCAAACAGAGATACAAATTAAATGTATCTCATAGGTAACTTTTCGGAAGAAATAATGAGACAATTCTCCTTAAAGAGATTTGTGGTATATGTTATGTTATTGTCATAATTTTCCCAGCTTGCATTACTTTTCACATTTTACATTCATACACACACCTCCTCCCTAAACCTAAACCCAAGTTTCCCACAGTGTTATAAAATTTCACAGAGAAAAAACAGTAACAGAGATCTCGAAGATTCTTCTTGTAACCCTGCCAACAGTCCACTGTCTCTATCCCTCATCTTTCTCCCAGCTTGCCTCAGGACCCTGTGTCCCCTGCCCTTAACTGCCTTGGAAATTCACCCTGAGATGCCCATTTTGACTGGAATCAGATTCTACCCCTAGTGAGCTGAAAAATAAGTGACAGGAAGTGATGCCATCTCCTGGTTTTCTCCTATGGCGATTATCCCTGTTTCTTGGGTCACTGTGATGGAAATCGTGCATCTCTCTCCCTGCTTATTGGGTGCATTGAAACAAAAGGCTCAGCATGGGAAAAATAAAGAGAGAAACAGAGGTATCTGGGAAAGTCCTGGGAATGTGGGAGCTCAGCCATGCTCAGCTTGTTACATTACTGGAGAGAGACCAGTATTGCAGGACTTGTTCAGGTCTGTAGGGATGGACTCAGCTATGGAGACTTGGTGCATTTCCACTGTCAAGTGAATAGTCCCTCTTCCTGCCCTGGGTAATTAAGAGAGGGTCTTTACAGGTTCACGTGAAGTGTATTTTTTATACCTAAGTATAAAATCAGAGGTCATGCTGGATTACAAAGTGACTGGGAGAAACTGAACATACAGGCAAGATTCGTGTTGCTTGACGTGGGAGCTAAGCTCAGCTTAGAAGGTGATGCTTCCACTGGTGCATTTTCTTTTTCTTAATTTCATATATGGGAAATAGATTTTACTCCATTTAACTCTGTTTTTAAAATGGTTTGTGTGGTTTAACTAAGTATAGTTAATGATTGATTATCTGCTTTTATGGCTACTTTGTCAAGTAGCCAAGAGAGTGACTTTTTAGTCCTTTTGCTTTTGCTTTTCTACTACAGACTTGCAGAAATATCTTCAGTTCTTGAGAAAGCTGAGCTTGGTTGGAGTGCAGAAAGGATATTTAAGGCCACTTCTCAGAACTGGGGCGTATGCTGCAGCTGTGCTCGCTCCTCCTCAGCCCTGTGTTTGAAGCACCACCTTTGCCAGGTCCGTAGCTTCATAGGATTATGCTCTGGAGCTGTCTTGGCTTGTTTCAGTTTGCTCAGAGAAAGAAACTGTGCTTGTCATTTGGCACTGTGGTTATTGTTTGCCTTCATTTCCAATGCCATTAGTTAAATTCTGTATTTTTTTCAGCATTTCTTCTTCACTTTTCATCCTCATTTTGGTTTATTTGTTGTTGTTGTTGTTGTTTTTTGTTTTTCTGATCTGATTTGAAATACCAACACAGTGTCTTTGAAAATATGATTAAAAAAAAAAAAAAAAAGGTATTTCCACTCCTCTGTTATTTCTTTTTCTACAGACACAGTATATTGTGGGAAATGCAAATGTTTATTAGGTTATATTTCCTTCCTTTCATTGGCTTCAGTGTGAAGTAAACTTTCATATAAGTCTTTGTGTACCTTCTGAAGTATAGAGACTGAGTGGTGTGCTGTTGGTCATTCTAAATTATTTCTTTGTTGTTTTGTTTTTCATATGAATATCAACCTATAAGAAAGGATAAATGTAATTATTAGCTGAAATCTCAGTTTTCCAACCATAGTCTGGGTGGCACCAGAGAAGCACAATTTACAAAGCGTCTGTAGTTTTTACTCATTTTTTCTAGCTTTATGTATAATTTTTTGTATCCTTTTCATTTGTGTCTTTTTCAAGACAGCTATGTTAAAATGCATAATTTAACAGGTTCCTACTTGCTTTCATGACACTAACTTCATTTCAGTCATGACAGCTTTTTCTAAGGATTAAGCTTTATATTGAGATCCAGTTATGATTTAGTTATGGAATTTCACGCTGTATTTTTTTCAAATTCTCTAAAGTCAGCAACGAAATACTGAAAAGCAAACGTAAAGATTGCAAGTATCTAGTATATTATATATATATATATAATTGCATACCCTTCACCCAGGTTGTAAATGTACCTCATTAACATGATAGGTATGTGCTTCTGCTTGCATTTGTTCTGTTTCTCATACATTTCCAACAAAACACATTTCAGGAGATTGTTTATTATAGTTCACTATTTATCTTAACTAGGGGATTTCCTTTCATCTCTGTATACTTTTAAAACTAACCTGAATTACTCACTTCATCATGTAAAATTGATTTGCTAATAAAAAATCAAAAAGTGAAATGATACTGTCAAACTAGCAAGTTATAAATTTTCTTTCTGAAGTTACACAACACTTTTGGCACAGTCACACCTGACATGTTTGTTGCTGCTAACTGCAGGTGTCTTGCATATTAGCTAAAAAAAAACAAAACCAAAATTAATTGCTCATGCTGAGAAGGAAGAAGATTGTAACAAGAAAAAAAATCATAGGCATGGATTCTTTTTTAAATGGATTAAGCTCTAAAGCACTGAAGTCATAAATGTCATGACACAAAAACCAGGAATTGTGGTCAGAATTATATTTTAAGGTGAATAAGTGATTTGCAGATGCTGTATAACCTATCAGTGATTTAAATGTTTAGTAACAAATTCTAGCTGCCCTAGCAGACAAGACATGGCTGTGTATGTCACATCTGGGTGGCCTTGGAAACACATAGAGGTTTGCACAGTCCATGTCCAAGCTGTTCAGTGGATTAGCCATGGCAAAACCCAAGCAATTTCTGAAGCATTATAAGGCCCCTGGGCAGAGGATATGTTCTGTAAGCTCCCCAGTGTGCTGTACTGGCCACCAGCCACAGCCAACCCCTTCTAAGTAGGGACAGAGGATGAATTCACAAAGTAAGGAGAGCAAAGAAAAAGGCTAGGGAGTGTGCCCTACATGCCCCATTGCATGTTTGTAGAGGAAAGAGATGTTTTAGGACTGTCCTGCAATTTTGGTCTTTTGTTTCTAGAAAAGTGTGGCTTTCCCTGCAATTACTTCAATTTGGCCTGAAGGTTTGTAGCACGTTAACCCTGGTCAGACACCAGATCCTCAATAAAGCTACTCTCTCATTCTCCCTCTGCAACTGGACAGAGGGGAGAGAAAAAAAAAACAGCTAAAGATTCATGAGTTGAGATAACAGCTAGGAGAGGTGAGTTACTGATTACCTTCATGGACAAAACAGACTCAAAGTGGGGATATTACTTAAATTTATTACTAACAGGATAAAAGCCAAAGAGAGAAATAAAACAGTTTTAAAAAACACTTTCCCCCCATTCCTCCTTCCATATTCTCCCTCCTCCCCCGCAACAGTGCAGGGGAATGGGGAATGGGGTTGTGGTCAGTTGTTGTTTCTGCTGCTGCTCAGGGAGAGGAGTCCTTCCCCTGCTCCCATGGGGTCCCTCCCTTGATGGACCTCTCCGGTGTGAGTCCACCCCTCGGGCAACAGTTCTTCCCAAACTGCTGTCCCGTGGGTCACTCCTCCATGGGGTGCAGTCCTTCACCAATGAGCTGTACCAGCGTGGGTCCCCACAGGGGCCTCAAGTCCAACCCAGCAAAAAGCTGCTCCAGCATGGGCTTCCCTTTCCACAGGCTGAAGATCTCCAGCAAGACCTGTTCTATCTTGGGCCTCCCACGGGGTCTCAGCCTCCTCCATGCATCCACCTGCTCCAGCACGGGCTCCTCCATGGGCTGCAGGGGGGTCTCTGCACCCTGATGGTTCTCCATGGGCTGCAGGGGCACAGCTGCCCCACCATGGGCTGCACCACGGGCTGCAGGGGAACCTCAGCTCCGGCTCCTGGAGCACCTCCTGCCCCTCCAGCTGCACTGACCTTGGTGTCTGCATTGTTGTTCCCGTGTTCTCACTCTGCTCTTCCCTGGCTGGAATTCTTTCTGCACAACAACCTTCTTTTCTTAAATATGTTATCACAGAGGCCTTACTATCATTCCTAATTGGCTTGGACTTGGCCAGTGGCATGAAATCCATGTTCTACCAGCTTCTAACAGAAGCCACACCTGTAGCCCCCCCCACTACCAAAACCCAGCTGCAGAAACCCACTACGTGGTTGTAAATAGAAACAGTAAGGTTAGAGCAAATTGAAACTCTAATCATGCAATGCTTACTAGTTTGGAGCAAGACAAAAGCTATAAATTCAGGAACTAACTTGCCAGCCAGTTGCAGGCAAAAAGGAATGAAATTCGGGTCATAGGAAGTCATCATTTTTAGATATGAAAAGATCATATGCACATTGATTCTCATCTCCTGTATTTTGTGAAGGTCAGTGGCCTTCAAAAAATATTTTGAAGAAATCTTCCATGACAGTATTTCTTTTTGGAACAAGTTCTCTCAACCTCTCAATCAAGTGAGCTTCAAATGTCCTATTAAATCCCACCTCCTTCAGGTAACCTCCTCTGTCCCTTTACATCTATTCTTGTGCCTAATCCTTAAATGGTTAGTCTTGCAGTTGTTCTGAGTAAGCTCCAAATTTCTCAGGGTGGGAACCTTGTCTAAATTTGTATTTGTAAAGCACCATCCACACATTCTGCACCTGGGACACTATATGGACAGTAAATTATCATGAACCATCTTAGTGAATAGCAGATATGTCTAAAACTCTTTTTCAGTGTACTCATTGAAAAAAAAATCAGCTTTTAAAGTTTACAATGTAAGTTATGGTTGGAACATACAAATGATACTGATACTAAAAATATTTTAATGTTAATTCTTACATCAATAAGTTGAATTCAAATGTCATAACTTCAAGCAAACTTCAGTATAACTATCATTTATGTTTCAAAACTGTTTTTCTAGTTGTGCTACTACCACCATAAGATAAGGAGATATTATCATAAAAATGTTGTACTTTTAAACCTAATTTGAACTTCACAAGGGCAGGAAGATATTTAAGTCAGGTGTTTTGCCTGGGCCTATCAAAAAAAAAAAACAAAACCACATACTGTTGTTGGTTGTATACCCTTATAACTCCACAAAACTTCAGTGCAATTACTCTTGATTTGCACTCTGCCATAAGAAACAAGCGTGTCATGTTTTTCCTCAGGAAGTCACTGTGCCAATAATTGCTGTAGACTGTATGAGCTTGTTAGGAACATGCCTAACACACTATACGCCTACCTTGTTGATATACCCTTCTCTGGATCCATTATTGGCCATTATCAGAGAGAATAGTTGAATTCGGTACAGTTGCTTTTACAACCGTAGGTGTCTGTGGAGGAGTTCAGATCACTCTATAAGACACAGACCAAACAAATAAAATTAAGACAATACAACTGCTGTTTAATAATAATTCCTGATACTTTTGCAAGAATGAACACGATTTAGAAGACTTGTTTCCATAGAAAAAAAGTCCTGGAGATACTTTTTCAGTGTTATCTGACCTTCTGCAGCAAACCTCACTGGATTTGATTTTAATCTCATTTTACAAATGAGAAGCGAACATCATGGAAATTAATGGAATGTCATAAAACTGGATTTTAAATTAGAATTAGGCCAGTAACACTGTTTTAGAGAATTGTAACACAACTGACTTCAAAGACATGTCTATGACCTAAATGTGAAGATATGGAGAACTTGCTATATTGACTTCATTTGAGATTTTACTTTGAAATTACTTGGAATTTAGAATTTTATTCAACTTCTGATTCAGATTTTTATCCAGCCTAATTACAGTCCTATAAAGATGTTCAACATATGATGAAAAGCACAAAAGTGGATTCAACATGCAAATACCAGAGAAAGTGAAGTTTGTGTAGTGCTGTACTTCATGGGATTTACCAGACTGTACGGAGTTTGCAGAGTTTATGTAGCTTTGGTGGACATCTCCTATGAGCTGCAATCTGTGTACAATGTGGCTGCCAGAGCTCAATTTCCACCTTATCCTGAGGCTTTTTTGTGCTTATATATGCCCCACCTACAAATGTGCTTAACTAAAAGGCTGGTACTTATGACTGACATTCAGTCAGCATTTTCACACGATTAACTTGCCAATTAAAAATGGGCTTGGTACTGAGTATAGAAGTTAACTTAGATACTCCTAGCTTGGGCAGAGAGTTGCTTTCAGGCAGGGTGAGGCCAAGTCTGATTCTGTAGGTGATGTCATGCCTGCATGGAGAGACGCCATGACTCGCCAGGGAGCTGGCGTGGCCTTGGACGGGGCACTCGCTCCCTTCCGCCCTTCTACCTGGATCGCAGCCAGGGGCAGAAGAGAGACTTTGATCCAGCAAGTGGCTGCAACTTCACCCAGTGCCTCTTCTTTGTTTTCTGTGGTTTCTTTCACATCCTCAGTATTACTGCCATGCTACCTATGATGGGTTCATGAAAAGATTGATTTCCATCACCAGTTTAAATTCTTTTTAAGAATTACTCTGGGCATAGCTTAATTGCATGTTGTTTCCAATGTAAGAGGAAAACTATATGTGTCTGGAATTTGATGACTGTAGAGCAAAAGAAAGAATATTTACAGTATTTTAAGTATAGTAATTATATATATTTTATACTAAGAGAGAAGATAGAACAATGACTTTTCTCTAGCTGATGTACAGACAGAACAAAACAACAGCTGTTTTTGTGTCTTTAGAAATGTACCTCTGGGTATTATTTGGAGAAATAAAATGCTTATCTTTGATATCTAAAGCATGAAATTATCTGAAAAATAATAAATTGTTGAGGTGTGGTATTGTACATGGAAAATGCACACTTCAATCTGGAAACAAATCGGTTATTGAATGTTTCTAATTATGCATATGTATGTGACATTATTCAATTTGTGCAAATAATTGTGATAACTGTCAATACAAATTAGGTGTTTGTCATTTGCACATATTGCGTCTGATATTTGGTTTATGTGCTTGCACATTAACATGTGAGATGTTGCAACATAAGGGGTTACCTTTTTCTTGACTTCCTCATGTAATAACCACAAAAACATTTGGACAGTCAGAAAAAAGAACTTGATTATTTTTAACAATTACAACAATTACTTTTGGTTGGTACTAATATTCTGAATTAGTCTAACTAATAATAATGCAAAAGATTATATTTTTCTATAACTGTCCAAGTGAAATAGCAATACAAGTTCTCCCAGTAGCACTCTTGCAGATATCACTTGTCAACACCTCCTACTCTTCGAGATTGCTTGAAGGGCCTTCTCTTCTGTACAAGATACAACTTGATTCATTTACATTTTCCCTTTTCAAAGCAACAAGTAGTAAAAGCCAGAAACTCTCTGAGACCTACATTTTTCACATGTTCCTTGTCAATGTCATTTGTGCCCTCTTACTTAAGTTAGACATAAGAAGCGTATTTTTTCAGTGAAAATAACAATCTGAAGAAACTGCGTGTTTGTCTCTGACCATCTCACTACTTCAGCTTGGTTTAGAAACATGCTCCAGAGTTTTTCAGTGGAGGTATTAGGTTGCTATGGTGTTGCAGCATTTTCTGTATTATTGGTGTTTCTGTAGTACAAAAAACCCATCAATAATATTCATGGTAATCAAATGGTAAACAAAGACATATTCTATTAGCTGTTGCAACCAGTAATTTTATTACTTTCAATGGCATATTTTTTATTCTCCAAAGGTTACATATTGTTATTCTTAATCAAACTGTGGAAAAAGTCTATATCACTGAGGCTTAATGTACCTCTTTAGTGCCTGGGGTAAATGTTTTATCATTTGCTTAAAATGCATATCCTGTCTGAAAGATTTTAAAATAATGTAGATAGTTCACAGAGACAGAGAGCTAATAGTAGCAAATAATATTCTGCACTAGTTCATACAGATTAACTGGTGTAGACAGAAACAAAAATGAAAAAGTATATGTAAACCTGCCACGGTGAGGCTCCCTGCATACCAGACTGCTCAGCTCTGAAGTTCATATGATTGTGAAAGCAGAAACAAGGTCCTACAGTTTTTTCCTTTGTTGACAATGAAATCTGGGAGCTGGTTTCTGTCTAGTCATTACATTGATGCTGTACACTAGTAAACTACAGAAGGCAAACATGCCCCATCAACTATAAGTTCTTCATCTAGCATCTATTGTCTGCACACCTCTGAAGTAAGTGGTGCTGTGCCTGGGGTGTCACTCAACAGAAACACTCTATCTGCCTCCTTCATCGCAGCATAGAAAGCTGCATTAACCACCACTTCATGCAGCACTTCCTTCCTTTCATCATTAATGCTATCTTTTTTTTCAGTCTTACTCCATGAAACACATTCACTGACCAATGTCAGTCATGTATGTTCAATTCGTGTATCCAGTGATGTATCCAGAGCATTGCTGGCTTGAATATTTTATTGGTTTGCAAGACTATGTAATGATGTCTCAGAGACAGATCATGATTAGGAGTGATTTTTAAATTACCTAATATTTCTTTTTTTTTTAATTATTTTAAAATGCTTAAAATAGGAACCTTAATCCTGTAAACCATCCTACACTAACTACCAACAATTAGCTCACTCCTGTCACTAGTTTGGCGCAACAGTTGTGCTCCTTCCATGTATAATAAATGCAGGTTAAGATCATGCAAACTTTTACAACTAACTTTTGTTTTAAAAAAATGCATTAGTAGACCTGGCAATTATCAATAATTGGGTCAATGGCTAGATGTGTAGACCAGTGACAAGTGGCATTCCTCAGGGGGTTGATACTGGGATTGACACCATTTAACTTCTTTGAAATGTTGGTGATGTGAACAGTGGGATTGAGAGCATCCTCAGCAAGACTGCCAACAATACCAAGCTGTGTGATGTGGTCAACATGCTGAAGGGAAGGGACAACATCCAGATGGATGTTGAAAAGCCTGAGGGCAGAAAATGGATTGAGTGCAGCCCTGAAGAGAAGGACTTGGAGGGTGTTGGTGGACAAGAAGCTGAGCACTAGCCCAGAAAAGCTGTGGATGCCCTGTCCCCAGAAGTGTTCAAGACCAGGTCTGATGGGGCTTTGAGCAACCTGATCTACTGAATGAGGTCCCTGCCCTTGGCCATCAGGCTTAGAACTAGATAATCTGTAAGATCCCTTCCCAGCCAAGCCAGTCTGTGTTGAAAAGCAGCTCATAATGAATTTAAGGTAATTCTGGGTAACAGTGATATATTTTCAATGATTAAATAACCTGATAAAAATATTTAATTATTTTTGTAAGAGCCAAAGAGTGACAAGGTTTTAATAAGCATTTAAAATCTGCTTGACATTCAAAAGACTGACACATTCAAGCAAATCTTTGTCCTCATTGTCTCCAGTCTGACTAAACGGCGATAAAACAATCAGCCCAGAGTTGACATTCATAATATAAGGCTATAAAAGACTTTTACAAGTTCACGGAGTCCAGCTCCTTGTTGTTGTAAGCAAAACGTCAGAGGTGTCCTTTCTCCAAAGTTATCAAGTTCCTATCTCCTGATAATTAGATGTGTTGTTTGCTGTCCTTTAATTATAACCTCGGTGACACTGGAAAACACTGATCCCTTCTTTGTTTACAATGGTTTAATTCATGGAAAAATAATGCGCTTTGCGTGGAACATGCACAGGTCCCTCTCCTTCAGTTAGTGTAATAAATCTCTTCTAATACTTACTGTAACAAGATGTAATTCAAGTGTGTATTACAAGACCGTAGGATTTCTGATAGAATTTGTAAGAATGGTGTATGACTAGCAGTTAGAGTATTTTTGTAACAGGATATTGATTCATTGTAATACAGCTTTGTAAAGAAATACAAACAAGAAGGGAAAAGAATGGCTTTTTGATTCTTAATATTTAATAATTTCTTCACAAATCACTGAAGCTTTTTATAAGATAAAGCCAGAAAAATATCCTTGACCCCAGATATAAAATAGTGATCTTTAAAGGGAGACTGTCTTGACAAGTGAGAGGAGGGTGTTGCTCAGAGGATTTCTGTCATACAGATTGTCATGATAGAATTTTCCTTGAAGAATTTCAGTTCTCCTGGGCTAACAATAGGGGAAAAGCAAGATTTGGGATATGTAAGCAATTTTTTTCATTTTATTTTTCTTTATAAATTTGGTTTCTAACTGTGAGGGTAAATAGAAGTTTGAACTGAAGAAATTATAAATTTCTAAGTAAATAAATGTTTCTGATTTCAGTGAGGCTGACTTTGTAAGTGTGTTACATCCTGAGAATTTGGCTGGTCTGGAGTAGCAGATCTACAGAATTCACGTATGTGCTGGAAATTACATAAAGTCTGAAAACTATGAGGTTCATCAAACTGATCTGGAGGGGACATAGACAAAGATTTTTCACGTCTGGCTTCCATGGTGTGCAGTTATTTCGGAGAACCTAAAATAGAAATTCAGTGATCTGGCTTATCTTCCAGTCAAAACCACTTTGTTTTAGATTTTTCTCTTCCTCTACTCAATGTTACCTGAAACTGAAAGGGAGGGGGAATTTTCGTCCTCATTTAGCTTCTTGTACAATCAGCCACATTTATTTTCTTTTTCAAGTTTCAGGAAGGTTTGGTCAACTATTTCCCTACTTTTCAAAATCCTTTTCCTGAATCATTCTTGCTCTTTTTTTTTTTTTTTTTTTTTTATGGTTCCTATTTAAATATTGTGTTAAACTCAGGCTCCTTCAGTGCCAACATGACTCATCCATCCATTTGCAGGTCTGGTTCCCTAGACCCCCATTTCTCCACACACTTCATGGAATCACAGAATATTCGGAGTTGGAAGTGACCCACAAGGATCATAAAGTCCAGCTCTTAGACACGCACAGGGCCATCCCCAAGGGTTGCACTACGTGCCTGAGAGCATAGCCTGAATGATTGTTGAACTCTGTTAGATTCTGTGGTGTGACCACTTCCCTGGGGAGCCTGTTCCAGTGCCCAACCACTCTCTGGGTGAAGAACCTTTCTGTAATATCCAAACTAAACCTCCACTGACACAACTTCAAGCCATTCCCTAGGGTCCTGTCGCTGGTCACCACAGAGAAGAGACCACTGCCTGCTCCTCCTCTTCCCCTCATGGGGAAGTTGTAGACTGCCATAAGGCCTCCCCTCAGTCTCCTCCAGGCTGAACAGACCAAGTGACCTCAGCCACTCCTCATATGGCTTTGCCTCAAGGCCCTTCACTATCTTAATTTCCCTCCTTTGGACACTCTCTAATAGCTTTGTATCTTTCTTACATTGTGGTGCCCAAAACTGCAGACAATATTCCAGGTGAGGCTGCATCAGCACAGAGCAGAACTTGATAATCCCCTCCCTCAGCTGGCTGGCGATGCTTTGCCTGATGCCCCCCCAGGACATGGCTGGTCCTCCGGGTTGCCAGGGCACTGCTGCCTCATATTTAAATTGCCACCAATCAGGACTCCCAGGTCCCTTTCCACAGAACTACTTTCCAGCCTCTCACTCTCCAGTCCAGGGTTGCCTCATTCCAGGTGCAGAATTTGGTACTTGCCTTTGTTAAACTTCATACAGTTGGTGATTGCTCAGTGCCCTAATTTATCAAAGTCTCTCTGCAGGGCCTCTCTGCCTTCAACTTCCTCTGTTTCACTTAATCACCTGTCATCTAAATGATTACTTTATCTCTTCATGCCAGCTGTCACTAGAATGACCTCTTAATCTTTTCCACCAAACTTTCCCCTGCAGAGACAAAGGCCCATCTCTACCTACAGTTGATTAGTTCACCTTCACTTTTCCCCCTGTCCCAAAAGTCCCTATTTCTCATAAACCAGCGCTTTCACTGCTTTGGGACTTTTTTAGAATAATGGAATATCCTTCTTGATTGAAAAAGTGGGTCTGTCTTATAACCTTTGGTAGGAGATTTATTTATTTTTTTTTAATAGTTAATATACTTAACAAAAAATAGGAGACCACTGTTGCTGGGTTTTATTTTGGTGACAGTAGTTTTTCTTGCTTGACAGTTTGTGTTGTATTACAGCTGGTTCATAGTTTTATTTCCTTCAATTTTGACATGATGAAAGATCACAGAAAATGGTGAGGTAATATAAAAAAAAATCCATTAGAAAATGTTGTTAATTAGGGGTTTTATATTTCCACATTCTTTTTTCGCAGGGAGTGGAATAACCCCATCAAGCAGAACTGTTGCATTAATCTGTCACTATGTGTCAGTTATGAGGTATTATTGGTGAGGCTAAAATATAGGTTGTTTTCTGAGCTGCACAGGACATTCAGTCTAGGACTGAAACCAGAAAGCAAAACTAGTGCTGGTTACATGTATTAATAGCAAAACAAACCACCTGTACCTCAAAGACTTTTTGGGTGCATTTTATGCTATATTGAGAGTTGCTTGTATAAAAAGCTTTTTCTGCATAGAAGTTCAAGTAGGTTGCAACCTTTCAAAAAAAACATACTCTGAATTTTGCTGTTACTTTTTGATTCTGTTTCTTAATTTATGGTATTCTATTGTAAACAGTCTGGGTCTTAACTTGTGTATTCTTAATAGTTGGATAGTATGAGCAAAATACTAGAAAAGGCACATTATGGCAGTGACTCTGTCTAAAGTGTTTCTTTGGGCAGTGAACCATCCTTACCATCCAGCATCTCCCCAGAAGGTTGATCCTCCATCTTGCCCCACTTACTGCCCTCTGGAGTAATCAGGAGTCTCTGATTAGTCCAGACAGATTCGTTTAACACTTCCTTCTAGGTCGTTTGGGGACACACGCTATGTGGCCTGGTGACGGGAAAAGTGCTTGGAAGAGAACTGTTGAATGAGTAGCAAAGTGCTGGAAACCTGTTCCAGTGCCTCACCACCCTCACAGTAAAGAATTTCTTCCGTATGTCTAATCTAAACGTACCAGCTTTTTCAGTTTGAAGCCATTCCCCCTTGTCCTGTCACCACATGTTTTTGTAAAAAGTCCCTTCCAGATCTCTTGTAAGCCCTGTTAAGGTACTGGAAGGCTGCTATAAGACTTTCCTGGAGCTTTCTCTTCCCCAGGCATAATGATGCAAACTCTCTCAGCCTGTCTTCTCAGGAGAGATGCTCCAGCCCTCTGATTATCTTCATGGCCCTCTTCTGGATTTGTTACAACAGGTCCATGTCCCTCCTGTGTTGGGGGCCCCGGAGCTAGATGCAATACTCCAGGTGGGGTCTCACAAGAGCAGAGCAGTGGGAAAGAATCTCTTCCTTTGACCTGGTGGCCATGCTGTTTTTGATGCAATCCAGGTTGTGGTTGGCTTTTTGAGCTGCGAGCACACGTTATTGGCCCATGTTGGGCTTGTCATCAACCAACATCCCGAGTCCTTTTTGGCAGGGGTGCTCTCAATCCATTCTCTGCCCAACCAGCGTTTGTTCTTGGGATTGCCCTGACCCAGGTGAAGGCCTTACAACTGGCCTTTTTGGACTTCATGAGGTTTGCACAGGCCCACCTTTCAAGCCTGCCAAGGTCCCTCTGGACAGTATCCCTTCCCTCCAGCGTGCTGACCACACCACACAGCTTGGTGTTGTCAATAAAGTTGCTGAGAGTGCACTCAATCCCACCGTCCATGTCACCAACAAAGGTGCTAAACAGCACCAGTCCCAATACTGACCCCTGAGGAACTCCACTCATGACTGGTCTCCAACTGGACATCGAGTTGTTGACCACAACTCCTTGAGTGCAACCATCCAGCCAGTTCCACTGAGTGGTCCATTAGTCAAATCCACATCTCTCCAGTTCAGAGACAAACAGTATTAAATGTCCACATGGTCTGCCCCCTTTTCCATCCCAAGTCTTATGAGAATATATGAAATAAACAGACCAGAGAGATGAGTTTAACCATGAGTTTAAAACTAATATCGATTTTGCAGTCTGTCTGGGCACTTCAGTTTTCTGCTTTCAGCTGAAGTCTTTTCATCTGCCAGATAAGTAAAGGAGATCCACCAGAAACAAATAAATACCTCCCCATAGAGTGTCTCATTGAGGTCTGTCAACGGCACACTCAGATTTTGAATTTTGTAATGTGAAGCTGCCAAGTAAAACACATACTGAACTGTCATATTTCAGGATTCAGACCCTGGTAAATTGCAGATATCAATAGATTTTCAAGCAGGTGATTAATGTAAAAGAGTCTATACAAAAATTGTCTAGACTACCTGTATTACAGGTCAGATTCTTTAAACTATAAATGTCTGCTTTCCCAGTCCTTACCACATTCTTTGTCCATTACCTTTCAGTTTTAAATAGATAAGTATGGCTATAAGCAGATAATGGCTTTTAAAAATATATTTTGACACTTAATTTCATTGATGGTAAAAGAAAATGTATTTTCATAGCCATGTTAAAATCCTTAAGTTTTTATGTCATGATGAAAGACTTGGTAAAAATAGAAATTTATACTTAAGCTACAAATATTTGGCTGAGTATTTTAAGTTTTCTTTCATTTTAAAATGCAGATCACACTGTATTCTTTCAGATTTTATTTATATAAACAGATTTTCTGTGGCATTCTTTGGAAGCTAATCTTGAGAATCAAGTTTTTAGTTATTAGTCATGTACCCAAAATGTACAGATATTCTATATAAATATTCACAATTGTCAGTTAATAAGTAAATAACATAAGAATAACTGTGTTGGACCAGGACAACTTGATGGATAAAACAGAATAGCAAGTGAAAAATCATAAAAACACTGCAAGTAAGTAGTGATATTTCTTCCAAGCATTGCAACAGACTGAGTACTTGCAACGTGGGGAGTTCACGAGCATTGCGTATTCTGTGACCCTACAGATTTTTCTACAATGAACTTCTCCAGTTTGCCCTTCAACATGCACAGGCCTCAACTTCCAAAAAACCCTTTCGCAAGTAATGCTGAACCTTAATACATGCTGCATGAAAAAACACCTTATTTTGTTTCTCTTGAACTAATGACCCATAGATTAATTTGATGTCACTACTTCTGCTATTGAGAGATATAATGAGCAAGTGATGCCTATTCACCCTTCCCATGCCACTCCCCATTTTTTATGACTTTATCATATACCCCCTCAACTGCCTGTTTTCCAAGCTAAAGTTTCCTAGCCTGTGTAATTGTTCCTCCCCTGGATACGTTTGATCATCTTTATTGCCCTTCTCTGTATCTGCTGTAGCTCTTCCATATCCTTTCTTGAGGTGGGAGAATGAGGGCTGCATGGAACATTCATTATGTACGACAAAGCAATACCTTGATTGTCCTGGTTATGGGACAGGGATAAATTCTAGACCAGCGGTGGGTCCTTTTCCTGAGTTGTAACTCCACGTGTAAGATCCCAGAGAAACAGGACACAGGCACGTGCAG
>JAWMRA010000078.1:106933562-106975989 GCA_035584735.1 Pseudotriccus pelzelni
GAGGAGGTGGTCTTGACACAGGGACTCAGGGGATTGGTCAAGGGCAGCAATTTCCCAGGTAGCCAGTCCTGCAGGGGCTGCCAGCATCTTTCCAGAGAGAGATGTCCTTGTCTCCAACACTTGATAATCAGAAGCAATATTGCTCAAACAATTTTAGTGTTTACATTTATTAAAACATATATTTCTCTCAATTTCCTATTACAAGTCAGGATTTGAAATTCAAGATTGACTAATGAATACTGCTTTTGGCATAGCAAATTTGAGTTTGTTTTTAAGTGATACAGCTCCAGGTTAGCATATGTTTGCAATGCTGGTTTGCCTATGCTGAAACCAGACAATGTAGATCCAGTTCTACCTTCTAATGTTTAGATCATAATGAGTCATGCTAATAGAGGTTGTCTAGAACAGTTGAACTCCAACTCACTAAATAATTTACTATAAAATATGTTAAACAGGGGCATAGAAACAAGTGAGACCTAGATGTTAATAGACCAGACCAGTTCTATGTACTAAGGAGCAATGTGAGTGACATGTCTCTTCCTAAAATGCTCTGTTGATATGATAGCCCAGTTGAAACCACTTGTCATATGGTATAAAAGAGCAAGGCAAAACAATGCAGACTGGAAAAGAGCACCAAACCTCTCCCATATTCTGGTGCAATTATTCAAAAAACCATTCAGTGGAATTTCATTCCAGACATCTGACAGGCCATTTATGAATGTAGACAGGGGTTAAACTAGCCTGAATCAGCTCTTTCTGCAAGTGATGAAAGAATTTGACTCCATTTTTTATTAAACTTGCCGTAATTCTATTAGAATTATAAATTACTGGCAAAATTTACCCTTTTTTTGTTGTTGTTCTAGAAGTATAATTCTGTTTCAGTTTTTTCATTTAAGAAAGAGAGATTTATCCTATAAGTTACAATATTCTTTTAAAATTAAGTATTTCATCAGATTATTCTCAACATGGTAGGGTAAGCAATGTAATCAATTAATTTCTGATCATTATATCATATGACTTACCAGCACAGAGAAGTTTTAACAAATGGGCGTGTCTTTCTTGAATAAACCAATTCCGCTTCTATTTTATGAGGATTTTTTTACTTTTGGCATTATTGTGTTTCTTGACTAGCTAGTTGGCTCATTTTTCAAAATTAAAGTTCTGGCAAGGATTTCTCTTTTTTTACTCTTTGCTCTTAATTATGCATAACTTGCATTTCCATAACAAGCTTAAAAATTCATTCAGGGAGTCCAAAGTGAATATACATTTTAATGAACACTCATTTATTTCTATGTGCTACTTGGAAAATTAAAGTAATGAGAAAAAAAATGTCTGTTCAACATTATGACAGAAAATTTGAATAACACAATGCAAAGATGCTTGAGGTTGATATGTCCTATCGTGTGAATAATTCAGAGTATTTGGTGCTTATCACATTGCTATGACTACAAAAATATTTCCCCCAACCTTTGAATTCAGCAAGAAATAAATTAATTAAACAATAAAGCAAAAGCTTAAATTTTCTTAGTTTGGAACTGTGAATTAACCAGATCATTAAAAGACCATAACTTTTGCCTAATAAAATATTACCAAATTAGCACATTTCTTCAAAAAAATCTAATGTCATATAACAAGTTTTCTCTAAATGACAGTTTAATAAGATACTACTGAAAGACTCTTGGAAATACTCTGAAACTCCAGAGCATATTGTCACTTAAAAATTTAAAATCTCTAATGGAGATTTATATACCTTCTATGCAGTGATTTCTTTCTTGCTGGACAGGTTTGAGTTACCATGAGTGCTCCACCCATGCATCTATGAAAGATTAGCAATGAAAAGAATTGTTGAAAAATATAATCTAGGATTGAATTACTAAGTATATGTCATACAAATCTACCTTGCTTTGGGAGGAAACAATGGAACATGTTCTGCACGGAATCAGCAAAAAAAGTACCAAACTTTTCCCATGCACTATCCCCAGGATGGGGATATTGCTGTACCAAGTTCAGTAGTCACAATAAACTCCTCTCAGGTATTTCCCTTCCAAAATAGACAGAAATTTGAGTAAATGGAGTAAATGCAGTCAGGATTATGTTTACTTCCCAACTCACATACAAGTTGCATCTGTTTAGAGGAAAGTGAATAACATTGTAGTAAGAGGAGCTGTTGAATGCGTTGCAAGCAGATTTTGCAAGATATGGAATCATGCTGGAAAGGCTTGTGATAAGACAGGATGTACACAGAGCGTTGTTCCCAGGAAAGAGCTGATAATTACACCTGCATGTAATGCATAGGGTCAAAAAAGAGAGAAGCCACCTCTGTGTGCTGTGAAACCTGGTATCACTGGGAGGGGACAAGCAGAGAGAGGACCAGAAGGGTGAGCAAGCGTTTATTCAACACGTGCGACTGGATGGGTCCCGACAAGCTGTGGATGAATCTTTCGAAACTATAACTTCCTTGTTAAGCAATGAACAAGTGACAATGAATGTACGGGAGGTACTGCATTGAAATTGCTTGTATTTTCCTTGCAACCAATTAGCTGCAATTTGCCCCAGGAAAGGTCTAACCACAGTCCAGTTTTACCTAGTGAATGACTAGACAACATCTCTTGGAGTTACCCAGCTGTGTATAGGGTGCAGGCCATGTGGATATTTAC
The DNA here is from genome assembly GCA_035584735.1 of Pseudotriccus pelzelni. NCBI lineage: Eukaryota > Metazoa > Chordata > Aves > Passeriformes > Tyrannidae > Pseudotriccus > Pseudotriccus pelzelni. The sequence continues at coordinate 106,936,220 of JAWMRA010000078.1, forward strand.
AATTTAATCTGTAGCACAGCAGCACAGCAATAATTACATTATATACTCGTATTGTATACAAGGCCCAGTGCCAGAGCAGTGTTTCACAGTCCATCTATGATCATCCAGTAGCAGGAATATGGGTAGTGCCAGCACCATGACAGAAAAATATTAAAGACAAGCTGCAGTGGGGCAATAAAAAAGCTTCAGAGGTCTGCAGCCTACAGTGTAGCCCCTGCATTTACGGATCCCTGATCTGTATCACAGTTAAAATGACTACACTGCAGCATCTCACGAAAGTAAATCAGAGCTGATCAGGGCTTTGAACTGTTCTACCCCATGAAGCTGACATGTGAGAAACTGATTTTTTTTAATCAAGAGTTAATGATGCCTTTTAATTAAAAAATTAAAGTGTTTCTCTATAAAATAGCTACTTTTGCTGTGCCCCTTTTTGTTTTCCTCTAATTATTACACTATAGTGATTGATGAGAACCTGTCTTATTCTATTACTTCCTCAAGAAAGGATCATTTTAGGCGGCAGCAAAGTTTTCTGTAGTCAGCAGTCACAGCAATTTATATGACTGATTTCTCATCGATATGTGCACAATCTGTAATAAAGCTTTAGTCAAATGAGGCTCAAATAGCCCTTTCACTATAAAGCAACACTTGATGAGTGAAGTTCATTTGTTCTTTTTCTACTTTGTGATCTGTGTTGGCTAAACCCTCGTGACTCCATGGTCCCTGAACCTTTGTTTCACTCTTCTGTTCATAATCTCCACTAAAACACCTCCCATCTCAGGACATGCTCCATCAATGAAGATCTCTGGCCAGCATGATGCTGGGGCTTGACTCGGCAGCACTGCCATCAACCACCAGAAGTATGCTCGTGTAATACAAGTTGTATAAAAGTTTATAATGTTCATTTCATGTGATTTTTGCCAGCAATAGTTCACGCAGTCCTTAAATTCAATGTCAAATCTTCCTGCAGCATGTAGGTCCAAAGCTTAAGATCTTACGTGAGGACCCTGAAGAAACAGGGAGCAACCTAAACTGACTCAGCAGTATTTGGGAAGAAAACTTAGCAGTTAATCGATGGATGTAAAGAGGATTAAGCAACCATCTATTTAGTTTTTGAATTCCCTGTTCAGGTTAGGTGTTTAAATCAATTTTTTCTCATAAAACATCAGAAGGCAGGATATAATCCATCTGTCTGTACTATTAGATGTTAACTGTCTGTAAAGAGGTTTCTGTTGCCTCTTGGTTTTCCCACTAGACTGGGTGTTGGGAGGCTCAGCCTTGAATCCCCTTCCAAAGAACACAGCATATTTAATGTTTACTTGTAAATGGAGACTATCTTCTCCTCCTCCAAATCTGTTTTTTGTGCACGAAGAAATCTCTTCTAGAGACCTCAGTAGGAACTAACAGAGCTGACTCAGGGTTTCTCAGGGCTGAATCTTGTACTGCAAAGTTGTCTTTCCATATCTAGCCTAGCTTTCCTCAAACACCAGTGACAATGGTGGGGGTGTAACCAACTTTTCATCACATATATTGTTAAATTTGAAACCTTGTAGATTGAACACTTTAAAAATATTGACCCACACATGATTATTTATTTTTATAAAGTGACTTCCAGCACCCTGCGGCTAGCAAGGCTCTTGTGCTGTTGCTGGTGCTTCACAAACTGCTGAATAAATACAGATCTCAGCAGGAGTATTTACAGTGTAATCTAAACCTTGGTGCAGCTAAACAATTTGGGGAAAAGAAGGCAATAGCACAGATACGCTTTTTCTGCTGTTCAGCTTAGTGCATTGGGCCTCATGGAAGATGGTGAACAAGAGGAGAACAGGAAAGATAATCACAACTATAAAAATGTTCTTCTTTTGCTAGCTATTACACGACTCAGCGTGACCCAGTACTTCTAAGAGATTTGAAATCTCTGATTCATCTTTTGTTCTGTATTCCATCCTGTCTTTATGGGCACGTAGACTTGTCCCTAGAGGAAAAGCCTGCTCTGATTACCCTCCGTGTGTCAACTGAGACACTGTACAGGACTTCTGAAATTGCTATCAAAACCCCGGGGAGCTTCCTTTGGAGAGAAGATTCTTCCGGTGTCTCTCCCCACACCTTCAGGAGAACTCAAGCCTGACCTTAGCAATTCATATAAACAGGATGTATGGAAATACATGCCTCTGTAACCTTTTGCCCTCCAGTGCACAACATAATGAATGCTGTGAGAAGGATGGATTTGCCTACTTTGAAACTTGAAATTGATCCTGAAGGGCAGGTTTCACTTGGGCCAAGTCACATGAGCTGTCTTTCCCTGTCTCTCTATCTTGTCTGGAAAGCAATCTCCTCTGCTCTCCTCAACTTTGCGCCTCGTGGAAAACACAAGTGGGTGTATGTGTAGAAGGGAAAGGAGTGAAGAAGTTTAGGAAAGAAAACAATGTATTGCTAAGGGTGAATTTCCTATGGTTTAGGTATGTTCTTGAAATAATTCCTGTGAGCCCTACAGGATACAACAGAACATTGAAATTCATTGGTTCTTCTAAGCTCAGACTGTATGGTTATTAGAGTGAGAGGGAGGAGCCAATGGTTTTTAAGTGTCTGTATAACTTCTTTTTTCCTAATCATATGAAATATGTGATTTCTTAGGATGAATCTATTTTCTGCCCTCTCTTATTTCTGTCTCTTGATCAAGTATTTATCAATAAATTTCAGACACCTACAGATATTTCATACTATTTAGTGTGTTTTTGTGGTCAGTTGTCATTCAGGTGAATTTAGAATCAGTATGCTCAGTAGTAATTCTTTTAGATAAATAAAGTTGTATCCAAGACACACTGGCAACTTACTTACACTGGCAAGCTACAGATGTAGAAAAATAATTGATAGTGTAGGCATGCAGGTAGTATCTCCAAAGCCTGTCACTTGCAGTCTCCACTGGCAGTAGCCGCATTCCTCCATCATTACATTACCACCAGTAAAGACACATCGGCACCTACAAGTCTGACGTGAGGACTGCCTGTAATGCCGTTGGGCTTTTGTCATACCTGTGCCTCCCCTGTTAGTTTGCCAAACTGGGAATGTGGATCCGGGGATTGCTGTAGGCTTAGGCAAAACAGGAAACCGTCTAGGTCAGTAGGCTGCCAATTAGTCACAGTGCTGGTGGAGGCACTACTGTGTGGGTGCCAGGGGAAAGGCATCTGATTTTCCAGCCAGTTGGTATGGCTCTAGTGGCCAATCCCCACTTTCGTTTGGAGCATTTCGTATTGCTGCTTCAGCTGACCCAATGATAGCTCAAAAGGAGAGCAATTGCCTTTCTCTTTTTCCCTAGGTGCTATTAAGCTTTAACTCCTGAATTCCAGGTTCCTTTTCCAGCTTTCCTGGGGGTAAGAAAGAGACATAAAGACTCCATCAAAATGTGTAAGTCACAGGTATATCAGAAACATTAAAAAATTCAGTCTCTATAGGGAAATATTAGATAGCAGTTAAGAACTAGTTAGAAGATCATGTGACATTTATGGCAGGTAACAGCAATGAGCAAAAGGCATGTAAAGGGGCAGTAAGAGCAACTGCAGAAGAAACTCTACAGCCAACTCATAATTGTAGGAAAGTGCTTTCAGTGTGTAGTAGGATCTCTTTACCTTTAGAGTCCTTTTTGTAGAGTTAGACGAAGACGAAGCCAAGAATCTGATAATGTTCACCCTGACTTGGTAGAGAAGATGGAACAGACAGAAATATTCATTGATATGAGACAAGAAACACTGCCTTGAGCATGCAACTAAGATGACAGAAAACAGAGCAGCTGAATGATTTTCTTGGGTTTCAAGCTCATTGCCACATGGAGAGAAGACTCAGCATAGTATTGAGATCAAAGGGCTTTTGAATATTACCAGTGTTGAATAAAATCATCCTTTACAGAAAGGGCTCTAGAGGGAGGTAAGTTGGAAATCAACCAAAGTCTCATGTTTGTAATGCAAAGAGCACGTTGCCAGAAATAATCTTTGGTTTTAATTTCTCACATAACAGTACAAAAGTGAGGCTGTATGTATTCATATTTACTGCCAAATGGTTTACCTTATAGAATATCTTGTACAGAGATACTCTTTTTACTCAGAGTAATCTGCATATGATACAAAGAAAGTAAGTTTCATGTGTTCTAAATTTCAGGTGTTAAACATATATATGTCCTACACAACCATCTCTTCTTTGGACCTTTAATAAATATAGCTCTTGAGAAATCATGCGTGATGCCACAAAACAAGCAATGGTGTGTCATTAAAAAAAAATCTTTTACTAATACTATTATTTAAAAAAAGTTATTCTGAAATTACTGAGCTATTTAAGTTTAAATAAAAGACCATTTGTATTTTATTCTCATCTATACACAATAAATACTTCCAAATGTATGTACATGTATAAATATTTAGAGGAACATATCTTACAAAACCAGCTGAAGGTTCATATTAGCATTTCCTCAGTTGTGAATGAAACCTGACTTCCAAAAGACTATTGTTTTTTCAAAGTTGGGGAAAACATGATGCTGTCTTTGAAAAAGTTCATACTGCAAGCAAAAAAAGTGGAAAAGGCAAACAGGATTTTGCTAATAATATCAAAACATAAACTTAATAAAGATTTTTTTAATAGAGAATGAGCTTGTATGATACATTCTGTTGCAGCAGGATGGAATAAAACCATGATTTTTTAAAAACTCTGAAGGGAGAACATACTAAACTTATCAACATAAAATAAAATATTACAATACATTAAATTAAAATGAATAGTTGAGGTCAATATGCTAAAGAAATTATATCACTGACTTACAGATAATAGTCTAATTTACAATTAGCTCCCCTTGGGCCAATCTACTTGATAGTCAAAACCACTTAGTCCTGTGAATGTATTTATGAGAAAACAATGTACCTTTCCTAATGTTATCTTTAAATGGAGCAATACCAATTAATCTCATTCCTTTGCCATAAGCTGTTACTATGAAACTTTTTATTCCACAGGGATGATTTTTACACTTTTTCTGTTCCATTCACTATTGCTGCTTTCAATATGAGATCATCTTGGAAGACTGCTGTCTGTTCATTGGTGCAATATTTACTTCATGTGTGTTCTTTGGGGAGAGCATACTTTTTATTATTTTGCTGGTCTCCTTATGGTTGATAACTACTGATAATATGGGAGCGCACTCTCTAGAATGTGGTTTCCCATTTAATACGTTGCAGTATCTTCACACTTGTGTAACAGGGTAAGTTTGCTAAGTTTTCCCAACCACTCTCTCTCTTACAAGGCTCTGAAGCACATGAAGCAGTCTTCTAGCTCCTGTTTGAACACACGTAAACACTTAAAACAGTCAATGCTTTTGCACGGTCAGCGTCATTCATGCTTATTATTTCTATCCTTTCCATGGCTCCTTTGAATTTTCTCGTATTTTTTCAGGGAAACTGAAAGCCCAGTGGCACATCCCTTTGTTCCAGATCCTGTCTGTCCAGCTTGGGTGATCATAGTGTTGTGCTTGCACCACCATTGCCATTGGATTATCTGCAGGACCATGGGAACACTCAAGCTTTTCAACCACATCAAGGTCAAGAATTTGCTGAATGTTTGTGTTTTCCTGGTTTGGGAGAGTTTTATTGTTGTTTCTAATATCAGTGTGTTACTTCTGAACTTGAACAGCTTACTATTAAATATCAGGTAGATAACAAAAAAAGTCACTAACTCATAATTATTTATACAATAAATGTACACACAGGAGGGGTAGATAGGCGTAGAACAGTATGAGCAAATGGAGAGGTGTGCAGGCACAGTGAGATGCATGCATACCTCAGCAGGTTTTATTGGAGAAGAGGCAGAGGACTTAGTGGTAATAAACATAAAGAAATACTGCACGTTTTCTCACATGTTTGTTGTCAGGCCCCAAATGAATTATCACTAGGTCAGGCAGGTTTGTTTACTTCGTTCCTATATCCAAGCAGAAAAAATAAAGAGGGCAAATGTTTTGAATGAAGAAGTAATTATTAAAATTGCCAGGTTAATGCACTGGTCGTTAAAGGAGAGTGAAAGAAGTCGTAAAGATCCATTACTGGATCTTCTGCACACAGTCACTCTAATAATTGTGATACTGATTGATGGACAGTCATTAAACTCGACATGAGGTTACTTACTGGTTTGTGGCTGTTTGTTCATAAATAGCAACCTTCTCCTGAAACTTCCTTGAAACACCTCCCAGGGTAGGAATGTCTTTAGTCCATTCTACAGGGAGGGAAACCAACATATGGAGCTGTGGAATGACTAGTCCAAGTATGTGGATTCTGCTGAAAAGGCCCAGAAAAATATTTGCATCAGATGGGTCCTAATACAACCTTTGACCCTCAGCTGACTTGTCTTTCTTAAAATATTGAATCAAGATTAACTCAAACCAAATTGTTTGCCTGTGCTTCATACTGCAGTAATCATTAAATCTTATTTTTTGAAGAGTGCCACATGGAGAAGCCCCACTGTAGAGTTTGCCGGGGGGCTGGCACATTAGCTGGTCTGTTGAGAAAAGCCTGTTAAAAGCCAACATCAACAGCATAGTGGTATGGTTTTATAGTCAGCATCCCTTTTGCAGCTTACTTCTCCATCCCTGATGTGCAGTGATGCCACTTCAGGAAACACTATCCGTCGTCTTGGGTTTTCTGTCTGAGGGATGTCCCTTCTCTAGTTGTATTGAGGTTCAGTTGACAGGGTTGCTCCACCAAAAGACTTACAGCAAAGCAGTGCCCAAAAGCCCTGGTAAAGGAAAAAACTACTTCTTAGGTAGTTGTAGAGAGTGATGAGGTCTCCCCTGAGCCTTCTCTTCTCCAGGCTTAACAACCCCAGCTCCCTCAGCCTCTCCTCATAGGACTTGTGCTCAAGTCCCTTTACCATCTACGAGAGCTTTGGTTTCAAGGTGCTATAGAGCTGAAAGTTTTGTCAATTTTTTTTCTGTGCAAAGTTTTTGGAGGTTTTAGACAACAAATTGTCCCTGCCCTTCTGTTCATTTCAGCCTTTCCTGATCTGTACATTTCTTCTTCAACCACTAATAAATATTTGAATCACTGCAATTCTTTAATGGCTTCCATTGACTTTTGGCCTCAAGGTGAAGGACAAAGAATGGACTTACAACATCACAATGATTTGGGTGGAAGAAGCAGGCAAGGACTTCTGGCTCACCTTTCAGCTCAGCTGCAAACCCACATCAGCTGAACCCAAGAAAGGGACAGTAGGCATCTAGGAGGTCCTAACATATCTTGACTTCTGCCTTCAGATGCTCAGACTTTATTTTATTATGCACGTTCTTTGGTCTTCAGCTCCATAACGATTTTCAAAACTCAGCAGTAGAACTTGTGTTTTACTGCCTACCACGTAAACCTGGATTGTTTCCTAAGCATTTGTAACACTACCTTCATGTCACAAATTTTTATTTAGAAAGAATGACAGGTGGTATTGCTGTGAACTTGGAGAGAATAGATGATGCTTCCTTCCTAACATCCACCTATAACATTCAATATTATAGAAAATTAGATAGAATCAAGAGACAAGAGTAAGGGATGTTTTCTTATAAATTATAGTATTTAGCATAAGATTAGGTCATGGGCTATGTGCTGTAGGTCACTCTGCTTGAGTGTTGTTTGGCTAAGTAATCTCCTAAAAATAGTTATTAATGAAATTCAAATAATTCTTTTATGTCTTCCCTAATAAAATGTTTGTCTTCTAGAGAAGCCAAGCTGAAATATGTATAGACATACATGCTGGTTATATGGCATGATTATGTGGCAATGATATCCCATTACAGGAATATCACTGATTTTTATTTTGATATTCTTATAGTATTAGGTCAGTAATGGTAGGAACACCAAGGAGTCACCTTCTCCTCATCATGTAAGCTTTATTGTCCTCATGGGATATTAAATTTAAGGTGGAGTCTGTAATGTAACATCTGTGGGGTTATTCGTTGTGTGACCTACAAATATAAAAAGAGAATCCATAAAATATATAAATTACAGTTATGTTTATCTTCTAGCTAATTGGGAATAATTACGTGAATTAGTGTGAATACATTATTCTTTTCCTCTGTTGAAATGTGACCTTTGGTCTTCGGTAACTACTCACACGTGAACAGCACAGTGCAAACATCACAAAGGATGGTGTAAAGTTTTTCCCTCCTACTGCTTTGATGTCTGCAAAGCCCCTTATTTGCCTGCAAAAATATTTTTTGAATATTTCATATATTTGCTCTGGCATGCATTTTGCATATTTTGCTAGCAATTTGACTCCTTATCCAAATGCTTTAGTGAAGATGTTTGGAGCTTATTTAGGACAGGTAAATAGGTGTAAAACCACTAATCTTGAAACACTTTATGTCAAATTGCTGTGCATGGTCTTAGGGGGTTTACTGGGCTCTTCAGCATCAGCTTGGCTGAGCGGACCTCAGGGAGTTACTGTGATCACCCACTTGGCACAGACTCCTGCCTGCTGCAAATTTAGGGGTATGGGACTGCCCAAGCTCACCAGATTAAGCTAAACACAGTTCCCAAATTCTTATTTTTTCTTATGGCCTCAGTCTCAATGGCTTTCAAGCTGTATAGGTCATTTTTCCAAAGGCAAACTTGATTTGATTCACGCAGGCATATTTTTGGCAAGGGTTCAAAACCTCATCAATCTTAATCAAGTATGAGAAAGAGCCACTTATCCAGACAAAATGATAGCCAGCTACATGTGCTTTGCTGCCTTAGCTGAATGCTGGGCAGTCACTTCGGTCCAAGGGATACAAAAGCACTTCCCTCTCTCTCTGTTACAAACTTTTCCCAAAACACAGAGTTCACTCTCACTCCAGCAGCAGATATCATGATCTCTCTCATCCTCAGTCACCAATGAGACACCATCAGCATGATCACCTTCTCTTCGCTCTACACGGACACTCCAGTCTCAGTCTTCTCAGAAACCTGCTCCAGGTAAATGCATTTAGTCTCCTTCCTTTACTAGGCTTCAAACTAGAGAAATGTGTGTATCCCACACAGAAGCCAAATCAGTAAAGGCAGTTTTCTTTGGCTTCTTACAAATAAAAGCATTAGTAGAAGGTAAAGAAAGAAAAACAGCATTTCCCCTGAGGAGAGTATAGATAAAGGAGTCACACATGATCCCGGTAGTGATGTTGCTAAATGTAACTCTGGAAAACAATTAGACAGGCAGAACACTCTCACATGAGAAGAATGGGATGATCTCTTTTTTTAATTGTCAAATACATGAAATGCAAAAGATGCTTCAAATTTAATCTAATTAACTCTTCTGGAAGTGCTGTATTGGAAGCACAGATTTATTTTAGTTCCAATGGAAAAAAAAAACCATTATGTTGGTTTTACTTAGAAGGACACTCCCTAATTTATCATACCATAACCAAATTAAGCTTGAGAACTACTAATCAGTAGGTGTCTATTATAAAGCAGAGCATTAGCCTTAGCATGTACAATGCCTTCGGCATTCAACAGGGCATATACTGGAAATAAGAATTCCTTTGTCATTTGGCCAGGGAAGCAATTATCTTTGTAGTTCATGATTTGGATAATAATCAGTTAAAATAAGGTGTGTCACGTGCAGAAGCTAATGAAAAAAAATAAAGTTCTGGTTCTTATTTAGCAGCTTTAACTTCTTAAATATTTGCAAATTCCTGAAAACAGTGACTGACTATTCTTATAACACAGTTTCTCTTTCTGCAGTGGTTCTTCTCCCTCCTCTCCCCTTCAAAATAAACAGCTTTAAAAGAAAACTAGAAAACTCCAGTCACATTTAGTCTACAAAATTCCTCACATTCCAAATTTCTTTCCCTAGTTCCATGTACACACAGGTGAACTACATATGTTCACATGTTTATGCATGGCATCAGCTCCTTGCTGCTACTTCCATAGCAGCATTACAAAGGTTTCAGGTCAAATGTCTGAGCTTGATACGTCCAATGAGCTCTATCTCACCTTTGGGTACCCTCGAGAGGCAAAGTGTTCCTGAGGGAGCTGCCTCTTCCACTCCCAGCTTTCCCTGTTCCTAGAGGAAGAAGTGATACATGTGCTGTGGACAGCACAATTAGCAAATTGTGTCATCTTGTTACGCTGTTTTATATGCTGTTTATTTAGAGCTATTTACACTAAATAAAGTGTAAGCTATTATAAACACCATTTACTTAGTGTTTATTTAATCCCCACCCATCTGAGTGGAGTTACTGGGCATGCAAACTATGATAGTCAACATGTCTTTGAGCCCAAGGTCAGGTAGCTCATATTTAATTTCCTTACATAACATTTGCTACAAATTACACCAGCATTTTGCTATTAGATAATAGTAAAGTTCACTAATAGTATCACATCAAGTGACAGAAACTACACCTATATTCTTTCTTTGGGGTCATCATTTTACTGAATAGAAAAGTACTAATAATTAATATAGGATAACTAATAGTCTGGGATCAAATTTCAGACCATCATCCATATGCCTTCTCCACAAGATACTGCATTTTAACCATTAGGGGTTGCAGGCATTCATGAAAATCCATATTAACAACCTCCATGATTGCTAGAAGGTCTCCTGATTGCTTTGATTAAAACTATCTTAAGTATTGCATCATTTGCAAGTCTCACATCACAAGACACAAAATAGAGTAAATGACGTCACAATCAAGAGTTTAAAGTATTTATATTTTTTATTTACTTCAGATAACATTATTTCTCCATCTACGCCAAGACTGCATTTGTTAGGATGAACTCCTGGTCTGATGGATAAAGGCAGTGCCGTGCACCCATTCCTGAGATCCCAGGTAACTCCCACTTCCTCTTCCAAGCTGCTGAAGTTCTGATGACATCATGAAGAATCTGTTTCAACGTACTGTTTTCTGTAGGACTTCAAGAAAACTGTACTCTTGCCAAAAGCCCAGCTGTAACACAGCGAGCAGAGCATGCACATAAACACACGCAAAATGGCAGGAAGATTTACCTATTACCATCTGAATTCTTCTACATCGTATTGTGAAACTGCACTAAGAGAAAAGAGCTTAGATACATTCTTCTGCTCAGAAAGTGCCATCCAAAGTATACAATATACAAAGTATATTGTATATACAAAGTATACAAAATATACAATATTTTTTGAATTATACAACTCATACATGGTAACTGGGGAAGATATTAATTCACTGATTTACAGGAAGGAAGGGATCTTTGTGGTCTTCTAATCTGATACATATAGCCAAGATCATGCATAAACTGAACAAAGGGGAGAATCACACCTGAAATCAGAATTACCTGAAAAAATGTTATTTATTACAACTTTACTTTTACTCTACTAGAAAGTCATACAAATCTTTCTCGTTGGTATCAAACGTATTAAATGCATTGACATTTCAGCATAGATCATCTTCCTGAAAGGCTGAATGCTGTGAAGCCACAAAACACAGAAACGGTTTCTGTTTTCCTATTCATGGGAGTTATAACCACCTAATAAAGTTAATTGACTAAAATACTGTTTTTATGGAGGGAAAGAGGATACTTGACTACCTGCCTTAAAGAGGAAGCCAGTCTTTGGTGGCCTGTGGTCATGCCAGAGCATCCTGTCCAATGACCCAGTCAGCCTCTCTCCATGCAGCGATAGCCCTTAATAAGTGGATGCAATATTTCATGACAGGTGTAATGTATTGAGCTAAACACAGTATTAACAACACAGCCTTTCTGATCCCAGTAAGAGGTCATCTAGTCACTTGTATATATTTATCTTTCCTCTAATAATGCATCTGCATACCAAAACACTCATAAGGACACCTTCCGTACAAACTTATTTGATTGATTTGTTGACATTTATAACTTCATTGGAAGATGAAAAGTTCCTCAGATGTCCTCTTGTGTGAAATTGTTACTCATTCCTGAGTCAAGTGGAAATTGTATTGTCTTCCAGGAGAATTTTTACTGAGTAAGAATCTCAGCTTTTTCTGCCAAATTCAAATATTCATGCAAATTCACTGCTTAGCTTACTTATCTCTTAAAAACTCTAGATGTGATAGATGCTGGTACTTTTCAATACCATCAAGATGTTTCTAACAGCTAGATATAGAAATAACAGGGCAAAGAAGAGAAAAAATCCATATTTTGAATGAGACGAAAGGCAGGCAGGACCAATGTCCTCACCATCTCAACTGCTAAGAAGAAAAAAATTATTGAAATAAAATATTAATAATCATGTTAATAAATGGGCTGCTAGTACTGAGAGATAAAGTTTATGTTCTTTATAGAGTTCTTGCTCAAATAATTGAGTGAAGCTTATGAATGTTCCAGCTGAACCATTGAAAAGAAATCCATAAGGAAACATTGAACAGAGCACTGCAACAAGAAACAGGATTGTCTCTGCTTGTTTAGCTTCAAGTTGGTTCCCAGGAAAGAATTATTTTCTCTACAAAAATGCTATTGTTTTTTTTTTCTAATCCTCTGTGCAGCTATGACAACAACAGATGATTGCAATAAATCTTTTTCATTTTCTTGAGACAGACTGGAGCAGTCTTGATTACAGTTGATGACTCATAAGCAAATAAAGACAGAGGCCATCCTTAAAAAAAGATCTCTAAAAGTGATTTTTCAGACGATGATAGTTGGTACATTCTTAAATGAGTTATGTTCTTGTATGTAGGATATTGTTTCACACATTTTGGTTATGTTCAGAATAAATATTTTTATTAGGTTTGATCATTATGAAGGTAAAAGTTTCAGCCATCTCTACAATGTTGTGCTTTTGCCTGTTCACTGAAATTGGTTTTAATTAGAGCTCAGCATGAGCTCAAGGAAAACTCCTCTCTGCTTCTGGGTGACAAAACTATATTCAGATGTAATCTGCAGTTGATCTAATATCTCATAAAATCTGCAAAATTGTTTTGGATGCTGCAGTGTGTCATACAAAATAGCTGAGCTTAGGTAGTGTCTTCTCTAAAATGTCTACCATCCAAAAGGCAAACCTGCTAGACAACTCTGTAGGGTGGGGACTTTTTGTGAATAATTAGCCTTGAGCAATGAAACTCCAGAGCCACACCTGGGCTGAATCTTTGATCTGTCTTTATAGAGTTAGAACCAAGTTAGAGAGTTTATGCATTATCTTGATGTTGCAGGTGATAAAATCTTTACTCTTGCATATATACTGCAACAAATATACTTGTGTGTGTATATATACATGTGTATATATACCATATATATATATATTTATTTGTAAAAATGGATGTTAAGGCTCACCATTCAATTATGTTTCTTCATTGTTCATTCTGGTGTGGCTTAATCGCTTTTAAGATTTGTTATTTTTTCCTTTTTTCACATAAAAGATGAAACTCAATGACACATTGTTTCTTAATAGCATCAGAACAATATGTACAACAATGAGTGTGCTGACAGAGCAGAATGTTTACCTGACCTATTTAGTAGGCACACTTATCAAAAGCCTTAAAGTGAAATAAATTAATCATTTACAACATGGATGTTTATTAACTGTTTTTCACATAACACCCATTTTTTTTATACAAGTTTTATTACATTACAGAAACGGTGAAATAGTCTCATGTATCTGATCTAGCTGCATATGGTCTTTATTGGAAAGTCTACAAGAAGTGTGAACACAATGATAATCAGTTTGTCCTCCATTTTAATCCTTGATGCACTTCCAGCTCTACCTGTGGCCCTGGGCAAATCCCTGAACTTCTCTGTCTCTCTTACACATGCAGTAAGAAGTATAATAATAATGAATTAATTGGTTATTTGTTTGCCATTTTGAAGATTGCTCTCTTACTTATACTAATGTAATATCCCAAATGAATGAGTTTGTGAATGTGTAATTTAGAAAAACTCAAAAAGAGATTATACCCTCATGCTTAATGCTGTATGTCTCTTCTGTCATTAGGTTCTACAAATACACAAGGGAAATGCTCAGGTTATTGTGAAAATTGTCAAGAATAAAAGACTTTGCTTCTTTTACCCCGTGTAGAAATAAATGCTTCTGATTTTAAAAAAATAATTGTGTATTCAGTTAATAAATTAGGCTCAACACTTTGTTGTGAGTGTTAACTCTTTGCTATTGGTAGTTCTTCAATAACATAAATATATATCTGCTTCAGTCACATTCCTCCCATAAATATTCAGATTTACTGAACTGATGTGATTGATACCACTAAGAAGTAACCACGCAGGGTCACAGCACCTCAGGTGGGGAGCACTCCCCAGCTTCCTGTGCAGGAAAGAAGCCCTCATGGTTTTTCGGATCCAGCAGATACTTACATTCTGCCATCACCTGCTCTTGGTTTTGTGCTTAAACCCGTGGCTGATTCTCTGAGAAAGTCCAACAAATCTCAGCATCTGGGTGAGGTTTCAGTCAAAACCTCAAATAGCATTGGTTAGCAATGTTTACAGTGCTGTGGTTTCAACTACAGGCTAAGTAAACAAACATTTAATGGGCAATAAAGTTTTTAAGATACTTGAAAAGTAGGGGAATGTGGTTTTTCTTGGCTGCATGCTGTCTCATGCTGAGATACCAAGTAAAATGTTCAGTGTGTGGTTTCTTTTTAAGACCCACACAAAATCCTTTTGGTAAGCTGTTCCAGAACTAAAATTCACTTCAATTAGCATTTTAGTGTTGCACTCATATATTCAAGCCCTCTAACAGTTTTGCTAACAGGGTTGACAGCAACAGACCCAGAGGACCAGGTGATTTTTCCAGTGGTAGCGTGATGCCCAGTCTCCTCATTAGCTTTATTTCCAGTCACACTGCCCACCTCTTCTTATAGTCTCCTGTCCTGCTGTGGGTGTGGTGTGCTTCCCTATTTCTCAAGTATGGTTTTAAAAGCTGTGACTGCAGCATGAACTTTTCACTTGCATGCTTAAAGAATCACGTTTTCTTTCTGTTGTTCTTCCTCTCTCATTTGCCCTCTTCTGCTAAACCCCATCCTACAACATTCTGCATTAGTACAACACATGCTCCAGTGCAAATTCTGAACAAAACTTAATTCCTGCATTGTTATGGTTTTGAGAATGATGGTGCAAAAAAATTCTAGTGAGAAAAGATGAGAAACCTCTATGATCTGTAAGGAACAAGACAACTGGTGTAAGAATTTCTTCCCCCCCTCAGATTTCTCACAGAGTCAGCAAGACTGGCGCAGTGTTTGGCTGCTGTAATTCATGGTCGGGTGCCTTGGCCAGCATCCACTTTGGTTGACATTAACGCATTGGGCTGTGAACTGCTGTGCTTGAGGAACAGGTTCACATCCACTTCTGTGTCTTGGCTGTGGGGAGGCAAACACAAGTAGAAAGGTGGTGCAGGCATCCCCAGCGTTATCCTTCTAAAATGTCTTGGCACCTTTTTTTTAAGCATAAGACATTTGTAATTCTAGAAATGGCAAAAAACTGGAGAGCACAGTAGGAGTGAGAAAATACAGGAAAAGAGATTAAGGTTTCAGGCTTCAGTGTAAACCTTGCCTTTTACTCTAAATAAAACGGAACTAGTTAAACAAGTTAAGCTGTTACTTTGTCCCAGCTGGTTTGCCTTCAAGAGGGTGAAATAAGATTCACTTCAGAAAGGTGAGATCGTACCTCCCTCACTGTGGTTAGCTAGGCCACACTCCGTGGCTCTTCACATATTCTCTTGTGTTTAATGTTGTGATCACCTCTTTAAAGAAGAAGGCAGAGCTGATTGCCAGGCTGTGCTGATTGTTGCAGATGCAGGCTTTTTAGCATTCACAGGAGGCTCATGTTTCACCTCTGTGGTGGTAAAAGCAATTCAAGCTTGCCAGGATCATGTGATGTTTTATTTCCTTAGGTGGTTATCATCTACAGACAGTAAACACAGTGCACTGGTCTCCTGAGTTAGTTAAAATAAGAAAAATTTTTGAATTTGCTTGAAAATGTGTCTTTTACATTTGTATTTTGTATGCAATGTACAACATACATGCAATATACATGCAATATGCGATATATAAATAAATATAAAAATCACATATATCATTACAGTTAAAAGGTTTCCTGCATTGTTAATGCATGCCTATCTAAGAAAAAGTCTGCTTTGATTACTGAGCAGGAATGATTTATTACAGAAGTATTTCAACCAGTTTTTTTCATGAATAGGAATAATTTCTTCTGGAAATATTGTTATGTAATCAGACAAACAAAAGGTCTTTGTTGTTAATACCATTTTATTGGGCTATTTAGGACTGATAATGTAAGTAGATTGTATACTAACACCCCTCCCTCTCCATTCCTCAGGGTATACTCAGTCTCCATGTGTTCACTAGGAAAGCACACACATCTATGACCAGCTGCTGGCAACACCAGGCTTGTCCTAGCCCACCTCAGGTGCCAGTGCAGGGCTCAAGGTGCACTGGCTACTCTGTCACCTGAGGTGATGCTTGGTCCTAAGAGGAATACAGCTCTACATCGCATGTGCAGAGGGGTAGAAACTCTGGAGTTAGAGCTATTAAAAACCAGAGCAGTCAGCAAAACACACTGAGGTGCCTCTCTTGTCAGTGTGATACCAGTTTTGGTAAAGTTCATAGTTCATAAAGTTCAACACTAAGCAAAGTGTGTAGTTATTTTTGAAAGAATGAGTAATATAGATAACAAAATAATCGTATCCCTTCAGCTAGCAAATAAAAATTCAACATTTCTACAAAAATTATGACGTAACTTTTTGTTGCATTTTGGATTGTGAATGTAGTTCACAAGCACAGGATTTTTCTTAATATATCTGATGTGGAAGCACATCAAATTCTCTCTGTTTTTCCTGAAAGCAGTTGGAATGTGACTTAGATTTGCTGTTGGCAATAAAAGCACATGATGAAATATTTTATTCTCATCTGTTGCTAAATAGATAGTGAATATAAAAACAAGCTCAGAGTTTCTCCTTTGTGTAGAACTCTCACTGCTTCACAAACTTATATGGTATAGTGAATACTAAGATCAATCATTCAGAGTATATGTTTCTTCTCTGATGTATAGAATCATTTCAAAACAATTTTTTGTTGAGTCAGAGATTAGTGGTCAACATTTTTATACAAAAACTTGAAAGCAATCAATTAAGCCTGCATTTACTGCAGGAAACCTGTCAGTTTCTTTATGTTTAATAATTGCTTCCTTCCAGGTATTCAAAAGGTAAACATGTTTGTCAAATATTGATTTTAGTGTTTGGTTACAGCCAAATGGTATTTCAGTCCTTATCTGTTGTTTGATTACTCTTTGTTAGCCTTTAAGAATAGTTGGTTCTCAGCTGAGTCTCCTGGGACGGTTCTGAGACTTGAGGTGTTCTCTTTTAGTTCCAGTCATATTACTAAACAAAAGATTTTTCTCTAAGTGTGACACTACATTCACTACAAAACAAAGCCAAAAATGGCTGACCGCACAATCAAGATTAAAGAAGCTTCTCGAGGGGTTTAGAATAGGATAGAATAGTTCAGTTGAAAGGGACCTACAACCGTCATCTGGTCCAGCTGGCTGACCCCTGCAGGGCTGATCAGAAAATAAAGTATGTTGTTGAGGTCATTGTCCAAATGTCTCTAAAGCACTACCAGGCTTGGGGAATCAACAACCCCCCTAGGAAGCCTGTTCCAGTGCTTGAGCACCCTCTGAATAAAGAAATGCTTCCTGATGTTCAGTCTGAACCTTCCCTGGTTCAGCTTTGAACATTATCTTATGAGGTATTAAACTCTTAAAGTATCATATCATAAGTTTAATATTTCCTCTATTTATGGTCAACAAAGATAGTGTACTCCAATCCATCCAGATCACTTTTTAAAGAGAGTTAATTGCATGTACGATTTAGGTAGGACATTTTATATGAATAATACTAGCTATTTTTGTCCTTACTTTCAGTATCATTACTCAGGAGAATGCATAATGAACAATTTTAAGCCAACCAGGAGCCCTATTCTTCACACCTACTTTACAAACACAATCATGATGTATGTAATTGGTCATAGTAATCTGGCAGTCATGAAATTCTTTGAAGAATAAGAAGGAAGATGTCTCCAGAAAAATTTAACTCCCTTTGCAGCACTCCAAAATATTTTGATTGACAGTCAAAGACTACAGTCTTTACTCAGTCAAATTTACTTTCAGAACTAAGCACTGTAGCTTAGATTTTCATTTTTCGCTATGGAAAGTGCACAGAAAATAATTACAGTTACAAACACTTGTAACATGAAACATATAATTGCTACTTCTCACTTTATAAATGACTGTACAAGAAAAGATGGAGGAGAGAGTGATGGAGTAGAGAATAACTACTTAATGGCACCTTCTGTGAACAACTGTAAAGGCAGTGGGGTTGTTTCCTAATTGATTGCACCTTTTTACATCTGCGTAATACTGTTGATCTTTTTGAAACAGGTCTTGGTAGCACTGATAGTAATGATGTGAGCTGAGAAACAAACTTACTCACTATTCTTTAAAAATATTAATATGCATGATGGAACACATTGGATTGCATGCCTGCTAAGTAGAGAGTAACTTGTTGAGACTATTTTTTGGGTGTTTTCTTGGACTGTATTATTCAGTCCAACCTAAGCAACAGGTAGTATCTTGTTCTGTATTTAAAGTCTGTGTGCCATAAGCTTCTGCACAATCTCTGAAGTTTTCCAGGTCTTGCTGATACATTTCTTCCCTATTTACCGTATTTACACCATATCAAACCACATCAAACCTGAAGACGAGTTTTCCTTTTCACTGTTTGTATTTTCCTTGTGTGTGTAACACTTTCATGATAACTATTTCCCCCACATAGAAAATCCAACTCAGATCTGAAGCACTCAGTTGCCCTTTGTGCGGTTAAATGAAATCCAGGAGGAATGATTAAGCAACCCAAATCTACTCCCAGACAGTTTTGGCAACCCTTATTTATCTTTCTTTTTTTGCAAAAATCCAAATGAAAACAATAGTCTGTAAATGAATGTTAAACAGCAAATATATTCCACCTTGTGAAAACTACAAAGACTGAAAGCTTTTGTACCAGTTTAGGCTTTCTTTTCCTTCCCTTTTTGTTGTTCTTTTTTGGTTTGGGTTTGGTTTTCTTGGGTTTTTTTAAAAGAGATATTTAGATATGTTATACTTCTAAACTAGGCTAATAGGTACTGAAAAGAGTAAGGAATGCTCTGATCTGTGCTAGTGGAATGCTATGAAACCAAGCTGTAACATGCATGCTGACATACAAATGCTAGTAAATGATTTATTAACAAGATTTCCACATACTTAGGAACTCTATTCAATGAACATCAGCACATGCAAACAAAAAATACACAGGCAAACACACATGCAAGTTTACTATTAGAAAACTTGTATCTACGAGAACAAATTCCTTTCAGTGCAACAACAGTGAGCTTGGCTTTCACATTATTCAGCAATACATGTAATTTCTAAATTTTAAGGAAGGAAATAATTCCACCTGTGTTATGTCAAAAATATTCTGCTTATGCATAAAAATACTTAGTTTTATGGTTATGAGATGGAAAACGGCTAACTAAGCAATAAGATGCAGAACACGCTCTAAGATTTTGAAGATCACAAGCTGAATTGGATCCAAGATTTTCAACTACTGAAGAAAAACAGCCTGTAGGAACAACAAAATTATTATTCTCCTGATAACTCTGATATATAAACAGAAGCACTGCTTGTAAGACATGGAACCCAAATTTCTGACCTCCTAATCTCTGATAAGGCTTTATTCATGTGGGACTTTTGTAAGATGCCTACAAGAGAGAAACAAGGTTGATCAAAGGCCAGGGAAACTTGGCCTGTGATAACAGTTTGACAAAGTTTCTGTTGTTTAGTCCAAAGAAGAAGAGACCCAGAGGGGGAATAATAATTTGTTCAGAACTGCTGCAGGAAGAAGAGAGTAGAAGAGGAAAAGGTAGTTTCAAGATAAACGCACCCATGGGAGGATCTATGGAAGGATCTCTATACAGAGGTTTGACACAAAACAGGAAGACCCTTTTCCGCAATATTTATGAGCATCTCCCAGCCCTTCAAGTGGACAGTGCGCCTGCCTAGCTTTCTTTCCCTATCTTCACTCTGCTGGACCATCTCTCCCATCCCTCCCTGTGCTGGAGAGGTAGAGCTCTTCAAGAGCATCACTGGCCCCTCTTGACATGAGAACAGCTTCCTACCACTGGTCCCTTTTCCTTCCTTCGTTCCTTACTCAGCCACACCACTCTCTGAATTAAACATATATTTCCAAAAAGCCTTGAACAGGCTTTCAAGGGTTGCATGTAACTGTGAACCAATGGGCCATATTTCATGAGATAATTCACACCTAAAATTTTAGCACAACTTTCAGATTCTAAACTGAAAAAGATATATTAGTAAAAATGCACATAACCTTTGGGTTTGAAGTCTTCCTGGATTGCCCTGTCATTTTGTCTTTACTTCTACTTATTTCTCTTTCCATTAACTAGTTCTTCTATAAAATGCAGAGTTGTAGAAAAGTGCAATGAATCAAAATTTTCTCTTTCCTTTGGAGAAGAATCACACAATAACTACAAGATGTTTCTTCTTATTAGAAGATACTAATATGAAAATTACTATTATTCCACAGGTTTTATAGCTGATTGGATGCCTTTGCCCTTTTCACCTTCACTCACACTATTTTTCTTGAATTCAACCATGAAAAGGAGCAAAACAAATGCTGTTACACCTGAGGTGCAATACTGCCACAACAGAAGTTGTAGTCAGATGATAAAGGAAAGGGCAATATTTGAAAACTTAAGAGTGTAACCCATTTGTTTCAGATTCAGAAGGGGAAATATTTGAGAGTGAGGCTGTATCTATGTATTTACGCCATCAAGGCTCTTTTCTTGCTGTTGAGACTAACTGTCCAAAACCATATCCACCTCACGTTCCTATCAAGACAAAGCAGTTGATGTCTGATAGCATCCTCTCTTTCTTTGCTGGAACCTGGCAAATTCCTCCTGAAGTCACAAGATGGAATCCCTCTGACCTGAGCAAGAAGTTAAATTGGGCTTTCTTGGGCAAGACATAAACCCAGTGTCCCATAAGTAATTTAGCTGCATGCTACCTTTCAATACTATAGCAAGCCAAGTCTACAGTGCATTTGAAGTGTGCAGTTCTTTCATGCTGCATTTCAAGCCGTTAAAAGCAAAGTCTTGTTTCAGGTACCTATATATAATTATATAACTGCAATTATCAGATGTTAGAAGCAGATAAAATCTGTAGGCTACACAAGGATACTACAGAGTTGTTTGGACATTTTTTTGTATTCAGATAATTGTCTTTCTGTTTACTATATCATCTGGAAAATGGAGAACATAAGATAGGGGCTGGCAAACAAACAATACTTTTTGATTTACATTTTTTCCCTTATAATAACTTTAAGGTTATGATACATGGATGCCATAATACTGCATTACATTAAGTTTTTAAAAACTGAAAGTAGGGAAGGATGAATTCTACTTCTCATAAAAAAACCCCTATCTTTAATAAGCTGAAAGCCTTTTCTTCTGACATACAGTTTTAGGCAGGGAAGTTCCAATTTCTAAGCAAATTTATAGGAAAAATAAGTAATAATATATTTTTTTTCATTTATTTCAGCTGAAACATAGACTAAGGTATAGAGAAAGAATTGGATTAATACCTGCTTACAAACTGAAGTTGAAGTTATATCTTATAAAGATCAAATTATTCATAGAACCAGGCTTGATAACCAAAAAGTATTTAATTGTTTTTACAGTGTACCAGGTCTGTTTGGTTAGGAGTATTTCAGAAAATTGGCTAAGGAAACATTTAACCCTCATTTCCAAGCACCCAAGGTAAGTATCATAAACAGTCTCTGAAATTTAGTTAATGTGGGGAATTGTGTGAGACTCACCTGACTGAATTAGTATTTACTACAGCAACACAAACATCTGAGCTTGGATTTTTTCATAATCAGCAGCGATCTGGCCAATAGTTGACAGATATGTCTCATCCTAAACTTAGTACCTACATTGGGTCAGGTTAATATTGCCCTATGTGACATTGACTGTATTTACTCTACTTCCACTGACTACAGAATGGTGACTAGGTGACCCTAGGTTACCTGGGTGACTAGCTCAGATGTAAGCATCTACACCAGAGACACCAAAAAGTTAGATAAATGAATATTACTTTTCTGATACTATGAACAGAAGCTTTGGATTCAGTGATATTTGTGGGGCCCTTCCAACTTAGCATGTTCTGTGATTCTGTGAACAGTGTTTTTGTAAGATTCGCTCGTATGCTAAACACAACTAATACAAAAGCCTGAGCAAGGCACAGTTTAAATAGACAACCAATTAGGTTACTTTTCTTTGAAATAGGAAAGACCTTGGGACAAATCTTTGCTCTCATTTATTCAAAACCAGGAATGAAATCAGCATATTTTACATCCTATCAAACTCTACTAACTACGGGACTACCACAGTTACTATTCTGATCTAAATGGCATTTAAAACTTTGGAAGATCCCCTTTTTGTTACAGTACAGGACTCACTTGAAAATTTTTAAGAGTTCAAAGGGATGGAAAAAATATATTTTGCTCATTTTGTTCCACACAATTATTTGCTACAGTGTGTGCCTCCAAGGCACAATTGAACATCTAACCCTTTTGATCCGTCCAGTAGAATATAAACACAGAGCGGGAGTAATTTTAAAGTGGTTTTGATTTACTGTAATTTACACATTCATATAGCTTTCTGCTATTTGCTTAACGTGGCACACCCTTACCCAGTCCCTTGGCACCCTGATTAAGCCAGCTTTAGATTGCCCTAAGATTTCTTACCCTTAGACTATGAAGGATAAATTCATAGATGAACTGTCATATGAACAGGGAATTCAGTGAGGATCTAAGGTGGTTTACATGACTGGCAAATTAGCTAAACTTAGATTACCACTGGAATTATTTCATCTCACAACTGCAGTTACCTAAATTTAAATAAATTCCTGAAGGTGGCAGCATCCTGACCAAACCTATCTACAGTCTTCAATGCATGCAAAAGCCTAGAACATTACTACACTATTATAGGTGTTTATTTAACAGCAGTGTCATATATGACCTTTTAACATGTATAACTGGGAGTATGCTCTGTGTTAGCAGTTGATTCGAGTACTTCCCACTGAGTATTTCCCAAGTTTTTCTCTTGAGTTGTAAAACTTAAAAAGAACATTTTTTCCCTTACATGTCTTATAGCATTTCATGCTACTGGTCTTCATTAATTACTGTGAGCATTACATACAAGAAATGCTCAGTTTTGAAGATTTTTGTTTG
Organism: Pseudotriccus pelzelni; assembly: GCA_035584735.1. NCBI lineage: Eukaryota > Metazoa > Chordata > Aves > Passeriformes > Tyrannidae > Pseudotriccus > Pseudotriccus pelzelni. The sequence continues at coordinate 106,959,515 of JAWMRA010000078.1, forward strand.
ATCAAATGTTTCACAAATGTCATTTTACGTAACACAGGCACTGTAAAAAGATTCATATCACAGATGTGACTTTAAAGCCCTCTTCATAACATGAAATGAACACTGTAGGAACTCCCTATTTGTCTACAACGTTTTTTGTTTGGTTTTGTTGGGGTTTTTCCCCCACACTTTATTCTTCATAGTTACTAGCTATGCCTGTGTAGACTAGCTGATTACAAAAAAAGGGAGGGGATAAGGGTTTCACCCACTCATATTCCTATGTATAATGAATCACCCTTTTTTACATAAGCAAATTTTTTAAAAGTGCCTTTGGTAACAAACACTTCAGAGCACACTAAAATCGGGACGGAAAGTTCCATTAAGCTTAAAGGTCATGGGATAAACCTTTTCTTTGACTAGATTCAAACCAGAAAAAGCAGAGAAGAGTCGCAGGCTGCTGTTGAAAGTCCTTGCTAGAGCCAGAGAGAATTACAATCTGTCCCCAGAGGAACACAAGCTCTGCTTTACCCCCCATCTACTCAAAAAAATCAGGCTTTTCAGAGAGGGCGAGTCCAGCTTCTCACATTTGGGTAAGCAGGACAAACCACCCCATGCAGGTGGCATTGCTATGGCAAGGTAAAGCAATATGCGGGCACGTTCCCCCATGCTTCTTCCTGGAACAATTTGCATCATTCCTTAGTAATGACTACACCTAAATGTAGCCCTTAGCTGTCCTTAGCCATTTTCTGATATGCAGAGCATATTTTCCAGTCCAGCAGGACTGTCTCCCTGCTGTAGCACAGGCCTCTGGTTGTCGGGTTCCCAAAGCAGAAACCTCCAGACCAGTGTTCTGCATTTGGGTTTCATTCAGCTGGAGAGAGTGACCTGGCTTCCCTGTACCTCTCCCAGTGTGCTGCTGCAAAGGCACCCAGCAGCCATCCAGCTCCATCCAGCACAAAGTATCTAAGTAGAAAAAAAGCATTTAGAAGAAAACATGCCTTAAAACTGTTGAAATAGCATGAGTAACACTCAGCTTACCTGCTTGTCACATGTATTTTTCCACACCGAAATCCTTCAGAGGGTTTGCCTTTGTCTTGCATCTCTCAGTGATGAGGTGGGTAAAATGCCTTTTCTCTCACGTCAGAACCGAGATTCACTGCATTTTCAGATTCTCCATCTTCTAACACTTCCCAAACCTGGCCAAACTAGTCTAAACTAGTCCAACAGGGCAGTACTTCAACGGGCTTTTTTTCTCCTTAATTTTAGTATTTCAATTTACCCTCATTATTTTTAGTTCCTACAAAAAACATTCCCTGCATTATCAGATAAACCAGGGAGGCTTTAACTAACAGCTCTGTAAAAAAATTGTATATAACTTCAGTAAAGTCAGGATAGTTGCTACTGAGTATGCTGTACTCCTATAACATCTGCAATATTAGCACAGGTGAAATGACACCAGTGCTGACAGCCTGTTATTTGTGCTGGGGAGTTCCTGATGCAGCTTCTTTAGGGTTTCACTCCAAAAAAATTCTATCAGTTCCCTCTGGCAAAAATGCAGCTGTCAGAAATCCACCGTATTACCTCTGGCCCCAACTCTGCCAAGGCAAAATTAGCTCATCCCTGGTGCGGTTGTATGACCATCAGTATTATAGCTGTGGTTTTGTTTTCACCTGGGCCACTTTGCCCTCCAGATGTGCTTGTAGACTGAGACGTGAAGACAACATGTTGGAGTGTATCTCAAAGAAAACTGGAATAGCTGAGCGGCATTACCTCAGCTAATGGCAAGTGTTACTCACCTGCCATTTTGAATAACCAGCAGGATAAAAATAATTATTTCAAGGAGAAAAAAAAATTATAACAAAGGGCAAAATTAAACAGAATGGAAATGAGAACTGTGTCTTCCTTCTGCTTCTGAAATAAGCCTGCACCTGTAGAAGAGCCTTGAGTATAACAGGGTGTATTAACTGGACTGTGCCCAGACACAGTAGGGTCAATCACTAGAACACAATCCTTCCTGTGCATCCTGCTTCAAGGGTAGCTTGTCTGTGTCCTACCTCTGTATCCACTCATCTCTGGTGAGTCTCACACAAAGAAGAAGGGAAGCCCAGCTCCCTACTCCTCCCTCCACTCCCTTCTCACTAAGAAGCAATACTTTCAGAAATCTGTTTTTCTGTTTTCTACCTTGAGCTTTCACCGAGGCTATGACTAGATAAGCCATAAATACTTTACAGACCGTTCATATCTATCCTCACGGTAAGACAGTTTGTCTAGTTAGCTGCTGCTTAAAAGCCTTTTCAGTGGTTGATTTAAATCCTCCTAGTCATAAGTAGAAAGCTTTGCCTTTACATCTGGTTGCTGCACCCACAAAAAAATATTCACAATATTTTTCTGACAATATGAAAGTGGCTGGAACTCATGGCAGAGATTTTCTCCAGTTAAAACTATTTTTAAAAATTAGGAAATGCATTAGAAGTACAATGTAATGTTCCTATTAAAAAATAATGCAGATTCTTGTGCTTGATGATCAAGTACCTATAAACAGATATATTCAATTAGTAAATATTTCCTTTTATTAACCTAGAAGGACCAAGGTGTACTGCAAAGGTGTTTGTGTGTTCTAAAACATGATTGCATTTCTGCTTTTATGGACTGTAGTCAGAGAAAACTTCCATATGAAGTGCTTCAATTGTATCTGAATCTCCAGTTATTAAACAGGTATTAGGCTTTCATGGGAACTGAGAGCTTCGGAAAATGGTTTTTAAATCAGAGTGACTTGGCTTGGGAGTTTACATTGGCTCCCATCCAAGCAGAAATATCCAAAAGAGCAAATTACACCTCCACACCCAGTTAGAAAGTCTGCAGGTACTAAGTTGTTTGTTAAGTAGAGTCATTGCGTTAGTAATTTTAGATGTGTTTGTTCTTTGTGGAAGGCAACAGGCTCGTCCAGATAGTTTCAAAACACGGCAGGGCAAAACTTGATCTTATTAAAACTAAGTTTCTACATGAACTGTTGTTTCTCGCTTCACAGGTTTCCTCTGCTATTCTCAGCCAAAATTATTGCTGGTGTATCTTTCACTGTGAAATATGTTTTCACAAACATTTTTTTCAGAAACTATCTTAAAAGCCTGTTCTTTAGGGAAAACAAGCAAAATCACAATATTCATAGCAGACTCCTTTCCCTTATTATTTTATATTTTTCCCAGTTGGAAAAAAACTGTACCTCTCTCTTGCACAAAAGTTCTGTTGACCTTTTTTTTTTACATTTAAAATTACAAAGTCAGTTAATCAGATAAATGCTTTTTGAGCTTCCTTAGACTTCTGAATAGAACGCCTAAGGGCTACTTAAAGCTGTAGCTCAATTCTGATCAATGAATACCTTACTAGAGAAGTCTGGTCAGAAATATTTTTTTTCCTAATAGATTTGTCTTCACAAAGCAAGAATGACTAAATGATTACAGCAATAATAACTTGTTTCACTTGGCCCTTTGCTACTGTACTAGGAAATTTCTCTTGGAACTCTGAAGTGAGTGAAAAAAGCTGTCGTCTTTCCTCTGTAACAGCAATGAGATTTCCCAGCTAGTTTCAGGAAAGGGCAAGACTTACTAACTCACAGAGGTGTTGCTGAAGGTAGAGTTCAGTTCAAAGGCTGATATATATGTAACCAACAAGCCCAACTTGTTCCTCTGGCTCCATGGGACTCCTCATACGAGGAGGAAAAGCAGGATTGTGTTTTGCAGAGTGAAACAGTGCTTTAACACTTACCGTATGAAACCACAATGCAACCCAAAGGAAGTCTGCTGTGCAGTGCCGAGTGAATATAACCTTCCTAACAGGGAACTCCAGTGCAATGCTGTGCCCTCAGTCAACCATGTGTCTTCAGGGTATCTGAAGACTATACTGGCATAACCTTATGAGAGATGTAGCTGCGGCAACCAGACATGCAGGAATTGCAGGCACAACTCTTCCAAACTTCCTTTGCTTTGCATGCCTCTGCAAAACTGCCGTGCAGACTCCTTTCCTCTCACCAAGGAGCTCGGCTGTCCCTCAGGCTCAGTGACTAGTGCTGACACCGGCTAGGGCAGTTTGAATTATGCCAGCTCTCAAAGGTGACTCATCCTTCTCTTGTCCGTGTCTCAAAGCATGCTCAAAATCAGCATATTTCAACTCACATATGGTTTCCAAACCAAAAAACATTCAGCTGCCATTGCTGTGGATCCTATGGTTAATTTCCAAGTTTAAGAGGCACGAATGCCTCCTTGTTGGCTGAATTTCTAATCTGCAAATGACAGGATTGAATTTCTTTTGCTTTCTCATACCTCTGTGGAATTTCTCATAAATTCAGCTGCAGCACAGACACCAGAGCTCGTTTTGCAAGTTGTGCAGAAGTGGGCTGGTAACATAACTAAACAGAGCATAAGCCTTGAGGCTTCTTTTCCAGCCAGCTGTCAAAGCTTTGAAACTATCGTGTGTTTAAGGCACTGAAAGGTCCACAGAGCATGAGCCTGATGGAATGTGTGGTATTCCTTTATCTCTGGAAGTTTACAGGTCCTACTCAATGAATTAGAGCTATAAAGTGAATAAGTGAAAGACAAAAGAACATGCACAGGAGTGAGAGCTTCTGTAGTTATACAAACTGTTTGAAAGTTTGAGTTCACCAAGCAAAACTTTTAATTGAAAGTACTCTCAGGGATGAACAATTGACTTTGTACCTGACCAGGTTGCACCCTGATGGTGCTCAATTCTAGTATGATTTCTAATAGCTGGTCTAGAAAAGGACAGTATTTTCCATTTAACGGATAGTGTGAGCTCTGACGCTGAATTGTGAGTAGATTCCTGACCCTGTGTCACAGAGGAAGGGTGACAGGAGAGGAAATGAGCCACAAGAACACCCTAACCACAAAACCATCCTTTTCTCTTTTCAGGAGTCAGCTTTAGCTCTGTCTTTAAGTGTCCGCAAAGTTCTACTGATGACTGGGCACCCAATTTGCAGCTTATACTGTATATGAACAGCCTATATGGCAAACTATTTAGGAGATAAGAGCAGTTTACTCATTTATGTATTTGCTTCAAATTTAGCCAAAATGGCAATCTGATGTTGCAAGATCACTGCAAAAGCTGCTGAAGAATTGATTTAAACATCCAAAGACTTTAGAATTGAACATTCTATGCAGCTCACTTAAGTCATACATTGTTTCTGTGGTCACACCATGCAGAATAACTTCTATAAGTGGAGAAATATCTGTACAGTGTATTTCTACAGAGGGATGGAAAGCCAGCTCACTTAGGGCTTAAACTGACGCTCTGACTTACTAAATGTCATCACCCTGTTCTTCCTCTGTAGTCACTGGGAGGAGATAAGTATCTCCAGCAAGTAATAGAGATCTTGAACGCTCTGATTCAGCTTCTATAGCTGAGTTTCTCTCCATTGGCTGCGCAGGGAGATGGTGCTCCTTTTTGATTTACCCAAGTTATGTGTATAAATGTAAAGGAACTGAAGATTCCTCCAAACTAGCCAGGTGAACTCTAATGTTTTCTTCCATCTTCATTTTCTTTTTTTTGTCCTGGAAAGCAAGTTACACAGAATTTGTATTTAAAATATGTATATTCCCTTAGGCATATATATAGACTGGGCATGATATTCTTTTCTCACAGAAACAATAAGGTTTATTTTTCTTATTGATATCCCCAACTGCAGTAAGACTTTACTCCAAAGATTTTGGGAATAGTTTGGGACCACTCAACTCCTTTCCTCTTTAGCAATAAATCTTACGCTCCTAAGCTGAAATTTCCAGCCTTACTGACAGATTCAGTTTAGGGAGTGTAAGGAGACAAAACAACTCCTTCTCCACCTCCTCCTCAAATATGAATATTGCCTTTCTGGTTATTTCCTTCTGGGAGAGGGAATCTCTCTGAGGGATCACTTTTGCGCTGAATGATTGCACAATGAAAGGAGAAGGGTGAGCAAAGCAGACTGTGTCCTGGCGTGCAGGGGATTTGTTGTGGGTAGAATGGGAATAGCACAGGGGTGTTTGGATACAGAGACTAACATCCCCTCATCAATCACTGTTGCAATGACAGGCAGTTACAAGGAATTTTTGCATGACTGTTGCCCACCTTTTTCTCTTCTCTCCTCTCAAAGTCAGTTGTCGGTAGGATGTAATCAGCCATCTATGTATTTAAATCCAATTGCATATTTTAGACACAGAGAGAAGGAGAAGAGGGAGCTCTTGATTAAAAGAAGAAGACTGCTTTTATAAAGAGAGACTGAGGAAAGTGTCTTGTAGCTCATGACTTCTTCTAGGAGGAACAGTGAGTTGTGCCTGTTGCTGTTGGTACCACTTGTGACTGGGAGCAAAGAGGTCCATAAGTATTTTCATGGGCCAAAATTATGTACATGAGTAGAAAACTTTGGCATTAGAGTACTCTTTAACTTCAGTAAACTAAGCAAAACTCCAAATCTGCAATCTTTCTACTAGAGAAACACAAGCCGTAAATGTGGTGCCAATTTTTCAGATGGAAGTAAAATAAATATTAAACAAATAACCAGGGGAAGCAATGGAATCTCCAGCATGCAAAGACTTTAAGTCAGGACCAGATACATTCTGAATTATGTACTCTGTTTCTAATGCATGACAAGTAAAATTACTGTAATGGTCCCCTCTAGCCTTAAAACACATGAACTGCTTCCTCTGGTGCAGCAACCTAACGCAGCAGGCCGAGGGGAGAAGGAGTTTATTGCGCCAGCTGCTTCTCTTAAATCCACGCCCCAGAGGAAATGTGCTTGAGAGGAAATTGGTGCAGTAGGTTAATGGAAGGCAACAGTGACCAGCAAAGACAGAGGGATTCACACATACTGCTCTCTGTACAAGCACCCTTTGCGCCAGCTGGGGCAGAAGGACCAGGAGAAGCATCTAGGAAATCAAAGCTGAGAGTGAAAACCAGGATTCAAGAATGTTCTTCCATGCTGGTGGCTCAGCTCCCTAGTTTTGTTTCCTGTGTCTGTGCAGAGACACTATCCAACTGCCATCTTTCATGAAGGTGGTACCTTTCTCCCCCAGGAAAAAATATCAAGTGCAAACTCAGCTCACAGCTCTTGTGAGGTGTTGGCAGCTCACAGTAGCCACCACAAATTACTTATTTGCAGATTCCTCAAATTTTTCCAGATAGCTTCCTCCTATTAAAAAACTGTCTGACCCTGCACTGTATGCCTGTTTGAGGTAACAAATAAAATCTGAAGTGATTTAGAAAAAGCTGAAGGTTTTGATGACCTTTCCCCAAATCATTTCAACTTCATGGTAGAATGTTAATTTTTTTCCAGAAAATGAGAAACTCAGAGATGGTGACAAGAGGTACTAATGCATCAGATAATATTTTGCAGCTATTTTTAAGATCAACAGCAAAGAAAAGCAGAAATTGTGTCCACAGTGGGAGCTGCATTTGGCAGGATTGGTTTTTAAAGTATTGGCTTTTCATTCATAAATCATGATTGAATTTTAACAGGATTATTAGAAAAACTTCCTCCTCTCCCAATCTGTGGATTTGGTATAAGTGGAAAGACCTGTGTTTACTAAAAAGAATGACAGTCTGCTTTTTGTTTTCTTAGCAATTTCCATACCAAACTACCGACTGTGTCACTGCCTTTCTCAGCAGTTTCCTAAATCCAGTTTTACCAGTAGAGTGAGGTTGACTTATTACCCTTCTTTTAGCTTTTCTGACAACTGTTAAGAAAAAGACTAATAAGTTATTTTAGAAGAGCATCTATTTTACACAGAGGGATCCAATAGTATTCATAATATAAGAAGTTCTCCTATAATCTTATTATAGGTACCTGGTCCCATTATCTGAAATATTCAGAATTCTTTTGCTCTAACAGGTTTTTTTAAAATATTTTTTCCATTTTTGGGTTTGTTTCCCATTCCTTTCAACTCTGAAATATCTGAACAATTGCTTGGAAAGAGAAAAAAACCCAAATATTTTTATTACAGAAAGATTCTATTGCATATACCACACAAATATTTTCTTGTTTCCAGGGCCAGAACTCAGACGCTATGATCCTTGTGGATCCCTACCAACAACCTCAGGTTGTTGTTATTGTGTGCTTTCTCATTGTTATTACCATTATTAATACCATTGCTACTAGTATAAACCAATTATACAACACTGTGATTTTTATGAACATGACTAAACCCAAAATCTCTTTCCGAAAGAATAAAAAAGAGGAGTCAGAAACGAGCACATGCCTGTAGATAATGATCTTATTTGCAACATGGAGACAGTGGTGAGATGGCTTCTGTGACTGGAGTGTTGGAATGCACGGACCCAGGCTCTTTAGGAAGGACAGATAAGGGAGGCAAGGAGGCAGTATGGCCCTCTAAACCAATGACCAGCTGGAGTGTACAGAGCTCTGCCTTGGGATGGATGAGGAGCTGACTGAGAGCTTATGGGTCAGGATTAAAAGGAGGGCATGGACAGGTGACTTTATAGTTGGCATCTTCTATAGACTACATGAACAGGAAGAGGGAGAAGATAAGGCCCTCTTTAGACAGATAGGAGTAGCCTAATGTTCACAAGCCCTGGTCCTCATAGGTGTACTTCAATCACCAGTATATCTCTTGGACAGACAACACAACCATCCAGGAGGTTCCTGGAATGCACTGATGGGAACTTCCTTCTTCAAGTGACAGAGAAGCCAACAAGGAGAGCTGCCATGCTGGGCCTTGTTCTCACCAGCAAAGAAGGAGTGGTGGAGAATATAAAGGTCTAGGGCATCCTTGGCTGCAGTGGCCATGAAATGGTGACATTTCAGATCCTTAGGGCAGTGAGGAAGGTGCACAGCAAGCTCCTTACCCTGTACTCCAGGAGAGCAGGCTTTTGCCTCTTCATTCATCTGCTTGGTAGGGTGCCGGGCAAAAAGTCCCTGGAGCAAAGAGAGGCCCAAGAAAGGTGGTTTATATCCAAGGATCACCTCCTCCAATCTCAGGAGCAATGCATCCCAGTGAAGAGGAAATCAGGCAAAAACACCAGGAGGCCTGTGTAGATGAACAAGGACTTCCTTGACAAGCTCGAATACAAAAAGGAGGCCTACAAAGGGTGGAAGCAAGGACAGGTAATCTGGGATGAATACAGAGAAATTGTCTCAGCAACCAGGGATCAGGTTAGGAAAGCTAAGGTTCTGAAAGAATTAAACCTGTCCAGGGACAAAAAGTTTCTACAGGTAAGTCAGTGATACAAGAAAGATTAGTGAAAATGTGGGTCTTCTCTAGAAGAAAATGGGATATCTGGTTACCTGAGATATGAAGAAGGCAGAGGTACTCGAGTAATCTTTTGCCTCAGCCTTCATCAAGTACCACCCAAATCACAGAAGGCAAATGCAAGAACTGAGAGAATGTAGGAGAAGATCAAGTTCAAGAACAACTAAGGAAACTGAAAGTACACAAATCCATGGGACTTGAGATGCATCTGTGTGTCCTAAGGGAACTGAACAAGGAAGTGGTTTAGCCATTATCCAGCATATTTGAGAGGTTATAGGAGTCCGATGAAGTTCCCACTGATGGAAAAAGGGAAACAAGGGAAGCAAGAAAGACCCAAGGAATTGCAGGTCAGTGTGTTTTACCTCAGTGTCCAGCAAGACCATGGACCAAATTCTGGAAACTATGCTGAGGCAACTGGAAAATAAAAGATGATTGCTAACAGTCAACATGGCTTCACTAAGAGTAAATTGTATGTGACAAATTTGGTGGCCTTTTATGACAGGATTGCAACATTGGTGGATAAGGAAAGAGCAACTGACTTAATCTACCTGGACTTGAGCAAAGCATTTGACACTGTCCTGCACGACATCCTTGTCTCTAAACTGGGGAGACATGGACTAGATGAACGGTCAATCAGTCAATAATTGACTGAAAGGTCACAAATCAAAAACTTTTGGTCAACACCTCAATGTCTGTGTGGAGATCAGTGATAAAGGGCATTACTCAGGATTTGGTACTGGGACCAGCCCCATTTAAAATTCTTGTTGGAGACATGGACAGTGGGATTGAGTGCAGCCTCATTTGCTGTCATCGTTTGCTGATGACACCAAATCATGTGGTGCAGTCAACATATTAGAGCGAAGGGATGCTGTCCAGAAGGACCCTTTCAACTCAAATCATTCTCTGGTAAGAGGCTTGCCATTAATTAACAAAACAAAGATAGACACAGTTACAGTCCAATCACAGTCCAAAGGTGGGAGGGCAGAAAGGATATATATAGCTAGCAGAGTGGCGTATCCTTGCACAGCACACAGAATCCTCTGTGCTGCTTCCTGGCACTGTGCTCTCCCAGTCAACTTGAAGTCAATGCTTTGCTGAAGTACACTTCAGTTTCATACACCTTTCTAAAGCTAATTTGGCAGACCTGCACTATATTCAGGTGCATAACTAAACCAGTGGATGAAGGGTTCTTCCTTGCTGGAGTTCAGCTTATCAGTTTGGATGTGGGGTGCAGAAACTGTCTATCAGTTTCCTGAGTGACTGGCTGTTTTCTTAGGTGTGTGCTAGTACTCAGTGCGCTATAAAGCCACACCTCTCCATTTTCACCACTCTCATTCCCTCTCTAATTACATATGCACTGTCATACTCTTGAGAAACCAACTGGATAACTTGCTAATATCATGATAATGCTTCCTTTTTCTCTCTTTTTTTTTTTTGTCGTTGTTGAGGTATCAGTTTTATATCTAGCACTGATTGAGACATTTTTAGTGTTTAATCTTTGCTTCTTCTGATAGCATGCTTTATTCATCACAGTCATAAAGGCATAGACTGCTGGTTATGATTTACTTTTTACAGAACGAAGCACCAGTATGAAATCCAGTATTTGAAGATTTGTCCTTGTTCTTATCACCTGCTTTTCTTTTGTTGGTTTCAGCTTCTCATCCTTTGTCTTTGTGTAAAAGAAAGCCAAATGGTTTGAAAGTATCTTCAAAGACCAAAGATGGCAGTCTGTAGGTCAGTGGCATGTGGGTTTTTTCTAAATTTGCTGCAAGAGGCAGCTGTATCTCAGGGTCAAAGTTCAGTACATCCCTAGCAGAGAAACAGCTGCCAAGGGAAGGCGAGGAGTGGATGACCGTGAACTCAGCAAAATGGCAGACAATATTGTGTGAAGTTGCATAGGTATCTCAACATTTTTTGGCAGATGGAAGGTGTTTATACATTCCTGCCATATTCATTAATTTCTGAATGTGTGTTCAAGCACCCTGTCATATTTCAAGCATGCATTAGATATACCAAATGACCAGAGGTAGCACCTGGAAAAACTTGTGTATGTTCCATAGCAGCAAGGGAGCTCTCCTCAGAGATGACACCAGAAGAGGAAGCGGGGGGAAGTGAGGAGCATTGTAAAGGTCTGGAGAGTGAATCTGCCCCACTGCAGGTACCAGAAAAGGATCTGCCACAGTGACAAGGTTTGCCCTGAGGCAGATCCCTGTGATACCCACCCCCTTAGATGCCACAGGGCTCAGTACCAGTCCCCGTATGCACTGCCACTGGGGCTCTGTAGAAGGCACTAACAAAAAATAATCACTTTTAGATTTGTGTGGCTCAGGTCTGAAACATGTTAGCCAAAATGTCATGCAAGCAAAATTAGAAAAATATGTATCTGGTGGTTTAAAAGGGTTTTCTAGAGTCAGGTTTCCCACATAAGTGACCAAAAGAGGGAAAATAACAAAAAAGCAAAACAAAACAAAAAGGGGAAAACCACAACAAACAAACAAACAGAGAATAGTCAACATGGAGAATACCTATTTCCCTAGTTTTTCTGGTATACCTAGAATGCTTGTTCAAGTGATTTAAACTAAGCATGACTTAAAAATTATCATGTGTCCTTTAGATATCACACACAGGATGAGCACCTGACAGCAGTTTTTGCATTCCATTGGCTTCCCCCATGCTAAGAGGCAGTGCTGTCATCACGAAGCTTGTTGGGAGCTGCTGCAGTGGTGGTGTCTGGAGTAGTGGTGAAAACCGGAGCAGACAACCGAGAGAAGGGAGTTTTCATAGGTGTAGTAAAAGATGCATTAAATAAACTGGAAAGCAGTGAGATCCAAAACTTTGCAGAGGGTCAACGCGTTTCCTCCATGTTATGGTGATCAAATGAGAAAACTAGTCTCTTGAGAATCAAGAAGAAACAGAAACAAGTTGATTTTGTGGGTAAAATGCAGAACTTTATAACAAATCCTAATCTCTGCATTGTATATACAATTAATGGGAATTAATAGACATATATTTTTGTAAGAAGTACTTTAAAAGAGAAGCTTCAATAAATGCCCAACTGTATATTTGCTTGCACAGAATCTCAGTTGTACATGTAATCCCAGTAATTGCTTCCTTCTAATTAGGCTTGTAATAGGTACCCAACCCAGTCTAGATGTTCTTCAGCAACTTGTCTATGTCCATGGGCCAGATTGCAACAGAAGCTGACACAGGAACAATGGAGTAACACACCACAAGCCTGTCTGTCATCAAGTGACCAGTGCAAGGGTTGGCCACATCTTCAGTTCACACACAGTTTGGAACTCAGGCATGGATAAATCCCACCTATCTGACTCAGTGCCTGCCCAACAAAGGCATCAAAGAGCATCATGTTAGAAGCACAGCCACTTCAACTTTCTAAAAGTCAGAAAAAGCCATCTCTGGAGGCTCATCTTTAAACTGTCTTGAGCAGGTGACACTCTATTGACTATATATATATATATATATATATATTTGTGATACTTACCTTAGGCAGGTGTTATGAACCTAGACTTTGGAGGGATATAAAGGAAAGCTGGTCCACGGAGCATAGGAAACCAATAGTAGATACACAGCTTACTATATGCTGCTCAGTCTCTGGTGATCCCCTTTAGGCCCTGGGGGATTTGTTTCTAAGAACTGAGGATGTGGAAAATCTCCACCATCTGCTCTTCAGCAGAGCATTTTCAAGGCCTAGAAAACTAGACCGTTTCAGGTCTTCTGGTGTTCAAATGCACCTGTGCCAGGAGAACAAATAAAAAACATGATTCACATAATTTAGGACTCCATGATCTGTATACGAGCCTTCAGTAGAGGTACTTCTTGCTCTATCTGACTACATAAATTAGAGAAACCCATATCACCTACAGAAGCAGAGTTCCCCTCATGGGACCTATCCAAAGTTCAGCAAACTCAAAGGCATCGTTTCCCATGAAATCAATAATCTCTGGGTCAGTCACTTCCCAGAGATGAAAGACAGAATCCAGAATAACTGGAGATATAAAACAAGCTGATCTTTATTTCCAGCAATGCACCACGTTAATCCTTAATGGTGCATAATGACTATTATTTACAGAGAAGGCTGACTCTTGATTAAAAGAGAAGTTTAGTAGTCATTCTTAGAAGGTATGCTCTCTATCTTGTTGTGTAAGGTACCATCATTCAGTAAGATCCAGTAAATGACCTGGAGAAGGTGAGTAATGAACAACTACTTTCTGCTTCTCATAATAGAGTCCATTCAGTGAAATAATCAGTTCTCACATTTAAAACAACAGAAGGAAGAACTTTTTCACATTGCTCTTAACTAAATCTGAGGAACTCATTGCCAGAGGGTGTTTTGGTGGCATAAAAGTGTTAAATTAATGAAGAAAGGTGCATCAAATACTGTTAGGCATAGGCTTATGAATGCAATTTCCAGCTCACAAAGTTCCTAATCACCAATGACCCTCTTTCACGAGTTCCTTTCTGAATTTGACTATTACACTAAGCATCTGCTGTTGGACACTCTCAAACTCAAGCTATTAAGCTAGGGGGAACTCTGGTCTGATGTTTATGGCTAGTGATGTGTTACGTTTTTATGTCATTATCTCCACTTAATACTTTTATTAAGATCTCTTCTCAAAGGTTCAGCACACATAGATCCTCAGGCAAACATAATGCTTTATAGGCCTTGGCTGAAACATAAAAACAGTTCAGATGCCTACATAAAATCAGGAAAGAAAAATGTCATTGTACTACAGAAGTTGATGTGGAATGTGTTATGTAAACAAAGAGTAAAATAAAAGTATTACATTATGGAAAACAATTAAAGTACATATTTCAGGCTCAAGCCTAGGCATTGCTTTTTCACTAGGAAAATAAATAAGAAATCTGACATCTTAAAATGTTTTTGTAGGGGGCATGGAAATTTGTGGTGATTTTATAAAAACTTCTTGAAATTGAGAGAACAAGAATCACTATTTAGGAATTCAGTATTTTCTATTGGCCACAGAATATTGTAATACCACAGTTCTCCCTCTACAAAGGAAAAAGAAAATAACTTTAATTTTGCTTAGTGATTTTCATGCCTAATTACTAATTTTTTATTAAAGCACTATGCTAGAGACATGATTTTGACCTTACTGATTATTGTTGCCAATGGTGATACTGTGGTGATGATTGATGAACCATATTACTTCCACTTTCTCATTATGCTTCAACGCCCAGATGCAGGCAACACCACAAAATACGCCTTGAAAAAAGACAACGTTATCCATGCGCCAAAATAATTTGGAGAGTCAGGGCAGCACCTGAAGTCATTATCAATGTAGTGATGATTCATTTGGCAAAAAAAGCCCCAAGCAAATGGCTACTTCTTCAGGGACCCAGTTCATACTTGAATAAAGCTGCATTCAGAATATCTTTGTGCTATTAGTCATGCAACTCACACAACAATCACTGCCTGAGCAGTCAGATTAGACAAGAAATTGCATGCTTTGCTTGTAGCTCACATACCTGGACCCTATACTCAGTCAAAAAGAAGCGATCACACTCCCAGTAGTGTCATGACAGCTGGTTTGTAATTGTGGTGGAAGTGTAAATGCTCCCTGAGCCTCAGCAAGGGCAGCAGATGAAGATTGCTGACCATGCCCTGCAGCAGCATCTAGAAATACCTGGTCATTGCTATCTAAAGCCTGCACTGGGACTTCTGTAACCACCTTCAAACATACTCCATTAATCAGAGTCGAGACTCTAAGGGCTGAAAGGAAAGGCACTGCTTTCCTTTCTCTCATCTGTCCTTCCTTTCTTTCCAGGAAGAAGGGGTAGTTGAGGGATTAATTCTCCTTCCACCACATGTGAAGACATTGCAAGGAGCATCCATCCAGAAAAATTCCTGCTACCTCTCCTCTAGCTCCATTGCAGTGAGAGCTGGAGCGAGAGCAGGCCTGTCTGTCTATCTCTCATCTGTCTAGTCTACTCAGCAGTTTTCAGGGGGAAGGAAACATAACAAGGTGTCTGATATAACACAATTATCCAGAAACCCAGGACTGTGTTTTGATAAGATATGAATACAACTTTCAGTCACATTCTCATGGCAAGAAGAGAAAAAAGTTGAGAGTAAAACTAGGATGAGACCACTACGCTGCAGGGTATTACTTGTCTTTGGGGTACTGAATATAGTAAGGCTGAGTAACAATATAACATTGCTCAAGTTTCAAATCCATGGATGCTTTAGTACAATATACTTAGAGATGGTGAGTTTGTTTGTGTGAGTTTAGATATATGGTCCTGCCTTATCTGTGGCCTGAACATGGACTTGAATTATATATACAAAAATATGTATGTGAATATTGATCTGAAAAAATTCAAATTGTCCTGTCATAAATTATGAGCTTCTCAAGCTTATACACAGATTTTATCCTTGCTGTTTACTTCTCTATTTCTTAAATGATATGTGGCCTTTCACACCCTTCACTTGTCAAGACAAAACTTCTGCAGCACATGAAGTAGCATTACCATTCAGAAAATGGCTTGTTTTGAGGTTAGATGGGAAATTCTACCTGCAACTGATATCAAAAGGCCAAATACACATATCTTTGGATCTTACTAACATCCACGTGGCTGAAATGTGCAATGTCAGTATAGATTTTTCCTTTTAGTTGAGAGAACAAGCTGCAGAATTGAACTGAGTAACCCACATTTTAACAGCACTGAAATTCAGTGAAAACATTCTTAAAGCCCAGAAAAAAATTCTTATCATGTGCAAAGGGTTTGCAAGCCAACTGAGGGAGGAATACTGGAAGAAGGACTCCAGAAACTCCAGAAGGACTCCAGCAAGTTTTATAGCCTTGCCCTTTACACCTAGGCAAGCTTCTGCTCTTCCACTTGCTTATCTGAAGGCAAACCTGCTGAAAGTGATCCCTAACTTGGCACCACCTAGATCAAATTCGCCTTAAACTAATACAAGTGTAGGGATTCATGCTTTATGCTTCCATGCCAAGATTTTCTTAATGTTGCCTTGTTGTGTTGGTATTTCTTTTTTATTGGCTGCTGAAATTAGACTTCTAAAATCATCTTCTTTGGAAGAGATGTCATGAAGCTGTTACCCAACATGGTTTTCTAATTCACAGGCCTGATTTTAGCAGCACTAGCCTGCTGGTGCTTGAAAGTCATGCCACATCACTGGATGTGACTTCACAAGCCTGTTACTTGATAAGAGCTTTTAAAAATGCTGCTTGAAGATGAGCCTCC
>JAWMRA010000078.1:106976089-107021871 GCA_035584735.1 Pseudotriccus pelzelni
AATGTTGCTTGAAGATGAGCCTCCATTTGTCATAGAATTGGTCCTAGGTAGCTCTATATTGCTCCTGTAGCACCTAGATCATTGTTTTCTTCCTTCTTCAGCACTGTCTCCCTTAAATCTAGGATTATGATTGTTCTTTATCCCAGCATGGAGGTTCTCTTCTTTATCTGTAAGTGGGACAGCTCATGAGATTTGTAATGAATTTTTAGTTACTCAAAATATACAGTAAAAGCAAATTTTCCAAATTACTATTAGTGTTATACTTTTTAAGCTCTGAAAAACTTAGTCTAAATGGTAAAATATAGAGCATGTTTCAAACATTAAGACTGAGTTTTATTTATCCACTTTGGTTTAACCACCTTATTCTTCTCAAAATCTAACCTTAACTTCTCTCACATGTACTTTACTGGTTTTTTGGTTTTGGTTTGGGGTTTTTTTGGGGGGGTTGGGTTGGGGTCTTTTTTGTTTGCTTTGTTGGTTGTTTTTTTTTTAGTTTCTGTGACATAAGCCTTTGGAAGAATTAGGTATAAACAGATCCCGCTAATTATCTTTCACATAACACTGACCATTCAAAAAAATGAAACAAATAATTAAAGATATAATAATGTTAAAATATTTGCAATATTATATAAATTGTAGATTGCTTTTTGTTTACTTTTCAGCTGTAACAGCTGAAAGATGTCTGGAAACAAATGTGTATAGATATTTTATTTTAGAGATAAGACAAAATCCTTTCAGAATTACTACACACTCTCTGAGAAAAGCAGAAATTATATTCCTGGGATGCCTTTTTTTTCTCTGCACTGCTCCTTTTTACACACAATGTAACAGCGTAACTCACATAAGTACATTGATACACAGCACACAATACCACCTGAATAATTATGGAATTAGTTTACAGCATCCATGTAGTGAATACAACATTTATTCAGAAACTGTGCTACTATTCTGACTGAAAAAAATAATAATTTAAATTGCATCCTCCATTCAAGGGACAGAAAGGAAACCAGGATTGGTAATGAAGAAGTGGAGTTCTAACTGATTTAAAATATTGATTTGAGATTGAGAATTTTATTAAAACCGTGAATCCCTTTTCTGCACCGGGAGCTCCTCAGAAGGGAGACCATGTCAGTGTGAGTTATTTAGCAGAAAACACAGTGGGGCCAGATACGAAGGGCAGTGCCGAAACAGTCTCTCTGTGCTACTGCCACACACAGGTTCAATCACAGGAGTAATGCTGCGACTTCAGTTCGACTTTGATGCTCAAGTAATACCAAACGCAGCACTGCCTTTTAAAAGAACACATATTTCTTCAACTTACATTACAGTCTCTTCAATTCTGATAATCTTTCATTATTTATCTAGTTGCCCATATTTGTGTCACAGGTACTGCAAAGAGCAACTTTCCACTAGCTTTTAATGAAGCAAGATGTTTTATGAAATAATTCCAGAAGCATACAGGTTTTTCTTCTAGCATTTTTTTACAAAACTGCTTTTTTACTTTTTCATGTGTTTCAAGTTAAGATATTGATTTATCTCCAGAGCTTTTGAAGTGAAACAAGTAGCAGCCTCTCCATTGCTCCTGAATCATGAGTTTGGTTCTTTGTCTCCAACTCTCCATCAGAATAGAAATTTGCAGTGAATTACATTCAGATCTTCAAAATGCAGACAAGATGCTGGCATGGCATAAGGAAGTACATCAATTTCACCCATGTGCAAACCAAGCAAAATTCAGCCATGTGCAAAATATTATCAGCTAAGATACTTTTATACTCCTTTTCATATAAAATGGTTCAATCAATGTCTTAGATTAACAAGAAGGAAGTTAACTACACATTGCAAATGATGTTTTAACCATTATCTTAAAAAATATATATAAGCCATTTATTTTGCATTCACATGACCTCTGCTTACTGTCTGAATTAAACAGGTTTTCTTTCTCATATCAGACGTTTTGGGGTTTTTTTCTTTATTCAGTAACCTAAGAGAGAATAGCAGGCAGCTTTGCTCTTACCATGGAGCATCCCAGGTACTCATAACCTGCAACAACCCAGTACACAGGTCCTGCTGCTGACCTGTCTAGCCTTCTCATACTCTCTCAGCTCAGCAATGGGTATGCTTCTCCTTTGGTTTCAGTTCCCTGCTCCAAGGCTGCTTGTCTTCATACTTACACAACTCCAAAAAAAGCAGTTCTAAAGTTACAGATCAAAGCCAGCGAAAATATGGATTCATGATGGCTTTGCTAATCCCACCAGGAATACAAGATATTCATCTTCCATTACTGTGAACCATAAGTGTCTAGGATTATTATTTTCTGTAATTCCTGAGTAAAAACTGTGCAGAAGTTCTGAGTATCTCTTTCCTTTTCTTTGACTTTGGAGTAACAGTTAGGCCAAGCTTTGTTCGTGATGGATGCATTTAGAATTTCTCTCTGTACCAGGAGGCCATTGCCTTCACCTTTCTCCACCACTTCTGCCTCCTGCTCAGAGCAATGATGCTGGAACTCTTTCTTACTGTCTCTGGTGAAAATGAGATAAGATTAAGGCACAGTCCATTCCCCACAAACCAATACTCTTTCACTAGAAACAAATATCTACTCTGGACGAATACCAGAAACCTTTTATACACAACTGTATCTACTGCTTTGGAAATCCAGGTTGCTACAAGACCAAGGCCAAGCACCCTCGGATCTTGCAGGAAGGAGGGGGACATGCTGCATCTGGTGTGTTTCTGAAAACCAGAGAAGGAATCAAACTGCAGGAAAAAAACAGAAAAGGAAATTAAGGTGACCATCATCCCCATCTTTAAAGAAATAACTTGTGAGATTCGCCACTGCATATGAACCTCACCACCTGACCAAAGATCTCTTCGATCTTTACTGCTCCTGGATTGCTGCTGCTTTGTAGAGCTTATTTGATGTCTACTGCTCTGCCTTTAGTTCTTCCTTTCTAGGCACTGAATAGAGGATAAGTAAACTCAGTGAG
This sequence comes from Pseudotriccus pelzelni, assembly GCA_035584735.1. Lineage (NCBI taxonomy): Eukaryota > Metazoa > Chordata > Aves > Passeriformes > Tyrannidae > Pseudotriccus > Pseudotriccus pelzelni. The sequence goes on from JAWMRA010000078.1 coordinate 106,979,074, forward strand.
AGAAAAAAAATCTGCTTAGCCTCTTTTCGTCTAAGAGGTAAAGGAAGTGAGGAAACTTGCAATGGTTCCGTACTGAGTGAATCTAAACTTATACCCACAAATACGTTAGCTCTTCACAGGTTTTCGACCTGTGCCCATATTGACCAGTCATTTCCTCTTGAGGCTCTAAAGGCAAGATTAATTCTGACTTCTGAATTAACTCTTCCTTAGGAGATAATAATGAATAAGAAAGGATAACTTTGGGGTTTGAGAGAGAGGGGCCAGGCTATGTTTTTCTGAGACTTCCTTAACTTTCCACCATGAGACTTGAAGACCTTTGAAGAACTTCACTGGTCAGCACCTCATGTGTTCTCTGATGCCACCTCCCAGATTTTGCCACTATGGGGACATGGCAGTGAATGTTCTATTTTATACCAGAAGTCTGTACTTTGTCACTGCAGACCTGCCTTACACAGAAAACGCAACAGAGTTGGCCCAGATCCTCCGTGCAGACAGGCCTGGGATCTGGGAATTGTTCCTACGATTGTCATAGTAGAGAGCTGGCAAGAGCATTAATACTGACTTTGTGTTGAGACTCTACATCCAGGGGGGAGCCACGGCAGTAACTCATGCAGGCAACATTAACCTATATGTAAGCCTAGACTTTACTGCAAACCCTGGAGTCAGTGAACTTGGCTTCATCAGAAGATAAAACTCACTGCATGTTCAATATAAATAAAAGGAAAATTTTATCCCAAATTGGGAGAATAAGAAGGCAGCCAGGATAGTAGCAGGTGACTACCACCCAGGGCACTTATGAACCTGAGTATTTTCCTGTTGCTGTTGATTTCAAAGGTTTGAAAGAAATGACAGGCATTATCTCAGAGTGAGCAATTTCATTACTACTTTGCTCTAATCATTCTTGTTTCCACACACTCTTTCTTACATACATTCTGCTCCTTGCATCATGTTTATTTTTTCTAGTTTTGTCGCAAGGCTGCCTTTCTGATTATGTTCCTAGGTTTGCCCCATATATTTTCAGCAACTTCAGAAACTACAGTTATCATCATGTTTATTATTATCAACAGTCACTAACAACAGCAGTTGTTAGTGCTCAAACATGTTAGTTACCTCACACAAATGGATGTCTTTAGGGTCTGGACTCTTAGCTGTCTCTTTAACATCAGCAGGTGACTGCCTGAAGTTTTAGACACCAGAAAAAAAATTTGAAAAATCTTTCAGGAAAAGTGAAGTTTTGATTAACTGCATTATATACCAACTACATTTTTAGTTATACAGTTCTGTTTACAGAATGACCCATGGCCCTTTCCTCTACTGTTCTTTAAGGTGCTAACAAGGGTAAGAGGAAATAAAAGCATAAAAACCTTTATATGAAATATAAAGGAGAGAAAAACTCCAAGAACACAAAATGACTGTTAGGTGGATGCCACTAATTCAATTTTACTAACTCTAGTGTTCCGAAAAGGTAATGGTTAGTGGGTTAGGATTTTTTCTTCAAGCTGGATCAAACTACTGTATCTTTATTAGTCATTTTCATTTAGACTAAGTTATTTTTAAAAAATTGTTAATGTGCAAATTATATCTTTCAAAGTTTGAACATTTGTTTTGAAATCTTATTTGAAATTACATGACAAGTTCTCCCATTAAAGAATAATTCTAATTTATTTTTTTCTGATAAGTCCATGTGCATTCTTCATAATGAGGTGTGGCACAGACAGTTTAACATCTGTGGCTTTCATTTTTAGTTCTTCTGGGGCTATTATTGCTGTCTAAAACATTTTATCATCTTTTGTAGCTCAAATTATCTTCTGTTATAAAAAAAATTTGACACAACAGAAATGGGATATATTGGTCTGTAAAAGAACATGCTTATTTTACATTTGCAAGAAATAACTTCTATTCAGTAGTCCAAATGGAAATTCAGCACTGTTAGGAGTAGTTTTGAGTGAGACGCACTTTCAACCTTTCTTGATTTCTTATCAAGGCTTCAATATAGCTTTCATATGCAGTGATTTCTTGATAGTCTAAATAAAATAAGTTTTATCAATCTTCTTTCTGGGATACTCCAAAAATAGTCTACTGTCTCAATTGTCTGAAAGTCTGTAGAGAAGTTTGAACTACTCATTCTGAAACTCTGTTTGCCCTTTTTCTCTGACCACTTCATATTGCAAAAACATAACTGTATAGGCCTGACACCAGATGAACAGAGAGTCTATTAACTGCAAGTCTGGTTTATTTAGCACAGTTTATTGAACACAATATATATGGTTCTTTTGGATTGCCAGTGATAAATGCATTAACTGCAGAATAGTTATACATAGCACTAACAGTACAATTGCAATCACAAGCTTAAATCACAAGTCAAAACACTCAACGTAGCTAAGGACACAAGGCTTACCAAAAAGCATGCCTTTTAGGGAGGGTGAGGAGGACAAACCCGCCAATATATCCCTGCAAATTTTGCGGTAAAAATTGGGTACAGGTATGAAAATGGAGTACATTTTATACCTTATTTATCTCTATTGTATAAAGCACTGCGGGTGGGACTGCGGTCAAACTTTCCATTCTTTGTAGTCACGTTATGCATAATATTTCTTGGTAGGAGATGGACTTGGTTTGTACAAAACACTTCTGGGTATCAAGCAGAAGAACGAGACCACACAACTTCCACCCCACTTCAAGTTTCTCCCCAATGTCATGGCAATGCAAAGTACAAGACCTCCATCCAGTTTCCAGATCTACACCATGGGCTCCATCATGTACTGAGCTTTGCATTTTCTTCACTGTTTTATGCTTCCAACACTTCAAACACTGACTATTGCATTAGTAATATGGACATTTTATGTGTTACTGCAATAATGATCATATCAGTCTGGTATAAACCAGTAAAAAACATACAAAAAATAATGCTTAACATTCTGCAAAACAAAAAAAATGTAACTCTCCAAACCATACATTTGAAAAATATGGAACAAAACAATGTTTTTAAATTGTCATTTCTGGAATATCTGATTAAGCAAAAGTTCTGAAATAAGATACTTTGGTTCATAAAAGAACATGCATATTTTATATGTGCAACAAATAACATTTTATTTTTACTTAATCCAAAACCAAATTTTAGATCGTTAAAAAATTCCCAGAAAAGGAAAAATCTAGATGTGATTCATTTGATTTTGCCTGTCCCAGTTTGCCTCACTGACTCACTGCTTGGCATGTTTAGCTCAGTACCAAGAGCTGAATGACAATGGGGACATGCACGACTGGCTTTGGCAGCCCTAGCCAGCTGCAAGACACCAAAGTATCCGTGCTAAGTGGCATGGAGATATGACATGCTGCAAAGCTGCTTATCCAGCAGGAGCATGGGACCTCATCCTGGCAGGTGCTCAGTAGTCCCAGAGGTGCTGAGCCCTCTTTTCCCAGCCTGAGTCCAGTTCTGGGAGATGCCAAGTTCAGTGGAGAGCTCGGCAGGCTCAGGAGCACAACAGTCATATTGCATTTTGGGGGACGAAGTGTGTACCCTCCTCCCAGCTTCAGTGCCAGAGCAGAGGGTCACTCTAACTTTTTGTTGCCATCACAGGGTGGTTCAGGTGTCCCAAAGACACAAGGAGGGACTTACAGCACCTCTTCTGCAGAGAGGGCTTCTGCAGAGAGAGCTACAGCAGAGCAAAGTGGGAGTCTTTGATTTCTCTGTCCCCCAATAACTGTGCTCCTGCATCCAAAATGAGGCCAGAAGCGAGCTGTGTGGGCACGTCCTCCCTCTCCTCCACTTCCTGTTGTTCTGACTGTCTCTCCAGTTTCTCTGGGACTGGGCACGCGTGCAACTCTCTCTCCACTGCGTCAACGAGAGCACAACCCATTGGAAGGGAATGGTATGGCATGAGGAGACTTTGCAGCTGGTGAAAGAAGAAAGTCTTCCTCTGCTTCAGATATTCTTGTGGCCTTATGAATAAAACATGATTTTTTTCCCCAAAATGATACATTACCTCGTTAACAACCACCCCATTCTGCTCTGAGTGTTGCATTTCTGTGAATAATGTGCATGAAACTGACTTCTTTGTGCCTGGAAGTAAATGGGCTTTTAATTCAAAGGAATAATTTCTTAAAGTCCATATTCTTCATGGTAATATTCATTAAGTTCTTCTATTATACTGGGTGCAAGAAGAAAACTGGCAGTTGCATTGAAAGCAATGATAAGTTACCATTTTAATGATTCCTTATGTTGTGAGTAATTTATAAATCACTCGGTATCTTCTCAGCAAAGCTTGCCTTCTGTTTTTAAAACGTACCCTTTCGTATCCAACAAAGGGTTTCAGTGCAATAAGAATTAAGGTGTGTCTCTTAGCTTTTACCTGCAAGCAATAATGATGTTGTCAAGCGTTTCAGGTGAGACCAGCCCAGGATTTTGGGGTGGGGAAAGACACTCTGTTATACAGCATCTTCAGTGCTTCCCTCAGAGGGAGGCAGAGACACTTTGAAGGGCTGAGTATAAGGACATATACCAAGTGTCTTTTTAAATACTCACTAGAGCTGAGGGGGAGGGGAACAAGAACAGGCTTGTAACCATAACGCAGTTGGACTTGTATCTGAGAAGTCAGATGCCATGGATTGGCTCCCTCACCGAACGGCTGCTTTTCTGTTCCTTTTGCTGGTAAGTCAGATTTTAAAGCAGTATTTACAAACTCTGTGACTACGCCTGTTGAGTCTTCCTCAGAAGACCATTACATTTTACACTGTAAACTAGTCCCCCCAAAATATTATGAAATATACCAAAAAAACCTGAGGCTCTGCTCATTTTAAACAGCACTTCTGAACATTCTACAGAATTAATTTAGTTTTTCATCAAATAATGACAAATGTTACTTTCTTTGTTGACTTTCTGTATCTTCTTGATGTTCAATATGTGGCTTTCTCTGTTTAATGCCTGACTTTTCAGACAAATGTTGTCTGTGTCTACTATGTAAGGGATTACTGTTATTAATAAAGGACTTACCATTAAAATAATTGTAACGATTGGATATAATTTGGTCTGTATCTTTACTTTTTTATCAGTTGAAAGAATATATTTTTCTAAAGAATTCAGATCTCTTTTTCTAAACTGATTAAACTGATTAGCAAGAGCACTTCAGAGCTGACCAAATCCTACAGCTATACTCACGAGAGAAAAACCCCCAAAATTTAGTCGAGTAAAAATCAAAACTGGGCCTATTTTTTTCATATTACAAAGAATTCCTGTGTTGTATTGCATTAGTGTCTGAGCCGCCATGTGCTGAGCAAGTGAATGCATGATGAAAGTGTTGTTCTTTGGGTTTGTTTTTCTCACTGTAAGAGGAAAGTTGTGGCTATGGTCAAGTGGCATAGCTGTACTATGTGTTCATCAAGACACGGAAATTACCCAGAAGGGACTTAAAAGGGCTATGGAGGCCTTATTGCTCCTGCAATCTGATTTTTGTGTGGATTAATTTTACTCATCCGTGCTGCTTTTTTGAAACTAGGTAGAGGTTTAAGGCCTGGAAGATTGAGAAGAGTGGGATTTCTATTACAGTTATGTCCTTCTGTGATTTTCACGCAATTTTACATTTTACACAGTGTATTAGTAAGCATAAATGTTTATTAACTTCTCGTTACTGGCGTCTCTAGGAATGTTGTAGTCTGAGAAAAAGTGTGTGTTATAGAATATGAAATCCTAAAACTAATTTGAAAATATAATCCATTAATTTTAGCTGACAGCTCTGCGATCAGTGAAGTAGAACTAATTAGCACAGGGCAGCTGCCAAGCAAACAACAGCAAAACTTGGCAAAAGCAAGCTACAGTTTGGATAAGTTTCTGCTTGTTTAGGGCAGCGCAGAGATCATCTCTGAGAGTGGCTTGTTGCACATCGCTAACACCTCTGGATTTTCATGTTGCTCTACTGACTATCCATTTCATTCAGTGACCTGGTGATGCATACTCCCAAAGTGTCAGAGTTCAAAAAGCTTGAGTGTACCATGTCTAAGATCTGTCCATTCAAAAGAGATTTTACTGCTTTACTTTTCTTGGCTCTTCTGGAGCCATTTTCATTTTTTCAGTATATTATTGTTACAATTGTCAGTGATGAAGGGTATGTGTTGGGTCAGGAAAAAAGAGCAATCGTGAAAACTGCCATTATGTTTTGATGACTATCAAATATTTGAACTTCTACTGCCCAGACAAAACAACTGTAATTATTATGCATTCTTCTGCACGGCAATGTCCATGACGGCCTGTACAGCTTAATAGCATCTTTCAGCACTTTATAGAATGCTGACAGACAAACTGTAGAGAACAAATAAATTATAAATTTGTGTATCCAATTTTAGTGCATTCTGAGAAAGAGTCTTGGCTTTCAGCTTGATTAATCTTTCATGAAAATTAGCTGTCTGAATGGTTTGCCTGGTTAGTATATTGTTAATAAGTTGCCTCAAATAAAAGCACCGTGGAGTTCTGCATATTTTAGAACACTACTACACTTTTTTTAAAAAAAGAAAATTTACCAGCCCTTAAACTAGTAATTTTCTACATGGATTTCACCATTGGTGGGACTGATTCTGCAACCCTTGCTCACGTGACTTCAAAGGCATTATTCTCATGAGTAAGGGAGTTCTGTTTGTGATACTAGCGCAGACACGTTTTATGGAAATAACCTGTTTGATCAGGTATGACTCTTCTCCTGCCAGCTATCATGTGACAGCCAATAATTTTAAATTCACCACATCTCTTATGCACTTTTGTCTGGCTACATTTTCCCATGTGTTATCTACGCTCTTTTTTTTTTTTTCCCCTCCAGTTGTTAGGCTATGGTTACACCTCTTACTCATAACTTGGTTGCATATAAAAATATTAAGGGGCTAAACTGTCTCCTTGCATATGCACACGAAACATCTGCCAGGATTTAATCAGGAATTTGCAGGCTCTTCTGCCAAATAATTTTGTTGTAGAAATAGAAACTAAAACAATTCCACATTCAGGAATTATCTCCAAAGATAAGGTTCTTATGCCTGTAGTTTTACATTCCAAAGTAAAATGGCCGTTAAGCAAACATGCATTTGCAGTCAGAACACTCTAAGCCGTATCAGAATTCAGGTTTTATTGAGGAGATTTATTGAGGGCACTTAGCATGACTAATTTGAAAAACTCAAATTTGAATGATAATGGCATACACCCTAGATTAAAATTACTTTTCTGTTCATTTTTCTAATGGTTACTGTATAGGAATTCACTATATCTGTATGACTTAGCAGAACAGAAACAATTGCAGTGGAAACTTTCCCAAAGTGTTCCATTCTTTGAATAAAATTATTTCAAAATAAATGAAACTTTAGGATATATATTTTTCTACCTGACATAACCACTGTCATAATTCTGCTGAAGTAGCAGTGGATCCTGGGGGCAATACAAAATATTGACATCAGTTACTGACACAGGAACACCTGACTTCCTCTGAATTAGTAAACAAAATGCCAGAAAAATCATCCTGACAAACTTTCCCTTTAAACTGGAATAAGTACATCAATTAGTGACCTATGAAAATGGAAAGTATAGAAAAACGCCCCACAACGTTTCAATTAAAAAGTGATTAAATGGCATCTTTTAAAAATATGAGGTTTTGTCTTACGTTTGAACTCTGCTTCATATTACCTCATGTGCACTGATTTATCATTTTTAAAAGAGAGCCAGAATGAATAAAGGGAAGGGTTCATTATTGCAACCCTTTACTAATCAGAGCTTTGGATGAATACGAAAGATGTAAAAGTCCCAAAACGCTGACAGTACCAGAGCTGCCACTGCACCCTGATGACTAACGCAACACGTTTGAGTTCTCAGCACTCCTCCCATCCAGGCCAATAACAATACTGCTGTTGACTTCAAAGAGAGAAAAGCAGGTCCCATATGAATAATGCTGGGAAGATGTTAAAGGTGTGTTCAGTCATTTAGATTTGAGTAGGTGGAGGAGGGAGGACTCCATAATTGCATATAATATTGCTTGGCACTCAATTAATGATTAGTTAATTCTTGTTTGTAAATTGCTTTGAAGGTGCAAAGAACCATACACATCCTATGGGCCTACTTCTATTTCCAGTTACATCAGAATTAATCCAGAATAACTCCAGTGTGACTCTAAGGTGTCATTTTGGACACAGGGTTCAGATATCATTACAATAAGAGACAAGCTTTCAGACAGGACATTGTGCAAATGACAGCCACCATAAACCTGTTCCCTGACAGCATGTCTCCCAGCCCAAAACAGAAACAGCTTCTGCAGCCAGCCTTTAGCTTCTCTACATGTAGTTTCCTTTTTTTTTTCTTTTTCTCAGTCTCCCAGAGACTAACAGACCAGCAAATCTTGGCATCATTGTGATCAGCTCGCCTACCCCATGGTCCTCAGGATGCATCCCACACATTCCAGTGGCCCCTATTGCTTTAATTAATGTTAATCGCTGTGTCTATGGAAAGTGTTGTACTTGGATACTGGTTTAGAAGGAAATTTTTTTCACTACCTAGAAATATGATCGAGTTATCTGCTAAGAGACAGCACTTCTCTGCTGGAAATAGCACTAGAAAAAAAAAAGGTTTGCCTCCCAGGTAGATATTAGAAATAGGTAACTGATCTGGGGGAAGGCTTCTAACTGCTGGTGACAGCAGACAACAGGAAAGCAGTAGCTGGGGAGGCAGAGGAACCTCGATCCCCATATCAAGTTGGATAAGTATCATCTCAAAATTGTTGAGGTTGGTGAACTAGACAGCTTTTTCTGGTGTCTGCCTGCCCTCCTTCCTATAACACGGCAGTAACTGAGAGAGACATACCAAACACAGAGATTAAGTTCATCGGATCAGCCTTTTCACATAATAACACAAATCATACTAAAGATTCTGTATTCAAGATCTTCATTAGCAACAAGTAGCAGAACAAGCTTTTCCTTAGATAGCACAGGACACATGTGGAAATAAGGGGCTTAAATTTACGATCCCCAGCATCTGCAATGGACAAAGTCCTGACATTCTCATTACTGGTGCTCAAAAACAAAGGATGAGACTCCAGTGTAAAACACGTATTTTTCATTGTTTGAAAACAGGACTCCACACAGGCTGAAATCAAGTGTTTTATCAGTATTCATGTCCCTCAACAACAGAATTCTTTACAAGCATAGTTCTTATTTCAGAGGTACTCAGAAGAGTTTTTCAGTTAGGCCTGCAGAGTATGAGAGTGATATGTCTGGGTGTGAGTGATGTGTCTGGGTGTGAGTGATGTGTCTGGGTGTGAGGTATCAGTCTCACTGTTGAGTAACAGGATAGGCCACAGGACACAGACAGCAGACAAGACTCACTAACATCTCACTGAGAGGTGTATTCTCATACTTTGCTGGGTCAAGACAATTGCTTGCATGCCAGAAGGGATTTCAGCCCAAGGGTGGAGAGTATTTCATTGTGCTCACCAAAGAGTCTCTGCTCAACCAGTGGGATTGATTGATAAGTGACTATCCAGTTAGTGCTCTTTCTGGTAGACCTCATCACTCAGGTTCTCTCTGACGGTATAGTCTGCCCCTTTGACTTTTCCATGTTCTCCCAGGCTGCATGGGGGATTATAAAAGGACAGGCCTGAGCTCCTGTTGGGGTGGAAAAACCCTGCCATTTATCTGAAGTCTGATATTGTCCCTTCTCCAAGATGAGTAATGGCCACACATGAATTTGAACCCTATTCTGAAGCTCAAGATTTAAATAGTCACCAAGATATAAACTCAAAAGATGTATTAATGCTTTTAGTACAACATGAACATACTGTTATGATTTTCCTGCAGAGTACTTTTCTTAACCATTTATGTCAATAACTTGCTCAAAGAAACAAGGAAAAAAAAATCCTTAGCCTATGAATAGTCAAATAAATTTCAACATAATATGCACATCACATGGGCAAACCCACAGTCTAAACTCCCTCATTCAGAAGCCGATTAGGGCAGCCATTACGTGCCAAGGTCTCAGGGAATGTTCTGGGCAAGACCAAATCATTGGAGACATTGTTTTGTAAATGGCAGAGGGTGGACCTCTTGCAGAATAAAGGTAAATGGGGGAAAGAGAGCAAGCAGAAGAAGAATGAAGCTGCTATTCATTAATCTGTTCCATGTAAAAGGTTGCCTTAACATGAAGTAAGTGGAAAAAAGTCTGTGTCCATGTTCCAGCCTTGCCAGAACAATGTAATAAATTTGAAGTAAAGGAAAGTCCCATGATGTAAACCATAGGATAAAAGATTGCCACAGATTTTATCTAAGTACAACTGGCATAAAACAAACAAAAAAAGCTGTGGGAAATTATAAGGAAGTGGAAAATTCATAAATGCAGATGTTAACAATATCTTCTGAGCAAAGAAAAACTCTGAAATATTTTTTGAATCACCTGGATATTTTGTTTCTCCCAATGATGAATGAAAAAAGCATCCAGTCCTGCAAATCCCATATTCTCCACCTTTATTCTCTGAAGAAAGGAAAACCAGGTCCTAAACTCCAAAAAGATGCTCTGAAGAGGTTACACCTTATTTAGGAATAAGGTTAATTAAACTGTGCCTTCTTTTAAATTCTGCTAATCAAGAAACTGAGGCTTCTCTCATTTAAATTTTAATTTAAAAGTAATTATATATTGCATCTGATCCTGTCACCTTCATTTACTCAAGACTGGTTGCATAGTTAGGTCTCAAATCAAAGCCCACTGCACTCCAGGGAAATATGCTTGATGACTGCAGTTCTCTTTCCATCTTACTTTGAATGTCTTCAACTTCACTGGGAAGTTCCAAGAAAAATATTTTCATTCTTTTTGGTTAAAAAACCTAGTTAAGTATTCCAGGTTTATTGTGGACAAGGAAAAATAAAAAATAATTATTTAGGATAAATACTCCTTCTCTAGTTTCCTAGATATTTTGGTAACAACTCTTGCAAGCAGCTGAAGTGTTAAAACAGAAAAATCTGTGTGAAAGATGTATTCTAATGTAGGCATAGCTTGAAATATCTTATGGAGTGTCCATTCAAACTCAAAGTTCTGTCTTGAAAGACAGAATTAATTTTGAAGGTTTAAACTGTCAAGAAATTCAAGCGCTGGAGATAGAAAAAATTGAACTGCACAAAAGTCATCTCTGGAAGTCCTGTAGCTACTGCCTAGATAAGCTATTGCAATAGACTTGAGAAAAACTACTCCAGTCCTGCAGCATAACAATGTCTTGCAGTTGGGTTTTGCTTACTGCATCCTGCCTTCCATTTTTACAAGCCAACCTTTTTATTGTTCTTGCAGGTACTCTTGGATTTCAGCACAGGATTTCATGTAGAGGTAATATATATTTCATTAGAAACTGTTTTTCTGATCAAATGAAATGTAACCAATGAAAAAAATCAAGTGGAAAATACCAAACTGAAACACTACTGAAACTGAAGATTGAAAACATATTTAACTATTAAACAGCTGCAGGTAATAACCTGCTCACTCCCTTGAGAGAGCATTTCCTAAACCTAAATGAGTATCTCACACAAAGGAATAATTTTTAAACTAAACATGTACACTCTTAGAGTTTGGGACTCGCAGACATGTAAAAAAACACACGGTCTGCAAAAATCACTTTCCTCCTTATTACTGAAAATTCGAATTGTCTGAATTAATTTAAAATGGATTGATATCATATGACATTGGAACTCTGTGTCAAAGGTAAAAGAATGGGATGAAAATGGAATGGCAAGATGGAAAACCTTCAGAAGACAAAAACGTGAATGGATCAAATTTGCAGCAGCTTGTAGAGAAGGAGAAGATAATTCTAAGAGGAACCCAATTGCCAGAGTAAGTAGAAAAAACCCAAAAGTTTCACTGACGAGGACGTTTTTTGCAAAGACAGGCTGATAAAAGCAGAGAGATTCAAAAATATATTTGCTTAGAGTAGCTGAAGCACGGAATGCAGAATAAAAGCAAGATGATGCAATATTTCCAGCTCTGTTGAGACAGTCTCAGAAAGTGAGCCTATGTGGCTGCTGAGGAGTGACCAGAGGCTTCCTAGAACATTGCCATCAGTCTACTTCCTGGGCAGCTCCAAATGGTGTCTTTGCATGCAGCGTCTGTGTACCAGAGCACAATATTTTTCTTTTGTCTCTCACCCTGATAAACTCCTAAGCAGAAGTTCAAGCATTGTGCATGACTTTTGTGGGAAACAGAGCAAAGACGGTATCTTCCTCTCCTGTCCTTTCACTTACTGAGGTCCAGCCACAGTGTGATAGTCTTGGAGGTTTCTCTCTTCACTTGCCTGCCAGTCGTAAGGGAAAGCCTCTCCAGCACTTAAGGGGAGATGGATGTCTAGGTTAATTGTTTAGTAGAAGAACCTTCCATTCGTCCTGTCAACTGAACCTTGTGAAAGGTGGTTGAGAAACAGGAAGTATATAGAATGTTTTACAGGAACTAAGAATAGGAGAAAAAGCCCTGCAGGTATCCTCAGTAAACTTCCATAAATTATGATTTGTTGCCGTAGATCCGATCAGACTGTGAAGAAAACAATCCAGTCACGTACAGCATCTCTGGAGTTGGAATTGATCGTGCGCCCTATGGAATATTTGTTGTTAACCCAAGAACAGGAGAAATTAATATAACATCAATAGTGGATAGGGAAGTAACACCAGTATTTGTTGTAAGTACTCCCCTTTTTTATACCTTTATGATGATGGATCCCGGCTGGGGCAGACAACAAGTTAATTTGTTTCAGATTGCTACTTTGCTTACTTTTGGTTTTAAAATTAGTAAATCTCTTTATCTAGATACGTTGCTTTGCTAAACACTCAGTGACAGGTATGGATTTGGAACCACCTCTTGAACTTCGAGTCAGAGTTCTGGATATAAATGACAACCCTCCTGTATTCGCACAAACTGTATTTACAGGATCTATTGAAGAGAGCAGTATGGACAGTAAGTAACCATGCTATGCCTTTATAGTAGTGCTAGTGAAGCTCCCAGAACACAATAAATATAAACCTGGGATGTTCACTCTGCTTGTTCTTAGGCAATGACATAGGTTGGCCAGGGCTACTGCAGAGGAAGGAGCACCAGATGCTTCTCCAAGTGCTATTTGAGACAGAGTCTGAGTTCATTGCTATAAATTAAGCAGCAGTGCTTCCTTCCCCCTTTCCTCCCACACATAAATGCTGAATGTTCCAGTTTCTAACCATGCTATTATGCAAATTCTTTCAGATGTGAAAATGAAAAATAAATCAGTTCATTCAGGAAATAAAAATAACCCTACACTTACACTTATTTCCTTAGAGGATATATAAAACACATTTTTTCCCATTTTTCTCTTTCAAATATTTGTATTTGTAGCCTGTGTATTGCAGTTGCAGTAAAATATTACTAAATAAACCCTTACTTAAATTATTAAAATGGGTTTTTTTACTAAAAGTAGAGAAATCAACTGTGGAAATGGCCTATAACACTCATTTTCTACTTTACAGAAATTCTCATTTTAAAACCGTGGCAATTTTTTACATTAATATTTACAAGCTTAGTACTTAATGTATTTACATATTCCCTATGGTGATTTCAAGAAGTTCAGTGAAAAGCTGCGTTATTCCATTTGACCTTGATTTTGAATTAATTTAAAGTCATTAACACTTGGAATCAGTATTAAAAAACTAAATATTTTTTTTCTTTTTCAATGTTAATTAAAGCCTTTTATCATTTTCATGCAAGTTTTAGCACTGTGTTGATGAATTATTTGCAGGAATACAACAGATTTTCTGATTTTTTTTTTAATTATTTGTTATTCTTAGACACACTGGTGATGAAAATCATTGCAACGGATGCAGATGAACCTAATCACTTGAATTCTAAAATTGCCTTCAAGATAGAGAGTCAGGAACCTTCAGGTCCACCCATGTTCATTATGAATAAATACACTGGAGAACTGCATCTTGCCAATTATCTTGACAGAGAGGTAACATTTCCCTTTCCAAAGTTAAATAACATGATTTTTAGGTGCATATGTGTTATGAGAGCATGACAGAAAATAAAAAGTTGTGTTTTTTGCAAAAATTATTGGACAAATGCATGTTTTCAATGTTTTACAATAAAATGTCTGAGGCAAATTCCCATATTAGGGAATAGTAGCAAGACATGAGTATTTATAAGATGCACAGTTGGTCTTCTAACACACTGATCTCTCTTTTTGCAACAGCAACATAGTAGCTACACTCTTGTTGTGAAGGCATCAGACCGGGATGGAGCTGCAGATGGAATATCATCCCTTTGTAGCTGTAACGTTAAAGTTATTGATGTCAATGACAACTTTCCAACTCTTGCTCAAAGCTCTGTAAGTTTTCAATACCAAAAGCAACATAACTGTTTTAAAACCCTGTTAAAAAACTTTATTGATAAGAGAGCGCTTACTAACCCATGGAGCACTTTCACATTTGAATTCTTCACTGGAATAAGAGGGTTTTTCCCTTGAAGTGTGCTCAAAACACAGTCCATCACTTGTGCACCAATTCTGCTAACATACACATAGATTATTTTTGCATTCAGAGAAGTCAATCCCGGCACTGTCTGGACTGACTTCTTTGTATTCAGAGAAATCCAGTAATTCAGGTGTCCAGACCCTGCAGTGTGGCCAGATTATGCAGACTAACCCGGTCTTCTTAAGATCTCTTCCCATAGAAAGCACAAATCCTCTCCCTCTAAGATACCTCTTGAGCAAACACTTGAGATGACACAGGTTTTTAGATCTGCAACCAGAATCACAATTGAATACATGTTTTTTTATTAAATTCGCATGGGCTGTGCACAGGACATCCTTCAAAAGAATCTCTGCAGAGAGCTATGTTTTCCTCACATTATATATATATTAGTTTGCTAACAGGTACTTATCTGTCATTCCAGTTTTCAGCAAGCATTTCAGAAAATTCACTCAGTTCAGAACTGCTACGAATACAAGCTCTGGATGCTGATGAAGAGTTTACAGACAACTGGTTAGCAGAGTTTTTCTTTATATCTGGTAATGAAGATAACTGTTTTGAAATTGTTACAGATCGAGCTACAAATCAAGGAATCCTTAGAGTAATTAAGGTATGGATAAATATTGTGATTCAACTCTTGAAATAATCATCCTAAACTAGTTTTAATTAATTGTTAACAAAATTAAATGGCCAGCAAAAACATTGTCACTCAACCATTTAAAACAAAAAAAATTTTTAAATAAAATGAAAGAACTTTTATGGATTATCTACTTCTCTGTGGTTTATCTTTTAGGAACTGGACTATGAACAGCTCCAAACCCACTCACTGATGATTGGTGTCAGGAACGTAGCTGCCTTCCACCACTCTGTTGCAC
Organism: Pseudotriccus pelzelni; assembly: GCA_035584735.1. NCBI lineage: Eukaryota > Metazoa > Chordata > Aves > Passeriformes > Tyrannidae > Pseudotriccus > Pseudotriccus pelzelni. The sequence continues at coordinate 106,994,427 of JAWMRA010000078.1, forward strand.
AAGAGTACCAAATATATGGAACACCCCTCACAATAGAAGTAAAAAATGTGATTGAACCACCGAAGTTTCACCCATCTTCAGTTGTGTTTTCTTTATCAGAGGGCACAAGAGTGAACTATGTTGTAGGGACATACACAGCCATCGATGAGGATACAAGAGCTATTGCATCAAATGTTGTGTAAGCTCTGCTCTGCTTAACTTCCTGGATGGAATAATTCTTTTGAGATTTCAGTGGGATGAGGAATAGGTATTTTAAAGCATGCTTTAAAAAAACAATTTAAAATTGCAGTCATCGATTGGCAATAGAATAATAGCAATACAATGATATATCATTCAGCCCTTTTTTGTCCTACAATTGCTTTCTGTTCTGACCTACTTTCCTTAGCCTTATGTACAAGACAAAGAAAATAACACTTTTCCAATAGGCTGTAACTTATACAAATAAAACAGGTGAGGTTTTTTTTTCTTATCCGGCTTAAGAATATTTTTTCTTGAAATGTTTGCTACAAATAGGGAATATGTTAGCATCTCTGAAAAAGCAAACAGAAAATCCCAATAATGGCCAGTATTATCCAATCAGAATAGAAGAGATCACTACCAGCTTATTCTATACTAAGAAAAAAAAATATTTGACACTTATTTCCCTTGAAATTGATTATAATAACTGTGATCAGAATTTGGTTTTTAATTTTTATACAAAGAAATACAGCTTATTTACAAAGGTTTGGAAAAAATCATAAAACAGAGAAATGTGTTAGCAAATACAACTCTAGAACATTACAGGAAGAGCTGTGGATTTAACCACTGATATCAACAAGGATTCTAATAAATACTTACAGAATCCAGAGAGATTTAATTTCAAAACTATGGCGCCACTTGCAAAACGCAATGGGCTTTTACACATCTACTTTATTCCTAATCACTTTTCTGGCATGCATTTTTTGAAGCCTACATGAATTTTGCTTGAACAGGGTGAAATGCAACAGGACCTAGCACAGCCTAAACAAAAATGTTCCAAAGCGCCAAATATTATTTGCAAAATAAATATGCCATTCATGTATTCATAACATAATGCTGAGTATTTTCACTTCACCAAACACAGATATAGTATAGGACGTGATCCAGCTGCCTGGTTCAGAATCAATCAAAACACTGGCGAAATCACACTCAACAAAGCTATTAACCGGGAATCAGTCTATGTCATCAATGGGCAGTACAAAGCAGAGGTTCTGGCTATCACCAGAGGTAAGAAAAGAGATTAAGTTTTCAGACAGAAAACTCTTTTTGTTTCAGACTTCTGTCAATGTTTTTTTCCTGTTTCTAGTTTTCCAACCCAAACTGCATCATTTACAGTATCAATACTCCCTCCTGACCACAAATATCTTCTTTTTACAGGGGTTCCTCGATATACTGCTACGGGCACCATTGTGCTTTCAATTGATGACATCAATGCCAACTGCCCAACTATTAATACTGAATTAAGGAAAGTATGTATGCATTCGCCATCAGTGATTATCACAGCAAAGCACAGGGATGGAGATCTGTATGCTACACCCTTTACATTCACCATACACGGTGAACCTCAAACTACATGGATAATCAGATCAATAAATGGTAAATTAACCTATATTTCTTAACAGAATAAACCATAGTAACAAGTTCTTATATAACTGAGTAGGATAATATTTTATTAACAAAAAAACCAGTTATTAGAATCTATTCTAATCTCACTTTTGTGTGATTTTATGCTCATATGGATCCAAGAAGTTGCTCCATATCTGCTTATAAATATATAAAATCATGTTACAACTAGAATCAGAATTATTACATGTTTTTTAAAGAAAACAGAGAATTTAAGAAAAAATAGTGCAGCAAAACTGTACTTTGATATAATTATATACATAGTTATAACCAATATAGTTATAACTATTTTATAGACATATATATTTTTTTATATATATATATGGTTATAACCAAGATAGTTATAACCAACAACCATAGTTATTGGTCAAAACATAATGAGTAAATCAAAAGCAGTAATTTGATACTTTTTATTTCTACAGTATCTAAAAAATCCTAAGCATATGACAAAACTCTCAAAATTTTGTACTAAAGAATAAAGTCTTTAGTTGGCAGAGCTTTACTTACATGAGAGACATGTGAAAATGGCAAATAAAAACTACAATTTTTGTAATTTATTGTACCAATTAGACTTACTTGTATTTCTGCAAAAACTGTTTTAGTCATTGTCCAGTGGAGCTTTTCCAGTTTCTTCCAATAGGACATGACAAACTAATGAATTAATGAAATCTCACACACTACTAAATGACAGAATTTGCATAACTTACTGCATGCATAGAAGACTACATTAAATGTTAAATATCACAGTTACAACTATTCTTGAGTCCTAAGCAAATGCATCTGTGTTACTTTAAATTTTTTAAACCTACTGGAAAAGCTTTTGAAAAACATATTTAAATTCCTTGTGAGAGGAAAAAGAAATGTATAAAACTTGCCATTTTTATGTTTACCATTGTGCAAATAAAAATCAGTAAAAGCAGCAGTAGAAATAAAAAAGTGAATTTCCCCTTTTGTATTTCTCAAGCTTAAAAGTGATAACTAGACTGATCTGGCTCAGGTTTTACAAAAGAAAATCTAGCATAGATGAGTATCATAAGCTTCAGCTTTGAATAAGTGTTGTATATGCATAAGTAACCGAAGATCTTAGAAAGCGAACTCTTAGTCTCATATTCTGTTCTACGAACACAACTAACAAAAAGTAGAGATTTGTAGAGCATTTATAGTCAATACCTTCATCTAAGCATTTTTCTCTTTTTTTTCCTCCCCAAAGCTTCCTCTGCAGAACTAGTGAGTCAGAACATTGACTTTTACCTTTATAGGATCTATGTCACTGTAAGAGACAGCCAAGGCCGACGCTGCCCTAGACCACATATAATTCCTGTGCAAGCTTGTCAGTGTGATAGTCGGAATTACTGCACCAGTGGGGCCACAAAAATAATTATCATCGGTGGTGGTGGCGGTGCTGCTGGTGGTGGAGCTGGTGGTGGTGGAGCTGGTGGTGGCACTGATATTGGTGGTGGTGGAGGAGGCCGGGAAGATGGAGGAGGACAAGGTGGTGGTGGTGGTGGTCAGACTAGACCTGGAGGAGGAGATTATGAGGACCACACAGACTGGCAGGGTTATACGGATGGATACGGTGGAGGTGAGGAAGGATATACTGCATCCACTGATTACGGTTATGCTGGAAATGAAAATTATGGCAGAGATTACCAATCACCTACCACACTTAGCGGTGCTGCCATTGGCCTGATGTTTCTTGGCGGATTAATATTTGTTCGTAAGTATAAAATTAAGGAAACAATTTTGTTACCTTTCTGAAAATGTATTTTTTTAATTCTTCTAAAACAAGGTGACTTTTCAGGTTGGTTGTCAGTCTGCTGGCTCCTATGGGCCATTTGACAAGAAAAATTTGTCTTTTAAATTAAAAGAATTTTTATATATTTTATGTTATACACATTTACATAGACACTTCATTCAGAAATAACTAATTCCTTCCTAAAACTTAGGGTTTGTTTTTTTTCTTAAGATGTTATTTAGTTCTCAAACCATCAGACAAAGCTGTTCAGTCACTTAAAATTTAGATTTTGCAATTTGTCCTTCCATTACATTCACAGGAGAAATGGACAAGTATCAGCTTCAGGCTGGGTAAGAAATGATGTAAAGAACAAGGTTCCTTTGAACTCAGAGACAGATTTCAGTAGCAGAACAATAAATACTATCATCTTAGATTTTGACACTTTTGGCTATTGCTTCCAAATATTATATCTATTAAAAACAATTAGTATTTCTTATAACAGGATCAAAACAGAACATTCATTCATATGTCCTACTATTTTGAAGAAGTATGAGTTCATGGACAAGAATGACTCGAGTTAGAATTTATGCAAGCAATTATTTCTCAGAACATCACAATCAGATATGATGGACCCTCTCTCACGGCTTGGGCATCAAGTAATCAACATCTAAAATTTCCCATTGAAGAAATACTGACTAAAAAAAATGAGGATATGGATTTTTTTACCCCTGATTTTTTTCAGGAGCGGGGTTTGTTTGGGGTTTTGATCTTTCATTAGTGGGAATCAACAAACACAAAAGTTTGGAGTGGCAAGTGCTGTGTCATGTGTAGTTGCCAGGTGACTAATGCTACAGGACAGGCTGTCATTCTGCCTTTGGGAATCTCCTCTCCTAGTTGGTAGTCTGGACTAAATATGTCCTTAGTAGTGCACTGTGAGGCAGCACTTTGTACACTGTTTAGCCTTTCCCCCTTTTCTTTTCAGTTCACTTTGATGTTTAAATGATCAGAGGGCTGGAATGACTCTCCTATGAAGACAGGTTGAAAGAGTTGGGACTGTTCAAGCTGGAAAAGGCTACAGGGACACCTCAGAATAGCTTTCCAATACCTAAAGAGGGCCTACAAGAAAGCTGGAGAGGGACTTTTTACAAGGGCATGTAGTGATAGGACAAGGGGAAATGGCTTTAAACTGAAAGAGGTTAGGTTTTGGAAGAAATTCTTTAATGTGGCAGTGATAAGATACAGACATAGGTTGCCCAGACAAGCTGTGAATGCCTCGCCCCTGGAATTGTTCAAGGCCAGGCTGGAAGGGGGCTTTGAGACAAATGGATGATGGATGATGCCCATGGCAAAGGGGTTGGGACTAGATGATCTTTAAGGTCTTTTCCAATCCAAACCATTCTATGATTTTTTGAATTAATATTGCATTGCCTTTTTAAAATGAGCAGTGTTTTCAATGTTAGTATTTACAGAATTCTGCAATTTCCTTCACTGTGCTCTTCAAACAACACAGCATAACACAGCACACTGGGAAACCTGACTCACTCTTTGCAAATATTTGTTCAAAAGTGGGCTTAGGGTTTGCCTCTGTTGTTTTTTCAAATCAAGCATTATGTATGTGTGATGTGAAAATTGCAACTGGAGCCTTAGTCAAAGATCACTATAGTCAGATGGATATCTCTCCACTGAGTCTCATAAGTCTATTATTACTAATGTGTATTTCTTTTCAATTACAATATTTGAAGAGACAAATGTATGCTCATACATCAGGAATGAATAGCACTAAGTGCTATACATAGCAAGACTGGTCCTGTTTGTTTAATTTTCATATGTATGCAACTCATATTGATTTGGTTGAGACAGATCAAAGTCTGTTCCCAGGTCTATAGGCATAAATTTGGAGTAACAGCCCTACTCCACCCCTGTGTTGCTCTGCTATAACTAAAGGTACAAATTATTCTGAATTTCTAAATACATTCCTTTTGAAAAGCAGCTAATGATTCTGCAAGCCGGACTTGCAGGCTGCTTGGTTTGAAACATTTTAAACACATATTTTCAAAAGTGTGTGAGCACCTGCCCTCTGGGAAAAGCAGCTATTCCTATGAGGAAGAGATGTCCTAAATCCCCATTTCCTGTTCCTTTCCTGTTAAGTGATTCAAATTTTGATGTCAATGAGCGACTGTTGTGGCTGTGGACGTGGCGCTGCAGGTGGAGTTGGAACTGGATTTGAACCTGTACCTGAATGCACAGAAGGGGCAATTCATCCATGGGGAATAGAAGGTGCACAGCCTGAAGACAGGGTCAGTACATTCCATGGTTCTAAACTCAGAAGTACCTCATATTTAAAGAAAAAACTGCATTTGACTACAGAAAGTAATTGTAGCGGTGTGTTTTCTAAAATAAGTCTGGCATTGTCAACAGTTGCCAGGCAGATATGAAAGGTGATAATAAACATTCCCAGATGGTGTTTGTGTGCTTTAAGTTGTGTTCAGTTAGCTTGGCACAACAATTTGGTGTTACTATTCCCTCAGATGAAACACAACAACTAGCAAACTTCTTCAGTGCAAATTTAGGACAGAGTAACACAAACCACCCTCACTGATCACTGTTTATGTTGAAGATGAAAAAAAATTGTACTCTTTTGTTCAGTTTGGCTTTGGTTTTGGTTTGGTTTTGGGTTTAATTTGGTGTTGTTTTTATGGGGATGATAATTAAGAGCTCTCCCCAGAGAGATAGTCATGGCAATGGATCTGACAGAGTTCAAGAACTATTTGGACAATACTCTCAGGCACATGGTGTGACTCTTGGGGATGGTCCTGTGCAGAGCCAGGAGTTGGACTCGATGATGCTTCTGAGTGCCTTCCAACTTGGTATATTCTGTGATTCTGTGATTAACAGTCTGGACTGCTAATTCCTTAGCATGATTCACAAAGTCTTGGTCTTCACATGGGAATTTCAAGGTCATCACTAAAGGAGTCAAAATGTTGTTTTCCAGGATGTCTCACATATTCTTGCCCCAACAACAGCTGCAGGAGGTGATTTTGGTGAACCCTCTGGTAAGCAGATCCCAAAATCTTCTATGTACACTGTCATAAATCTATCTTTCAGAACTTCATGCCTTGTGATTCATGGAGCACTTTAGTTTCCCAGCTATAACACAACCCTTCCAATCTTACATCTGCAGATAGTCAAACTGATGCTAGTAGAACCTCCAGTATGAATAAAGAACCTGAGGGTTGAGCTTTTGAGGCTTTCAAATCTCAGGCAATTTTTCTTTATCATTCCAGCTACTGAATGGAGGGTCTTTTCCAGACACCAGTTTTAGCAGAAATCAGTTCTGAGACCAGAATAAGGAAATTTGCTTTCATAACTCAGCATGAAAGGTCCCCATTTTCCAGGCTCTGCTTCCCACAAGAGAGAATGTCAAGTAGCTAGGTAGTTACTGACTATTTGTGCATTAATCTAGACAGAAATCTGGTACACAGCACAATAAATTTATGCTTCTGAGCTAAGATTCCCCCAGGAATTCGATGACCATAGAGAATAAGTCAAACTGTGCAGTGCCACTTCCTCTTTGTCCCTCATTCCTTGCATGACAAAAGGAAGGAAGGATGTTGGCACAGATCCATTTTCACTAGCTTCTGACAGGAAGAAATGTTACTCTGCAGGACAACTTCTCTGCTGACTATTACTAATACAAAAATGTTCTCATATGTTTTCATTTCATAAAAATGAAAAAAAATATAATTTAGCCTATGTTTCTTAATGTAACCATAGTCAAGGCTACTGTATGCAACTCTATTATCATAAAATATGCTGATCATTGAGACCACTCTTTCCTTGTTATCAATATATGAAAAAATTTGGAGAAGATAAAATCCTGTGAGTATTCCTTTATAACTTATTGTGAAGATTTCATTTCATTCTGTATTATAAGTCAGTGGTTATTTTGATCCACTATTGTTCTCTCTAATCCCCCTTAAAAATCTAACCACTAGAAAATGTGAAAGGAGTAACAAAGCTCTTTTTATTTTTTCTAAGACCTTAAGGCAAAATAGTTTTAACCCTGATGTGATCATAAATATACATTTCGTTATTTGCATGACTATCCATAAGAATATCTGATTTTCTAATGCAAACCCCATGACAGCATATATGTACATCAGGCAGAAGAATGTCTCCAGTCAATGACAGAAGTAAATAATTGATTTACTAAAGCACATATGAACGTGCTTCCTAGCCTCAGGAATAAAATCAAGGTCTTAGATGTCTACTAATATGTGCTTAATTATTATTCCAGGTTTGATGCTTCTATGTATCTGTGACTGAAAGTGGTCTAAAATATGTTTAGAGACTCGATAGTGTCATTAGAGTATTTATAAAAACAACAGGTGAATTCTGTGCAAATTTTATTAGAGCAGAGGAAGGATAACTTTTTCTGTTTTCAGAGATATACAATAACACGTATGGAGGAGGAGGAGTAGTAGCTTCTGGTGTTGAAGAAACTACAGGGGTTGGCTATGGCACTGGTACTGGTTACGGAACAGCTGGAGGAATTTCTGGAACAGGGGAAGTAAAAGGGTCAATTGGAGGAACAATAAAAGAGTATCGAGAAGGAGGAGTGAACATGGCCTTCCTGGACAACTATTTCTCTGAGGTAATTAGTTGATATTCTTTGAGTTACATCTGTGAGACTACTTTTTATCAGATTCTCCAGCCGAGGTTACGTGGTGGAAATCCAAATTAAATCTAATCAATATGAAACTTCCAGGGTATAGGACTGATGTAAAAGCAAAGGTGACTGGACAGGTAGGAAAAATTACAACACTAGTAGTAGTACTGCCTTTGAGCTGCTGCTATGGTAGATTTGATTGTTCAACAGCCTTTTTGTAAACTGATGAACACACTGCAGGTATGTGTAAAAAGCTACTTCATTATTTCAGTTCCATAAGTGGCCACCAAATTCATGTATTTTTCACCTTTTTCAGTGTGTAAAGAGATAATAACCTTGTGAAATTGTTCACTCCTACTTCCTGTACAGCTTGAAGTGACTTTAACCCCTAAAGAACTGTGAACATCAGTTCACTTTTTTCCTAATTTTTTTGCCATTTCTGTTCACTGAAAGACTTGTGAACTGCTAAGCACACCAATATGCAGTTTTGCCATTGACAACACATGAATTAGCCTTTAAACATGGTATAAAAAGAAGGTATGGAATTTACACAATTAATGGCTTCATGGGATATATTTTCATAACAGACATGAACTGTGAGGCATAAATGTTATAATTGCATATGTTACAAAAATATCAGTTAGTGTATAAGGATTGCTATATTTCAAAATCTAAACAAGGTTCAGTGGAGGAGAGGACAGAGTAGTCTTGATGTCCTGAGCATGGACTTTTCCCAGATCACAGTTAATAATTGTCTGGCAGCCATGGGCTTCCACAGATTACTCCTCCTACTGACCATCTCAATCCCTAAACTCTCTGACTCTCCCTCCCAGACCTCCCCTTCCACTGTTTCCTGCTTCCTCCAATCTCACCATGCAGTCACTTTTAATTCTCCTCTTTCCTGCTTGTTCTCTCTGCATCAACTACTTCAGGATCCCCAACACTATCCTAAATCAGCAATCTCCTTCCTGTTCAAAATGGACTCCAAGTTCACCAAGTTTTTCCCACAGTGGCCAGTCCTCCATCCCATCCCTTCTGTCCTGGCCTCATTCCTCTTCCTAACACTTTGTTCACATAGTGCTGCCCAAAGAGTGCATTCATTCATCCATCTCCCTTGCCCTCCAGTCAGATCCACTGATGGCAGACCAAATTTGAGATGCTAAACGTTGGCAGAAACAAGAATAAAACACAGTAATGTTTGAATAAAACTTATTTCAAGGTTGAAAAATGTTGATGGTATAATCTGTCCGGTTGATGTCCTGTTTTTCAAGTCAGCTGGGCCTTACTGTGGTTAGGGAAACATTATTGTGGTTTGAGTACTCATGGTTAAAAGCCTGACGAAAAGTCATTCTGTTCTCCTTTTCCTTTTTTTTTTTTTATTTTCCTGTTTTTGCAAACTACAGAAAGCATTTGTGTATGCAGATGAAGATGAAGGTCGGCCAGCAAATGACTGCCTATTAATCTATGATCATGAAGGAGTCGGTACTCCTGTTGGCTCTGTGGGTTGCTGCAGCTTTATTGGAGAAGATACAGATGAAACGTATTTGGATACATTAGGACCAAAATTTAGGACCCTGGCAGAGATCTGTCTGGGCAAAGAGATCGAACCATTCCCTGATGTCAACCTGCCCTGGCCAGGCGTCAACGTTGCCTTTCCCAACCCTGAAAGTGATCTAAACCTCCCACCGCCTGGAACCACCATCGTTGTCAACGGAAGTGCCCCTATGCCTCCCCCAGTTGGCACTACAACGGTTGTTACCGAAAACACCTACACATCTGGGTCAACCATACAGCCCCCAAGGCCGATGCCAGATCCTTTGCTCCACGGCAACATGACGGTGACTGAGACCTATACCTCTGGCTCCCCCTCTCTTTGCGTTGACCCTCTGCGGGCATCCAACGTCGTCGTAACGGAGAGGGTTGTCGGTCCTGCATCTGCCTCTGATTTGCGTGGCATGCTAGATATCCCCGATCTCACAGATGGGTCCAATGTTATCGTCACCGAAAGAGTAATCGCGCCTAACTCCCGGCTTCCAGCGTCTCTGAGCATTCCCGATCTGGTAGATGGGTCAAATGTGGTAGTGACGGAAAGGGTGTTCAGGCCTGCCTCTGGCATGCCAGGCAGCCTAATAAATATTCCCTCAGAGTTATCAAATGCCCACAATGTGGTGGTCACCGAGAGAGTAGTGTCAGGGTCTGGCATGAGCAGCCTGGGAGGAGCAAGCCTGGGGGGGGCAAATCTGGGGGGCCTGAGCAGCACAGGTCAGATGCTCAGTGCTGACTGTCACCTTGGACAGGCAATGGGCACGGCATCTCCAGGCACCTCCCGGAGACGAGTGACAAAGTACAGCACCGTGCAGTACTCTAGTCAGTAAGGCCTCTGCCAATGCCCCTTCCCGCTGAAATCGCCGTTTGCACTGACACCCATCAAGAATATTGTTATTATTTATAACTAAGAAATAGCGCTAAAATTTCAGGGATTCCTACTTGTGTGAGGATTTCTGAAGGGTGCCCCATTTCAAGGTCAAATGCAGGACTTTTTCAGTGAAGGGAAAGCAGAAGTTAGCTTTAAATTTATTTATTTCTCTCCACCTAGCTCTACAAGTGTACAAACAGACATTAATGTTTGTGGAGAGGGATTTGATTACAGAGCAGAGCACTGAGAGATGATCCTTGTGTGCATACAATACATCATGAATTAACATCATACAAGAGAGTGTTAAAGTACTATGCTGCTAAGTGATCTCCCACAATAAGCAGATTTGGGTTAATAGCCCCTCACTGACAAGAAAGCAAAAGAATGTAATTAATAATTAGTCAACTCAAGACTAAATAAGCACTTTCAAACTCATCATTTTACTTTACATGTAATTCAAGAAGCGCTACAAAACGGCACTTTCAACCATTTTCCCATCACCAACAATAGTTATAAATAATAATTATATAAACATAACACATTTTCATTGCTTTTTGAAGTTCTCAGTAAAACAAACACTCTGCCACAGCCTGCCATGCTGTTACTCTCATGGTGAGGAGCATGACCAGCGATTCTTTGCAGCTGGTGCTGCCGTGTTGACACTGTCACCCGGGAAGATGTTGGGTTTCATCTTTTCTCCATTGCCACTAACAGCTTTGCTTAAATATTAAAGGACTTCAGCAACAACCAGGAACTCTTAGTCAGAATTTGGTGCCAAACCATGACTACCATTCAAATCTCCAATGTCAGGTTACGCTAAGAGGGCTGTAATACACCGTGCCAATTCTCTTTTCTAATACTGACAAGAAAAGAAAGTCTTTGAAGCTTTGTGATGTTAGGAGGCAATAGCAAGTATTGTATCACTGACACTGGTAGCTGAAGTATTCCTGAAAAGAAAAAAGCACTGTAAGCAGTACAAATTTGCTAATAAGCAATGTGGAGAATTTTTATTTCATATGTCAATGTATTTTGCATTGATATTTTGAAAGTTTATTTGAATGTATTAATTGAAAAAGTCTTTATGGTTCTATAATTCTAATTAAATCTGGCTTTTATTTTCCCACAAAAACAGCTCTACTGGACTCTGTTATTCTGGTAGTACCTTAACGTGGCTTAGAATACAATCTGAAGGAGCAAAATACTGAAATATAATTTCTATCTCATTTTACTTCTGTAACATATGTATAGTAACCCTAGTGTATGCAACACCACTTCAGTGTAAATAAAATAGAGTTATAGAGAGAGACTAGCTTTTATTGCTCGACCACCAAATTAGTAGTTACCCTCAAGTTTTATTCTTCAGCTTTGACAGATAGGTCACTGAAAAGTTTAAGAGTTGTGTGTGAACCTCCCACTCCATAAAATGGAAAATAAATTTGTGCATCCAGATTAACTTATCTCAGAAGAAATGGATGACAAGTTTCTGAGTCTGATATCAAGAAAGGCTTTTTTAAAAGATGTTTTTCAAAATGCAACTAGACCTGCTGTCAGTAACAACCTGCAGTGCCCTCTGAGTCAGTGCCAGTGCCATTAACAACAGTAATCCCTAGGAGTTATGACCAAATCCAAGGCTACCTTGAGAAAAGGTCCCTTCCATAGCCTCAATTTCTTTTCTAAAGCAGCTGTGCATGCTAAATGCTCTTCCCATAATATCTGTGGTATTGCTGGGTTTGCTTCTTTCTCTAGCCTTGCTTATCTCAAGCATCACTAAAACTGCATTGACTTCAGAGGGATTAGTCTCTCCTATAAGTTACGCACCAATTGTAATTATGGTTCCTGGAACCATTCTTTAGAGAAGGAAAAGAGGTACAAATATATAAAACTATATCCTTTTATATCTGGAGAATTTGTGTGGAAAACACTAAAATGCTGACAAGCTCCCTTTCATTTTTGTAACCACCTGTTCACATAAAAAACATCAAACTCTTGAAATATATATGACTCTTGGGACATTTAGTAAGCCTATGCAATACAGCCAAAGCCCACTAGAGAAATTTTTTAATGTAAAAAAAAAAAAAGAAGTCTTGTGTAAATATTTCCATAATTGTCTTATGCACATCAGACATATTTTTCCTAATTGTGTTCAAAGTAATAAAATTAGTCCTCAGGTGCACATGCTGAATGCCTTGAATAGGAACGTTGTGTGAAGTATGAGTGTCTGCACTGTGGTCTCTTGCATGTCTGGAAATAGAAAGGGGAAGAATTAATAGAGAAAAAAATGTTGTTTCAAAGGACAGATTTTGGTTCTGTAGTGGTTGTCTACTTCTAGTACTATCTTTCACCAACTTTTTAATTATCAATTATTGTTTAATATGATTTCTTGAAACATTTCTAGCATCTTAATATTGGTTTCTCACATCAAACAGCAATTATATTATCCCTCAGTGCATTTCCAGTGCACTTCTGAATATTAATTCCTATTGCTGTGTAACTTTTACAAACTTTCTTAAAATTGTTCTCTTAGTGAAATTAGGATATTTTTAGACTACTACAAATTGCAGGGAAAAGAAATTTATCTGAAGATGTGAACAAATCCTTGGTTTATTAAATATTCTCTGCAAATTCTTTTTCCACCTTTATTATTTAAAAAATAGCATATAGTTTAATCCTGAGACACTAGTTTTGTTTCTTTCTTTCCAGTTGTAATTTAGAAGCCTGCTTGCTGTCTTACCTTTAATCATATTGCCTAACAATGAAGACTGAACGGTTTTCAGGAAAGAAAGACGGTAGTGACATCATTCCTGCTCTAAACCATTCAAGCAAAAAACTCTTATTAAAGTGTAAGCAGCTTGCAACACCAAGTTTATGACTTTCTTATTTTTTTAACTTGGGTTTTCTTGAAAGCAGGATCCTACAGTTTTAAGCAGGCTCGCTGACACCTTGGCATGATGAAATATATACTGCCATAGAAGAAAAGTGAGCCACAAGCTGAGGGTCCCATTAGATTTCTATCGTGGGAATACAGTCTGAATTTGAACTGCAAGTTTCAATACTTTTTACTCTGTCCTGATTTTATGGTAATAAATAACACTTTTAAACTGTTGTGAGCAGTACTTAGTACGTGCAATATGAAAAGACTACACAATTTAAGCAGCAACAAAAAGAAGTCTACCGTTTTGCTTGAATTAACATAATTGCATAATTCAAATGATCCTCACTATTGAGTCATCAAATGCATCATTTTAATTTTATTTAAAATATAATTAATATTACAGTGGTTGTGTGTTTTCATAAATAAAATATCAGAGATTTGCTTGTAATAATTTCTGAATGGCACTGAAAAATACAATAAATGATCATTTGGAACATCATGTTTTAAGTAGAGTGGCTCAGGGTATTTTTTTTCCATGTATCAGTGGGAAATGTAGTTTTATTAAAACTGATGGTTCATTCAGAAAAAATCTCATTCTTTCAGGAAAAAAAAAATTATTTAGCAAGTCAAGAATCCCAAGAAAAAACTATTTCAGGTGTCAAATTGACTGAGATACTTCGTTTTAGGCTGTCAAGCAGAAATTTGTGCCAAGTCTCACAAGAATTACAGTACAATTTCCTCAACACATCATTCTCTGAGTTGTTCTCTCTCTTCAGGAGGCTTTTTCTGTGATATCCTTCTGTCCTGCAACTCTGAAACAGTGCTTCAGAGGAGGTATAAATTAATGCTGGAGCACAAGCCACAGAGAAGAAAGAGAGCAGAAGGCACTAAAAACCCAGTATTTGAGCAGCACAATCACAGGTACATTCAGTGAGTACTGGTCAAAATGAGTTGAATCAAGCCAAAGCACTTTGGTTATAAAAATAAAAACTGAACGTTTTGACTTTTCTGAATCAAATTTCTTTCTAATGTTCCAGGCTAGTGTTCATGACAATAAATACTTTTTACAGAGATTTTTAAAAAAGGTTTATCTGAACTCAGTAAATTATTGCTTTTTTAAAAAAAAAATGTATTAAGTAAATGTCATCTAATCTATCATTTTATTTTGTCTTAATATTTTGACATATTTTTTACTCAGTGTTTCCTACAGAATGATTTCTGGCACTCACACATATTTCAGATAATAATTTAAGTGTCTTTTCAGGAAGTTAAGTTAGAAAAAAAAATTTTACATCTTCAGATTTATAGCAACGACATTGCTAATTGGTCTGATGATACTCCAATTCCAATGCAGCAAAGATTATTTATCATTTAGAACTTGCTTAAGTGGATGTAGACCAAAATTACATTAAACAACATCAGTTGTTATGCTCAAGCAACTTTAAGTTAAAAATGGGTCAATAGACAGTTATTTCATGTTCCAAATGTACTGAAATTAGACAAAAGGGATATTAATGACAAAATTACATTTGGTGACAGTTTGGGATGCACATTTTGTCATATTTTCTTATTGTGACCAGTCGTCAAACAGCGTCTTGTAATTCAGGATACAGTGCAATAACTTGTGAAATGAAACAGTCGCGATATTCCTATTTAGAAAACAAAAGCTACTTAATTGACATCCACTACATACATTGACTTTTGATGTTCATCATACACTGTTGGGCCTACCTGCAAATTTAGACAACTATCGGTTTAATCCTTTTATTTTTCCTACTTTTTGGGAGAGCTCTAAAAAATATTGAAAAAAACTATATACATTACTTACAGTCTCTTTTCCATGTGCTTCATTAAAGATTTGTTTCAAGCCAGTCAAAATCTAGGTAAAATAAATAGTAATTTTATACCTGCAGGCTTTGATTTTACAGTGATCCGGTAGCAAAGATCTAGGTGAGGGTCTGTCTCTGTGCCAGTCGCTGAAGGCTCAAGTTGTCAGGGAGGAGAATTGTGACACCAGACCGGAACTCAAGAGACAAATTCTTCCCAGGACCTCGGTAAGTTGTTTGGTTTTTCTGAATTTTCAATAAACTGTCTTTAAAATGGGGAATGGCAACTTAATCTCTTCCCCTTGGGAATATGACTGTAAATTCATCAATGCTTGTAAGATGCTCAGGTGTTCAGGTCTTTTGGTAATACCTATAAATATATTGCCAGCCATGTGCGGGTAGCACATATGCAGAGGACACTTCTCAAGTCTTTGGTGCTAAATGTCTATTCAAATGAATGCCATTTGACTGTCAAATCCGCTCTAGATCACATGTTCCTATACAAATAGCAAAATAACAGCTATTGGACATGCAAAATTCATTAATACTAGTAGGAAAATAATGCTTTTCTTGTGTTGTTTCTGGGTATGTACATCTGACTTTTATCTCCTTGACTTTTTTAGTTAATATGTTACTGAATAAAAATGACCATGGTAGGCTGTAGGTGCACCATCAAAAGTCTTAGACAGGGACGGGAGAAATTCTTGTGTAACAGGTCTGTAAATACAAACTAAATAGACTCATCTGGATGAGGACTAGGGAACGAACTGCAAACAATAGCCAGGACTGTGCACACTTCCTAAATGGCATCTCCAATTGCCATTCTCAAAGACAGAATGAAAAGAAATACACCCATTTTTATTGTAAGCCTTATCAGTTCTGCTCCACTGTCACGCTGGGGGTGCCCTAAGTTTTATTATACCTAAGTTCAGAGTTTAATCTAAAAATTCAGCAGGAGTACACTGTGAGGCACTGGAGCTGATTGCCCAGAGAAGCTAGTTCCAGAAGAGGTGTTCAAGGCCAGACTGGATGGGGCTCTGAGCAACCTGATCTACTGGAAGGTGTCTCTGCCTCTTTTTGTAGGGCTGCTCTCCAGTCACTTCTCTTCCAATTTACATTTGTGCCTGGCTTTACTCTGTCCTAGGTGAAGAATCCAGCATTTCAACCTGTTAAATTTCATCCCATTAATCACTGCCAAATGCTTCAATCTATCTAGATCTCTCTGCAAGGCATCCCATCCAGGGAGGCTGAAAGTAGATGATCTTAGGGTCATAAGATTCTGTGATTCTACATCCCTGATAGCTAACAAACAGCACCTGACTGCATCAGCAGCCCTTCTCAGATCACCAGGAGACACTGAATAGGAAAGCAGAGTGGTTTAAAGGACAGGAGTTCACTTACAGTCCCATCTAACTTGTTTGTGTTTTATTCAATCAAATTTGCCTAATGCAAATGGGAACAGAACTTTCCTGACAAATGGCCATCCTAACCCTAAGAATTTCCAGTAGTGAGGATTCAACAGCTTCCCAATTGTCCTTTAATTACTACTAGAAAGTTCAACTGATAGCTTACTTACATCTTCATTTTTGCTGTTTGTCATCCCCCATTTTATCTCTATTAGCTTCAATCATCTAACTCCTCCTGAGTGCTCTTCTCACTTAATAAATCAAAGACTTGGAAAATTTAAGAATATACATATAAATTGTGTCCTGAGGTTTTTTCAGTTACCTTGGAATTATGCTCATTAATATATTATTCTATTATTATAATCTGATCTAGTTGAAGATGTTCTGTTCATTGCATTGGAGTAGATGACCTTTAAATGTCCCTTCCTACCCAAACAATTCTATGATTCTATAAAAATTTGAAAGAACTTTCTCTGTTATTACAACCAGTCTATTGTTAACTGGTAATCACATTAGAGAATCTCTTTTGTGAGCTGACTGAAATCTGCCAAAAAAAACCAGCTGAGTTCTTGTCCCTGCATTTCCAAATGAGATATTCCAATACCCCCACCCTGAGAGTTCGCCTCTTTTCTAATTTCCAGCCTAAACTTCAGATCAATTGATAACTGGTCTTGTGCCTGTGCTGTTCTTCAGTTTTAAATGAGCCCCCTTTGTATGCTATGCCAACCCTTCTAAGGTTACCTACTGACCTAGTGCAGAGGCACACACAGTAGTTTTATGTATATTAGCTCATGTATCTCAATTGTGACAGAAAAAAAAAAACCAGAATAATACTTTTTTTTCTTCTGAGACTGGGAATGCCACACTCCTGTATACTGAGCCCCTGATACTGTTACACTGATCTACTTACATTGTACCATTGCAGCTGACACTGGACTTCACAGATTACAAAAGGATCAGCAGGGATTGCTTCCAAGGCGCAATTTTCAAAATTATCTTTCCGCTGAATACAGTTCAGTTGTCCAGCATTGATGAAAATTCAAACACTAAAAAAACCCTAATATTTCTACAAACGCCAAACAGGGATATGCCAAGTATAAACTGGGAGAGGAGTGGCTGGAGAGCAGCCCTGCAGAAAAGGATCTGCAGGTGCTGGCTAGCAGCAGGCTCAGTGTGAGACAGCAGTGTGCCCTGGTAGCCCAGAGGCAAAGCCCCATCCAAGAATACATCCAACACAGCATTACCAGTCAGTCAAAAGAGGCAATTATCCTTCTGTATTCTGCGCCCTCACCTAGGGTGCTGTGTGCAGTTCTTAGCTCCACACAAATCAAGGAAAATGTGAAGGTCCTTGAATGTCTCCAGAGGACGGTGACAAAGCAGGTGAAAAGGCTGGAAGGAATGTCCTGTGAGGAGTCTCTGAGGACTTTGGGTTTATCTAGTTTTAAACAAAGGAGGCTGAGGGGCAACCTCCTTGCTCTCTACAGCTGCCTGTAGAGAAAGTGGAGAGGGAGGTCCTCATCTCTTCTCCCTGGTATCCATCAGTAAGACACAAGGGAATGGCTGAAAGCTGCACCAGAGGAGTTTCAGATTGGACATCAGGAAGCATTTCTTTACGAAAAGGGTGGTCAAACACTGGAACAGCCTTTCTAGAACGGTGGTTGTTGCCCTAAGCCTGCCAGTGTTTAAGAACCATTTTAACAATGTCCTTAATGACACACAGTAACTTTTTTGGTCAGCTCGGAAGGGGTTAGGCAGTTGGACTGACCACTGTTGGTTCCTTCCAGCTAAACTATTCTATTCTATTCTATCAGCTGCACAGAGAGCAACTGTGTATTTGTATCCACCTAAATGCTCTGTGGCATGTAAAGCTTCACAGAAAGAGAGCAACACTACCCTGAAAAAACTCTACAGGCGACTTCAGGGCAGCCTCGGTTGCTATGCTATGCAGAGGAAAGCAACAAAAGCATTGCCTGGCCACTCCTTGTTTCATACACATAAAAGACAGTATTTCATCCTGTCAGACAGTAACAAAATGCCTGTGATCAGGGCAAGGATCTGGTCTTGCTGTTTTATGGCTCCGCCAATCCCACAGCTCAGAGCTCAGCAGGCTTACTCATTTCCACAGCTGCACCTGGCACCTGGAAAGTTAAACAACCTGGCCACAACGGAAAAGAAAAACCAGGCAGGCAGCAAACAGGAGAGTGGATATAGGGGAAAGAGCTGAATACAAAAAGATAAGGCAAAAGAAGCTGAGTGAGAGAGGAGGTAAAGAAAAAGAAAGAGGGAGAACTTTTATGATTATTCCTGGTGGTTACAAGGGACTAAACTACTTGAATTTGTTTAAGGAATATGACAGAAGTCATGGGGAATAAAAAACATAGCTAACACACAGAGGAAGAACAAAGACTCCATTTTGAGAGTGCCAAGTGTTTGCTTTTAGTATCAAACCCTGTTGCTAACATATTTCTCTCCTCAGTCTGTCCATTTTTTTTCCCCGAAAAAAATACAGGTGGTTGGTCCTGCAAGCAATTCAGAGCTGGTAACTGTACCTAATGCAACAGCTCCAGTCTCAAGAGTTATCTGGGGGTTAGTAGCCCTCTCTGTGATGTGCGTAATTTTTCACAGAATATGCATTATCCATTATCTATTTTGAATAACTAAATGCAATTTTGATACGTTCATGCACAGCCTTGATACACTGCTTTCTACTGGGATCTTTTCCCAAAAAATGAGTGGCAGCTGGGACCACAATGCAGTAAAGAATCTTTAAACAATGCAAAAAAAGATTAAAGACGTGATTTCAAACAATGCAAAATATTAGTTTAATAGCTTCATGTGAATCTCAACATTTCATTACTAAGAATATGCACTTAAATTTTCACTTTAACACCATTTGCTAGGTACTGCACCTGTTGCATTTGGTTGAATCGCTTGTCTAAAAGAAAAAACTGTAGTTTTCTAGAAGAAATGAAAAAAAAAACCAACAATAAACCACAGCTGCAGTAAAGTTACCTTTGCTTTTGTAAGAAACACAGGTGGACTCTGCTGGTCTGATCTAAGCATGTAGTTGCCCTCCACCCCAGGGAAGCCAGCAGTTTCCTGGCACTGCTGTAAGGCAGTATTAGTCTGCACAAAAAGGGAGTGGCAGGCAGAGCTGGGGGTAAGGCAAGGTTCCAGGGGAGTCACCGAGATCCACTGTCCCCTACACCAAGGGTGCAGTAGTAACTCTCTAGAATACTTGTGCTGACAACTGCCATTCCTGGAAGCAAGCACTCTCCCTCCCGAGAAAAGAATTAAATTGGTTTAGACGATAACTTATTTGCTGTTAAAAGCTTATCAAGAGAATTTAGACAGGTGTTTGCATTTTGAGACAAGAGCAACCTTGTGCATGTCTCACACCCTGGAAAGCACCTCTCCTCACCAGGCACCAAGAAAGGGCTCAGCTGCTTTTATGGTTTGAAAAGCAAAGATGAACTTTCTCTTTGTTCTGCGGTGTCGGTGAACTCTGAACTGCTGCTGTCTCCAGAGGGAAAACAAAAATCTAACGTTCAATGGATACTCCCATGCAAACTGATTGTAGTGGGAGAACTGCGGCCTGGTTGTGGGAGGAGGAGTGTTTAGCTGCTGCCAGGTTAAAGTGAAGGCAAGACAGAAAGAAATTCAGCTTCAGTGGTTGCTGACACACTTACTAGCTGTTTAAAAAACAAGTTGATACTGTTTGACATTCATTTCATAACAGGAGGCAAATTATTTCTGTAAAACATGAACAACAGAAGATTTTCATACAAGGGAACTAAGCTAAAAAAAAAAAAAAAAAGCCCTAAACTTTTTTATGATAACTGAGGTTCTTGTAGGATGTGTAAGACATGGAGCTAACCCACACTAAAGTTATAAGCAACATAAGAAGAGACACCTAAGCTCTGGCAAAACAATTTGCAGAATTGTGGCTATTGAGCTCTGGGAAGAAGAGATGACCCTATTCATTCCTCCTGTAAAACACGTGGGTAACTTCAAAGGTGAAGCAATGTTAAGGATTTTTCAAAAGAAATTAAATTAGTTTTTTTACTCCACCATTTCAGCATTAAAAATTAACTGGTAGTTGTAGATAGATATATATATATATACTATCACCTCAAATGTATTGGATTAACAATGCATTGGATTGGCTGGCAACTAAAATCTGTTTCAGAATTCCACAAAGCAACTTGCAGATTAAGACGAAAATTGCAAATCAAAGTTCTCTTACAGTTTTTTGATGTTAAGAAATACTTAACCATCAGTCTAGGAAATGTAATATACATCTGAAAACAGAATCTAATTCTAAATCACCAGATTAAAGGGGTGTAATATGAACGTTCTCTGAGACATGCCTCATTTAATTCAAACAGGAATAACTAAAAGAGAACTTCACAATACTTCTACTATTATTAGCTGTGGTTGCTACGTCAGCTGTTAAACTTACACCAAAGTACACCTTGACACCCTGAAGAAGATTCTCAGAGGATCTCACAGTGTTCTGTTGTGTGAACATACACAGTTCTGTTTGATTACAGTGATCAGTCCAGCACAATGCTTTAGTGTCAGAACAAAGAAAGAATACAAGAACCCATAATACTGTGTTTTCCATGTATTGTTTATGACTTTTGTTTTAAGAATTTATTTTTTAATAATTTTTTATTTTTCTTAATTCACGGATATCAGCAAATTCTGTAAATTGTGATATGCTAAGTAAGTAAAGCAAAGAGAGATACATAACCTTCAGAATAACTGGTGAGGTAAAGCTGTTTCCCTCGTGATGTCCATGGAGATTATAATTGTTGCAACTGACATCACACACAACATGAAATTATTTATTTTGCACTGTTGCAACGTGTAATAAAGAGACATAATGTGATTGGAAGGACTCCCATACGGCTGGTTCCCCTCTCCCAGCCCTAATAGTATCACAACCAGCGGCTTCAGAAATTACTTACCACAATTGACCGGGATCCTGGAAAGACTAATTAGGTAACTGCCTCAAAGAAGAGGATGCACGGGAAGCACATTTAATTGTTTCGCCATCACGAAGAATCAGCTACGCCTTCGTAAGCATCAATTAATCAGGTGTATCCAGGAAAGATCTCTGCCAGATAAGAATAGGAAGGGTATGGCTCGGAGCGCAGAAAAATGAGGATTACAGGGCCGGCTGTACTAAAAACGCTCACAATTTCATTTTCCCAGGAGGCTGCGCTCCCCCTATAAGTCTCTCGTTAGTTTATTAGTTTGTAGTCGCAGCTGCCCTGCATGCCTCCCGCACGCTCCGGCTCACTCCGCGTGGCAGAAGGGGGGGGGAGAAATAAACCCCAAACTTCAGAATCCCTTGGGGCGCCCAGCCGCGGCTTCCCGAGGGCTGCGCTGGCGGCGCCGCCTCGTCCCTCCGCAGGCTCCGCGGGCGGAGCTGGCTGGGGCGGACGGGACCCACCGCCGCGGGACGGGCGGGGCTCGGGGCCGGGCGCCACTTGCCCCCTCCCGGCGCGGCTCCCGCCCGGCACACTCCACCCACCCGCGGATACTTGTGCGCCCCTGGCCGGGCCGCCGACATTCCCGCGGCGGGCGGGCGGCCGGAGGAGGTGGCGGCGCGGTGTGTCCCGGGCGGAGCGCCGTGGCCATGTCGCGGGGCCCCGCCGCGGCCGTGCGGCTGCTGGCGCTGCTGGTGAGTCGGGGGATGCGGCGGGGGTCCCCCGGTACCGGGGCCGTGGTTGCTGTGCGGGAAGAGGGGCGCGGGAGGTGGTCCCGCCGCGGGGCGCTTGTGTGCGGCCGCCGCGGAGAGGTGTTGCCGTCGGGGCTTGGCAGCCTTCCCACCACCGGCTGCCTGTGGCTAGGAACGGGTTTGCTTCCGTTCTTTGGGAATTAGATAAAAGCCATCTCCGTTTGAGTGTCCGAAAGCGAGTGGAGGTAGAGAATCCCGACAGGAACGGTATTGCGATGGGTGGGGTTGCTGAGGCGCTGGGAGGAAGAGGAACACAGTGAAAGAACACATTGTTGCTGTCTTCGTATTCAGCATGTTATCTGTACTAATAATTGCGCTACCCTTTGACGGAATAGTGGCAGGAGGGAAAATGAATCAAAAAGTATGGAAGTCTTGATCGCCTTAGAAAATTACAATCTTAATAATTCAAGACACTTCAGGCTTTCTGCCCCTCTCTCCCCCCGGCCTTACTAATTCTTCAGCCATTAGCCTTTAGACCTTCTATCCTATGAAATACTTTTTCAGGCTGAAAGCAAGGGCTGTCTCATAACAAACGAAGACCAAAACACCTGGTTTGTTGGATTTGGACTGATGCTTTTTAGGTGTTTCTAGCTGCTTTACAGCAAGCTCTCTGACATATCTGTGGCATTTTCTTTTGCTTTTCACCTTTGCAGGCTGGCAGCGTGCCTGCGGAAGTCGGGCCGCCACCATTCAGACAAAGGTGCGGGTGGAGGCCAGGCCCTGGGCTGTGCCCCGAGCTGCCGAGCAGCTGAGCAGGCATCAGCCATGGCTTGTTGTGTGGTGAGGGTGGAAGGTGTTGAGGATTGGGACCTCACTCCCTGAGCTTGAGATCCTGCAAAATCAGATTTGTTTTCTGGAGAACTGATGTCTGATAACTTTGATATAAACATATGATTGTCCACAAGTCAGCCAGCAACAGTTAACCCTGTTTTTTATAGCAAGCTGGGAGTTATGGCTTGGTTGGAAAATATTTAATCTCATATTGTCCAAAAGAACAGTGGAAAACATGTGGAGTGCTACTTGTGCAAAAGTTTTCACCGATTCTTTGTGTAATACCTGAAGCCACAGCATCATCCATCGTAGTGGACTTGCACTGGCTCAGGATGCTGTTCGCTTTGCCTGCAGAAAATTATTTTACTCAATCCTCATCATCTTCAGTCTCAGCTAAAACTGGGCAGGGTATGGTGTACTGAAAGTCAACTCAGTTTAATGCCTAAAAGCCTCCTTGTTGGATAGAATATTAGAGCGAATAAGGCTGCCTTGGTTGGTGTCAGAAGAGAGAGAGAGAGAGGCACTGCTGGGTTTTGCACTTTGGTTTTTTTGGTTTACTTTTTCCTAATCTGGGCAGAGCCATTCATGTGGCAGAAAGTCAACTTGCTTCTTTGAGAGTTTCAGATTAAGGTCATTTATTTCTTATGAATCTTAAGAAACTACTGAAAAACAAGGCTAATCTAAAAGTAGTAAAGCATCTTCTACCTTAGACACAGCAAGGATGGTAAGTTCTTCCTCTCCCGGTTTTTCCTGGAAGTATCTCTCGGTGCTCCCTCCCTGCCTGGAGGCTGCATCCCTGTATCATCATTTCCAGGTACCTCGCAGAGGACACAGCAGATTTCCCCAGGGCTCTGCCTCTGACCATTTTCCAGGGACTTTTGGGTGTGCCGAATGGTAGTGCACCCGTAGGGTTGGGCTTGACTTGGTGCATGTCCAGGGCACACACCCAGAGCCATGTGGGCCTGCAGGGCGGGCATGGCTATCGAGGATTATTAGACTGGGAAGTTTCTCAGTCATTTCTAAAGAGGGTGGACATCTTGTCTTGAAGAAAAGAAATCTTAGAACACTTCCTGCATTTGAGTGAAAGAAGAGTTGACAGAGATGTATGAATCTTACCATGGGAGTAGCAAAATTTATTTAATTCTCTGAACATGTCTCCCAGATTGTGCTTTGTTGATGTTTGGGATATTAGACCTAGTCTGAGTGTGATGAAATTCAGGCTGAGTATATTAGATCGCTACTGTAATGTCAGAGCCAGTAGCAGTTAATTTTCAGAAGTCATAGAAACATGTTAAATAAAAAATACCATTAGTTTTAGAAAGAGCAAAGGTGAGTTAATTCAAAGCAGCCCAGCTTCTATTGCCAGTAACATGTTCAAACATGGTAAAAGTTATTTACCATGTTTCAGTGCATTGATTCAACATTTTAATATGGTTCCAAAAAGTGGGGAAAACGAGCTGTGGTGAGGTCTGAAAGCAGATGAAAAGTTCATAAGATCTGGTATTTTATCCATCCTATTGAATTAAAGTGGTGTGTTATTTTTGATACCAGACTTAAAAATAAAGTGAATCTGTCCAGGAGAGAGTAGAGGAAAGCAAAAAAAAATGCAATCTGAAGTCACAAAATTGTGGTTTATGATTTTTGAAGGGAAATTAAAGAACTGAGAAAAGACAGTGAGTAAGACGTAAGTTTGCAGATACATGAAAGGTTATTATGAAGAAAAGGGAATTGCTGGAAAGTGAGAGCATTGTCGACATCTCAATATAGGTGTTTGAGTTTCTGTTATGGTAAATGGAGATGCAGTGGATGCTGAGTGCACCTGTTTGATTGGATCAAATTGTGCTTTCGAAGCAAATCTCCAGAGTGTGAATCGTATCTCTGCGGGATGAAACTGTGTTGGGAGGTGCATTAGTCTGCTCATGCGTGTTTGATCTGTGAGACCAGACTAACTCTATTCTGAAGGAAGACCATCAAAACACAGGTTGTGTACTGTTGGGATCTCAGTGTCAACTGCTTTGATCTACAAATCCTCCCATACTGGACTTACAAACTAGACATACTTACAGTCAGTAGAGCCCAGAGAGAAATAGATATGGGCTGTTTTTGGGGCAAGCTGAACTGCAGTCTGATCTCTTTGTCTGTATTGGCTGTATTTCTGCTGATTGTCACAAAAGTTTAGGCACTTGGCTTTTATTTATACACATAAATTTGTGTGCCTTACTCTGAAACTGAATCTCATGCAAGCAGCAATATAGTCAACTTGCAAAGAGCTAAAAATTAGGATAATACAGTGAAGATAAAAATTAACTTAAGGCTTTCCATCTGTAAGAGTATGTAGGCACCTTAGGTTAGTGAGGCTGAGGGACCTCCATCACTCGTTTTTAAGATTAGGATAAGCAGTTGTCTGGAAGCACTTGGGTGTACTTTGTCTTGCAACATGGCCAGGAGATGTACTAGTAGATAACTTTGGATGGTCCCCCTTGCTTGCTTTTCTAAGGTCTTCACTTGTTCATCATCTTCAACACCAAACTGACTCACAGGAGGTACAAGCTCCAGATCTCCCAAAAGACTGCATACAGGAAAGTCCACATTTCTAGGAATTAGTGTTTCATGGTGTAGTGAATACAGACACGTACCTTCTTGATTACTCAGTCTTTATATCTTTACAGTTTAAGCTGTATGTTGAAAATCTGTCCTTCAGTCACTTCCTGACTATACATGAACAGGGATTTGGGCAAGAGCAGCCTTGCACTTCCTATACACAGCAGTCACTCCCTTCTTTCCCATGGCCTCTTGCTGATTCCTACTGCTATCCTGTAGTATTTCATTCCAATTTTGTTACTTCAGGCCTCATTTTTTCCACCTTGTGTTTTGCAACCATCCAGTTTTCTTCTGACAATGCATTCTCAGCCCCGTCATAAACAGGTGTCATCAGTAGATGTCTGGGTTTTGTGCCAAGACTATGATCCTCAACGAATGACAGACAGAGCTTTCCTACTCTTACTAAGCTATTAAACTAAAAGGAGCTATAGGACATTATAAAAAAGGGGGAAATTTGGAATTTAATGCCTGTTGAATATGTGACGTTTCACTTGTCCTTGAAGAAAATGTCACTTAAAAGGTCTTTTTTCCCTATTTAAAAGTTTCGGAACCTTTAAAAATTTTCAATAAAAATGCAGGATCCCTTTATATATTTGTTCCACATTTATTTATGTATCTTGTAAATAAAATTGCCATTCTTAAACATTTTTTGTAGGTATCTTGTAAGTCCCTGAAGAGGCTCCATGTGGACTATAGATTGAAAAGTGCGAGAGCAAAAGTATTTTTTACTATCTTAGCATTAAACTAACGTTTTGAGGCCATTTGCTACTATGTCAACAAATTGATTTTTACTTTTACTTATCTTAATGAAAGACTTTCTGTCTGTAAGGATTGATGGAATTTTCTACACTTTCTTGATATGCATCTCAGTGGAAGATCTGCTTATGCTTGCACTTTAGACACTTTTGTTTATATTGGATACTCTTCAGGTTTCCAATACAAGGAAAATTCTCACCACATACCTCTTATCTCCAGTCAGTATTGAGACAGAAACACTTTTTCCTTCAGTTTACCAGTAAAAACAATCAAGGACATTTCCGATGACATCTTTACAATTATTCACAGAATCACAGAATATGCCAAGTTGGAAGGGACTCCCAAGGATCATCGAGCCCAACTCTTAGCCTTGCACAGGACTGTCTCCAAGAGTCACACCATTTGCCTGGGAGCATTATCCAAACACTTCTTGAACTCTGTCAGGCTTAGTGCTGTGACCACTTCCTGGGGACCCTATTCCAACACTCAACAACACCTTCCAAAAGAGTTGTAGCTTCTCTTGGAATATCTTGACTATAAAGCAGAATTCTCCTGTCACTCTTGCTGGTATAATCTCATTATTCATAAAAATAATTTTTGAAAATCTGTACAATTAGTAAAACAAAATAAGACTAGGAATATTCATGAAAATAACTTGGTCTAAGGTGTAAGATCCAGTAGCCTTCAGGATGCATTAGGGAACTTACTGCTTGCTAATTTTTTGTCTTCAGCATTGGGAAAATTATCATTTGAAAAAGATTTTTGTTGTGCAAGTTGAAACAGAATTCTGCTGTATTGCTCAACACAGTCCACTGCATTGTGTGGGGAAGAGATAACATCTTTTTTTTAAAAAAGAAGCTGTCATCAATTCAGTAATCAAGTCTGAGTCAGAGGGAGGAATAGGCAGAACCCAGTCAGCAGACTACAAACTAGTCAAAGAGAATGTAAAGAAATACTCCTTGACTTATTTGGGTGGAAACTCACCTTTTCTGAGCCTACTTTG
>JAWMRA010000078.1:107021971-107067055 GCA_035584735.1 Pseudotriccus pelzelni
ACAAATTGATTTTTACTTTTACTTATCTTAATGAAAGACTTTCTGTCTGTAAGGATTGATGGAATTTTCTACACTTTTTTGATATGCATCTCAGTGGAAGATCTGCTTATGCTTGCACTTTAGACACTTTTGTTTATATTGGATACTCTCAGGTTTCCAATACAAGGAAAATTTTCACTGCATACCTCTAATCTCCAGTCAGTATTGAGACAGAAACACTTTTTCCTTCAGTTTACCAGTAAAAACAATCAAGGATGTTTCCGATGACATCTTTGCAATTATTCACAGTTGGAAGGGACTCAAAAGGATCATCGAGCCCAACTCTTAGCCTTGCACAGGACCGTCTCCAAGAGTCACACCATTTGCCTGGGAGCATTATCCAAACACTTCTTGAACTCTTTCAGGCTTAGTGCTGTGACCACTTCCTGGGGAGCCTATTCCAACAGTCAACCACACCTTCCAAAAGAGTTGTAGCTTCTGTTGGAATATCTTGACTATAAAGCAAAATTCTCCTGTCACTCTTGCTGGTATAATCTCATTATTCATAAAAATAATTTTTGAAAATCCATACAATTAGTAAAACAAAATAAGACTAGGAATATTCATGAAAATAACTTGGTCGAAGGTGTAAGATCCTATAGCCTTCAGGATGCATATCCATTAGGGAACTTACTACTTGCTAATTTTTTGTCTTCAGCATTGGGAAAATTATCATTTGAAAAAGAGTTTTGTTGTGCAAGTTGAAACAGAATTCTACTGTATTGCTCAACACAGTCCACTGCATTGTGTGGGGAAGAGATAACATCTTTTTTTAAAAAAAGAAGCTGTCATCAATTCAGTAATCAAGGCTGAGTCAGAGGGAGGAATAGGCAGAACCCAGTCAGCAGACTAGAAACTAGTCAAAGAGAATGTAAAGAAATACTCCTTGACTTATTTGGGTGGAAACTCACCTTTTCTGAGCCTACTTTGCCTTAGTGGTATGCCTAAAAAAATAATCAGTAGGTAGTAATAGTTTTGAGAATAATAGCAGTATTCGCTACCTATACAGGGCACAAAAGCTTGATTTGTACGTTTCCTCTACTGTAATAGTCTACATTTAGTTCATGCTGTTTCCCAACCTTCATTTTTTGCGGTTTAAGAGGTGTTGGTACTTGCAGAGTCTTCAGTGCCTGGAGAGTGGACATAAACATGGGGTCTGGTAATTTGGCTGCAGCTCCAGTTCCTTACAGCTGGGATTTGGCACCTAACTGAGGCATTCAGGGGCATGGCGTAGCTGTCCTGCGCTGTCCTGGTGCATGTAGAGATGAGCAGTTGCAGTACTGAACGTTGGCATGCAAGGTTTTTGTCAGAGCAAGCGTGGTTTGCTTGCTAGCATGCACATGCCTCTGTCATGTTTAAATAAGTGATTTATGTATACCATTTATCCTCCCAGCACGGTGCTAAGTCGTGTACACCTCAGCAGCTGTTTTGGTTAGTCCTTGCCTCTAAATGTTATTTATTCTGTTTTGTTCTCTGGTGTGATTGGTAACCCGCCACGGCCACAAATCCATGGTTTTGCCCAGAAGAGGGAGCTCCTCCAGAGTGCTGCTGTCAACCAGCACTTGCTTCAGTCAATAGCAAATTCTCATCAGTTTGGAGTAATGAAGTGGTATTTAGCACTAAGAAATGGGTGTTTAAAGACTACTGTAAAGTCTGCATCTATTAGAAAAAAAAATTACGAATTTCTTATACTCTGTTCCATGATGGAAGAAAAGTGCAAAATTAATAATTATTTTATTATAGTATGTGTTTTTAATGTCAGTGGTTATGGGTGAATCTTTCAGAAGCTGTTATGGGTAAATAATAAATATGAATTTATAGAGGTCAGAAGCCTCTTCCTTATGGCTTTGCTGTTCTTATGGGGGAGGTCATGTCAGTTAAGTTTTAGTACTGCTAAACTGACATAGAATTGATAATGATTATCATACTTTCCATTGCAGATCTGTTTGAATTGTGGAAATGGACTCTATGTGAAGGTAGGATACAACGGAAAACTTTTCATTTATCTGTGCCTAAAGAAGTGTTCTCTGTGCAAAGTGACAAAGCCATACCTTACTTCAGTTGAAAAACATCTTGAATTTTACCATTTTCTGAAATGTGAAAGCTGCATAATGGATAAAGAAATGAAAGCTGAAATTAAGTGCATAGACTCCTACATTGATCACACTTAGTGGCGTTGAACTTTGAGAAAACTTCCTCTAAAATACTAAGTTTGTAGATAACTTTTTTGAAGTCTGTAAATGAAAACAGCCACTGTTTTACTGCATACGATAATTGGAAATGTTTCCAGATGTTAATTGGAAGTCATCAGAGACAGTAGAGACTAAGCTGGACAGAAGGATGACAGGTGTCATCAGAGTGAGAATGAGGAGTAGTTGAGCAAGGATAGCACAGACATTGGGTGAGTTGAACTGAGGCCTGATATTTCACATTTTCTGTTTCAGAGAGAAGTTTGAGTACAAGGCAGTACTGGTGGGATGGTAAACACGGTGATAAGGAGAAATGGTGGTTCAGAACAGCCTTAGTGCCAAAATTTTTCCCACATCTGATGACAAGCATGGAAATCGTCCTGGTCAGATGTATTTTTCACCAATCCGTGGTCATGGGAACTTGCTCATATATTTAAAGCATGTCTTACCTGCTTCTGTCTTGATGAAAAGACTAGTGTAGTTTTCCTCTTCAAAGAACTTGAGGAGCTCTTAGATTGTAACTGATGCTGCTCCACGATTTTGAAATCACTAACTATTGAAAGAGCAAAAGCTATTCAGAAGTCTGGGCTACATTAGCAATAAAGCATTTGTCTGAAATGGCTAAATGTAGTGCTGATGTTCAGTCTTGTTTTTTCACAGGTTTATAATCGAAATGACGGGAGTGGCATGTTGTCTCATCCCAACAGCTTAGTCAGGCAGAAGCGAGAATGGACAGTCCCTCCAGCCTTCATACGGGAGGAAGAGGACAATTCCCATAAGAATCCAATTGCTAGAGTAAGCCCAGAAAAGAGATTAATATGGAATACACATAAAAATAGAGATTAAAATGTAAAATAAGGGTGTGGCTGCCCTAAACACATGCACAAGTATTTATTTAATTTTAAAGGACTGTTGGATGTCACTTGAAGATTATCATATTTCCTTCTGTTTTCTTCCTTCATCAGATGCATTACTTTTAAAGCCTGATTTGGCTCTGTCTCATCTTTTCCCTGCCCAAGTTTTCACTAAACTTTTGGGAATGCAATATCTTTGAGCTTTCTCACTCCACCACCCCTACTCAGCTGTGGTTGAACTTGGCAAGTGGGTCCCAAATCTGCTGGTGGTGATTGGGCAGAAGAGTGTAAATAGAGCATGATTTTGTATGCCTAATCTTTTAGGAAAGAGAGCTAAAAGTAACCAAGATGTTATCCTGTGTGCAGGAGTGAACTGCAGTTGATTTGGCACCAGTGTTGAAACCTGGATGCACCACAGCTATCACTTCAGCTTTTCCAGATGTTTTTAGGTGTTTTCTGACAGGAGAGAAAGGGTATAATCTGTAGTAGTCTATGCAGCCTCTTCTACCTGTTCATCTCCAGGGCTGAGCTTTCTTCTTCCACCCTATCACTTCTCCGTTCTAGTCGTATGCACTAGCTTATGTCTGATCTTCTAGGTCATCTCCGTGCTCCAGATGTTTCTCATCTTCCTGAACCAGATCCTCAGACAGAACATGCAGCTCTTACTGTATTCATCTCAACATCTCCACAGTCAAAGGAGTGCAGTGAAATGTGTTTAATATTTATTTTTGTTTCTTCATTACAAAACAGAAAAAATATTTTGTTGTGCTTTGATACATGGTTTTATTTACTGAGTGCTATTTAATCTGTTATATTCCTGCTAGATACATTCAGATCTTGAAGATACAGGGATAGTAGTAACTTACACTATATCTGGCCAAGGAGTAACAGAACCCCCTTATGGATTATTTGTTATCAATGGGAAGACTGGAGACCTGAACATAACAGGAAGGGTGGACAGAGAAAAGACTCCAGTGCTGCTTGTAAGTTGAAAATTAATTTTTTCCTTATAAGTGCCCTCCTGTTCATTTTTTTACTTGTTGTCTTCAAATATGTTTGCTTGAAATATTTTTAATATTTCTGGATATTTGTGTATGTATGCCTGCTTCTATTTCTAAACATATATATAATGTGCTTATATAATGTCTAGATTTTGTTATATTTATTTCTATTTACAGTCACTCATTGGATGTGCTTATTGTTTCTGTTTGTGTTATTATCAGGTCAGAGGTCATGCACTAGATAAGAATGGGGCAAAACTCGAAGAGCCAATAGACCTCCCAATTAAAGTTGTGGATATAAATGACAATTTTCCAGTGTTTTCACATGAAGTTTTTGTTGGCTCAATTGAAGAATTAAGTGAAACAGGTAACTTATTTTTAGATTTATTTTTTTTCTCATTGAGCTTTCCCCAACACATGCAAGAGCACAGGTGAATATGCAATTCTCAGCAGTATATCTGCAGTAACCAGGATGCATTCTCTTCCTGGCATAAGCCAGGTTAACCATGTCTGAATGCAAGTTTTTATTCAAGGCTAAGCCATGTGGTGTGATTAAAGGCAACAGAGAACAATATTTCCTCTTGTGACACCTTTGGTTTGATATCAGAGCTACCACAAATCATGGAACCAGACTCCTTCAGCAGGAATTGCACAGAAAATGCAATCTGCCTTCCAGCCTAGCAGTCACAGCCTGTTTGGGAGGGACTTCACTCTGCCATGCTCATCCAACAACGTGTTGTTTAATTGGTACACTGAATTCTGTGAGTTAAAGATACATGGATACAATCTTTTTCTTGGCCGGAGGATAAACTTTTAACCTGTGCCTTTTGGTTTTAGGAACACTTCTTCAGCTGTATTCATTACATAAATAAAGTTGAGAGCATCAGACAATTGTGCAGTTCATCTAACAAAGTTATTTATTTCTGACGTTACAATCAAGATGTTTACCGGTGCATGGTTGTATAAACGAGTACCATATTTTCTTTGCTTTTTCCAGGTACAATTGTAATGAGGATAAACGCAACAGATGCAGATGAACCAAATAACCTAAATTCCAAAATTGCTTTCAGGATTGTTTCCCAAAGCCCTAGCACTGCTTTCAGTATGGATAAGAATACTGGCGAGGTTCGAGTAGCAAAAATAAATCTTGACAGAGAGGTAAAAATCCCTCCCATTTTTATATTGTAAGCAGTGATCTTCTGGTGCCTGTTGTGTCACCCTCGGCTCAGCCTGCAGAGTGAAGAGCCGTCCCTCTTACCCTTTTTCACCTCCGTTGGGATTAAAGTCTTGTCTGTTTTGATGCATGTTTTTCAGGGATTGGGGGAGGAGGTGATGGGATTGAGGTGGTATTCCCCGCATCACCTACCTAGCACAGCACCAGCGGGGTGGTTGTTGCATTCTGTCCCTCCTGTGCAGTCAGGGCAGCAGTTACACAAAGCAAGGGGTCTTT
Source organism: Pseudotriccus pelzelni (assembly GCA_035584735.1). Taxonomy (NCBI): domain Eukaryota; kingdom Metazoa; phylum Chordata; class Aves; order Passeriformes; family Tyrannidae; genus Pseudotriccus; species Pseudotriccus pelzelni. Next base: position 107,027,505 of record JAWMRA010000078.1, read on the forward strand.
TCTTCCTGCTGGAGAGCGCATGGCAAAGACAGTGCAGACCGTCACCTGTAAAGCTGCTGATTGCACCTGGATTTTTGTAGCCTGCTATGCAAGTCGAGGTGCAAAGAATTAGGACAGGTGCTGCTGTGAAACAGCACTTGAAAGCCACGTATGGCCAGCGATGTCCCCTGTGCTTGCAGAGTTTTTCTTGGCCAGCAGATGGGGATGGGGATGTTGGCTTTGCAGCTGAGGGACACAGCTCTGCCTCTAGCCTTGTCCTGACATGCAGATGTCACTGGTCCTGTCCCTGTTTACGGCCACTGATTTTTTTTTTTTTTTTTCATTTTGCCATGTAAGTACAGTCTAAGTCTTTGTGGGGAAGATGCAAAAGTCCCATATCCTTTTCAAAGCCTCAGTTTTACTCCAGCAGAGTCTGTTAAGCTAGTTGTGCGTGAGATGTGCTTCTAGATAGAGAGGAGTTATAATTGACCACAAGAGATATTACCAAAATCTAACAGAGATATTAGAGAAAAGGAAGAATTTTTAGCCTTGATTAAACACTTTTTTTCTTATCATGACAGACACAAAGTAGCTATTCTTTGGTGGTGGAAGCAAAAGACCGTGGTGGTGAAGTAGGTGGGAATGCTGCAACATGTTCTTTGGAAATCAAGATTTTGGATGTCAATGACAATCTGCCTGTTGTTGAACGTCACACAGTAAGTGCATTTATCGCAGTTTTTGGCACGTTCCTACCTGCCAGGATCCCATTGCTTAATACAACATCGTGCAAAATTTCTTGCACTGTTGAAATGGGGTAAATCATGACATCTTTTTAAAGAGTGTTTTTTTGATTGCAGTTTGAAGGAAGCATTGAAGAAAACAGAGCAAATGTGGAAATTATGAGAATAAAAGTATTTGACAAAGATGAAGAGTTTTCTGATAACTGGCTGGCAAACTTTACATTTGTTTCTGGCAACGAAGATGGGTTTTTCCGTATAGTAACAGATACCCAAACAAATGAAGGAATTTTGACTGTTGTAAAGGTTAGTATAGATTTTATGGATTCTTCTGTAAGTAATACAATAATTTATTCCATCTAAGTTGACACACACACATCATGTATATTCAGTCAGCATATAAAATGTACACTTACATTATGGACACTCCTCCTTTGCCATATTCTTTGTTATGTATTCAGTAATTCCATGCAAATTAATATTTTATTCCAGCTTTTCCATTTGCATTATGTGTGATCTCAAATATATCTAGTAGGGCAGAAATTCCCAGATTTCTCTGGTCCTTTTGGGCAACATGCTGTAAACTTGAAGATGCATGGTGTCCTAAGTACCTTTTCCTTTTCTTCCTTTTTTTCTTTTTTCTTCTTTTTCTTCCTTTTTTCTTTTTTTTCTTTTTCCTTTTTTCTTTTTCTTTATTCTTTTTTCTTTATTTTTTATTCTTTTTTCTTTTTTCTTTTTTTGCTTTGATTTCCTTATCTGAAAATTGCTGATTGAAAACAAATAGTAATAATTGATGAGCATTATTAAGAAAATTCATTGGTTAAAAAAATGAACAAAATAAAATGTTAAATTGAAAGAGACAAGTAATTGAGCACTGAATCACTGCAAGTACAGGCAGAAAATATGGTAGGACTCCTTGCATGTACTTAAACTAATTTTAATTTGGTAATATAAAGCCATACTTATGGTGTCATCCACTAAAAATAAGAAGAGTGAGAGTAACATGTTAACAAACTTCTTTATACTCTAGCATCCTTGTTGCTTAAATATTGCTTAAATACTTCCATCCTTATTACTTAAATAAGGATCTTACAGTATTATTTAGATACTAAATGTATGCATGCCGTCTAGATATCATATTCTGACAAATTTCGAATTTTTTTTTATTTTTATTATTTTCTTTATTGCTCTAGGAGATGGATTATGAAAAAATGCAGAGCCTAAACTTGGGCATTGTTGTTACAAACAAAGCAGAGTTCCACAAGTCAATTAAACCCAGTTATAAAGCACAAACAATTCCAATCAAAATTAAGGTGATTAATGTGCAGGAAGGCCCTGTGTTCCCTGGTGGCACAAAAATTATTGGAGCAAGTGAGAAACTGCAGATAAAACAGGTTATTGGACAGTATCAAGCCTATGATGAAGACACTGGAAAAATAGCAGAGCGCATTACGTAAGGATTTTTTTTAGCCATCATAACTGAGTATGTTGGAGTCAAAATTGTAAAAATATGCATGTTGAACTGAAATAATTTCAAATGCAATGATTTTCTGCTAAGCACAATTCACACCTTAAACTAAATCATTATCATCTTCTTCAGTGTTCTATTATGCAATATTCTTTTGTTGTACCTGCTGAGACATGAGCGTTTGGGCTGAAGTTGTACGTGCTTGCACAGTGTTTGTCATGCCTGTCTACTTTCAAGAGTAGATTTACCCGTCGGATTTCGTTGTCTCCAGAAACATTGGGAAGAAATATGCAGAAACATCTATCAGTAGGACAGAAAGGGTGTACCATAGTTATGTCTGCATGTGTGTGCTTGGATTTTGAATCATAGGTCTTCAGCCAGAATGTTACTGAATCACCACCGTGGCTTTTATAAATGGTGTTCAGCAGAGTTGCATAGGCCCTCTCTCCCATGCCTTTAGTACAGTGTCTCTGGGGTGGCTGATGCTCAGGTTTTGCTGAGAGCAGGGATGACAGTGGCCAGCAGTGCAGCTCCCTCTCCTTTTCTGGTCTTGCTCCCTGAGTGTGCTTTCTGTAATCTCTCCACACCTAAATCTTGGCTTTAGGGGGAAAAGCAGGTTTCAACATTCAGCATAGGTTTGTAGTTGAAACTAATTACAGTGGCAGGAGTGTCAGACCTCAGACCTAGGGATTTGATCTCTGCTTTAAATGAAGAGCAAGCGTACTGTGAAGTTGCTTTTTTTGATGATGTTTGTTTTCCTCATTATAACTGTGTACATCTTTATATATGATTTTGATCAGATACGTGAAAGGAAGAGATCCAGCAAACTGGATCACTGTAGACTCAGTCACAGGTGAAATCCGACTTGCTAAAAATCTCGACTACGAATCACCTCATGTAGTAAATGGCACTTACACTATCACCATGTTGGGTGTAACTACTGGTAAGTTGAGAGGGTTTTCTTTTCACCTTAATTGGGTTTTTTTGCCTTTCTACAACAACAGTTGGTTTAGTCTGCCTATCTAAGTTAGGCACCCAGTGCAGTTTCCCATAGGCTGTGTATTCAGAGAGACACGGGCAACCTATTACCATGAATGGGTTCTTCCCATGGTGCCTGTTTCTCCTCTTTGACTAGATGAAGGCAAATGTTTCGTAAAAGTTTTGCAAAGGTAAGTCTGATAGGAGCATCCCTTGTCAAGGTGGAAATTGCCAATATCTCAATATGCCAATTAGCAGACTTCATAGTCTCAACTTCTCTTGAATACTAAGCAAGAAAGAACTTCCCTAAACTTCTTGTGTATCTAATTGGAATTCTCCATTTATAATCTACATGTTACTGTGTAACCACACAGGAAATTTTTTTTAAGTTAAAATAATAAACCAACTTGCCTTCAGAAGAACTTTGTCAATATTTTTATTAACACTGGGAATGAAATACTGCTCTCATAAGCTCCACAGAGAGCTCTTTGAACTTACTTCAGCAATGTTGGTGTTTTGCAAAATACTAGGTTTTTTATTTTAAGATTAAATTTTTTGCACAAATCAATTTAATTTTTCTTATTTTAAAATTATAGATTTTCCTAAGAAAACGGTCACTGGCACAGTTGTTATTCAAGTTCAAGATGAGAATGATAACTGCCCAGTTATTGTGAACCCTGTGCAGACTGTGTGTTCAGATGCAAAGTTAGTTGATGTTACAGCTAATGATTTGGACAGTTACCCAAACAGTGATCCCTTCAGCTTTACTGTCGTTGATGAGCCAGAAGGGACAGCCAAAAAATGGATAATTGCATCCAGAAATGGTAAGAAGATGTATTTTTACTTTCAGTTCTTGGAAGTCCTAGTGTTATAATTTATTAATTCCAGTCAAACTGACAGTTTGGCTGATTCAGACCAAAAAAACCGAACGTATATATGGAGTCATCACTTGCATCCTGCTCCCTTCTCTCTAGAGGTTATAAAAGCACAGTCATGTTCTCTGGGGCATGTTGCCTTCCCTCAGCTGGGCCATCTTTGCCTGGCTTGATGCCCCATATGTGGTTACCAGGATTTCATAGGTAATGCTGGTATCAAGCTATCCCCATCCTCTCACAGAAAGCATGCAGTGATAGAGGATGCTTTCTGTTGAAACTGAGCTTGGAGGTGTGGTTGTATTACTGGCTGCAGTTGCCCTAACTTACAAATATATAAATCTGCCTGCACACTGGGCCTTGAAAAGGAGAAATACAGTGCAATCTGTCTAAATATTGTCCAGCATGGTAGGAACAAAAGCAAGGCAGAAAGCATAAATAATTTTAACAAGTATTTCAAAATTAAATTAGCATTTTCTTATATTTCCATTCATATCAGCCTGAAAAATGCTCAAAGGAAATGCTTCAGGTAGGTTGAAGGCAACAGAAAACATTTTTTTCCTTCTCAAACTCATTCTGCCCTCTGCAATCCTGCTGCACAACACTGCAAAGCAATCAGCAGAGCCATCCTAATGGCCAAGTTTGGGACCAAGAAAGAATCCTAGCTTTCATCACCTTGCTTGCAGCCAGACTAGCAGTAATTGTAGGGATCACAGCTTTTCCAAATAGGGTAGTGTTGGCAACTGGGAACATCAGCTGGGCATAGACAGCAAGCTGTCCATGAGCCAGCAGTTTGCCCTTGTGGCCAAGAAAGCCAGTGGTATCCTGGGGTGCATTTGGGAGAGCATTGCCAGCAGGTCCAGGGAGATCGTGCAGGTCCTGCCCTTCTACTCGGCTGTAGTGAGGCCACATATGGAGTGCTGTGTCCAGTTCTGGGCTCCTTGGTGCAAGAGAGACATGGAGCTCCTGGAGCAGTTCCGGCAGAGTGCAACAAAGGTGACTAAGGGACTGGAGCATCTCTCTGCAATTGACAGAAACTGATTCATAGGAAGTTCCACCCGAATATGAAGAAGAACTTCTTTACTGTGTGGGTGACCATGCACTGAAACAGACTGCTCAGAGAGGTTGTGGAGTCTTCCTCGCTGGAGATACTCAAAGAGTGTCTGGACACAGTTCTCTGCCATGTGCTCTAGGATGACTCTGCTTGATCAGGGAGGCTAGATCTGATGACCCACTGTAGTCCCTTCCAGTGTTACCCCTTCTCTGCTTCTGTTATCTTCTGCCTAGTTGGGCCTTGACATGACACAGCCACAGGAGCAGGTGTTGTGTTGGCTCCCTGGTCTCTGCCTGTGGCTACAACAGATTAATCTCCTGAAGATTGAAGGTGGTTTTTTGTGAGTTCAGCCTTTATCTATCTGGATATTGTGGTTGACACTGTGTAGGTGATTCGGCTTGCATAGTAAGTCTCAGGTGGTGTGAAACTTCAAAATTGCATGAGGCAGCAAGCGAGCACGGCTGCTTTGTTGCCAGCACGAATTACTTGATAAAAATAAAAGCACATGTACTACAGCAGCAGCTAATTAAACTTCATTCCATTGCATTGGCTAGAGAGGGTTTGTTGGGAGACTGAAGCAGGTTTTTTTATTGAGTTTATTTGAGTCTATTTTCTCTCATTTCTTGTCTTTTCTTTTTCTTTAACCCCTCCCCTGGCCACTTCTGCCTCAGGCACCAGCATACAGCTGATACCACAAAACCTGAAGCCAGGCAGAACTGAAGTTCCCATCCTGATAAAGGATTTCCAAGGCCTCAGCTGTGCTGCATCACAGCCTCTGCAGCTGACTGTTTGCGAGTGTACAGATGACGGCGTGTGCCAAGAGAAGTTTATTGGCACTAAGTCGGTGGGTCTGGGACCAGCAGCGGTTGCGCTAATCATCTTGGCATTTTTACTTTTGCTGCGTAAGTAATTGTTTCATATTATCTCAGGAGTACTGTAAATATGGTCTGCAAGGCATCAGGAAAAAAATAGTCCTGTTCCCAAGTTTTATCATCTTGTGTAAACTCACAGTCTTGTGGGAAGTAATGACAGATACCCAGCTAAATTTTGGTAGTATCAGTATTTCAACCTCACAGGATTTCAAGCTGTGTGTTTTAAAATTAATATGAACAACTTTAATATTTGTTTATGGTGCTGTAAATAACAGGTGGGGAAGCAGTGAGGAATCCTTTTGGTGTTCCCACATGTCCCCAGGTGAGCCCTAACTCTTCCTACTCAAAACCACAGTGCACTCTCCACTCTCTTCTCTGTCACTGCAGGTCTGTTGCCTTGCTCAGAGCAGCATGTGACATTGTTCTTTAGTGAGACAAAATAGAAGCTTGAAATAAGAGAAGAATACTTGCAGTCAGGGTATGGCCTTATGCAGCAGTGCTGCATTCAAACTCACAATAATTACGAGTTTAAATTGCTTGTGCTGGCAGCAATCTAACTATGATAAAACAAAGTTCATGCCACAGGAATAATATGCGCTGCTCCTCAAAGTGAGTTATTTTGAGTTCCCCAGGCAACACTCTAGGCAAGTGAAAGGAGTGGTACAGTGGAATTTACGTGATGCCATGTTGTTATCTAGTAGTAAAAGAATAGGAAGAGTTAGAAATGCTGAGGTTGTACAGTGATATCAGGGCTTGGGTTTGGTATATGAGATCTTTGATAGAAGTATATCTACCTACATATGTGGTCATCTGCAGGATTCAGGCCCTGACATGTTAATTGTAAGTTTACTCTCTAGGAAACTGGCCTGGCATATGTTTCTAGTAAACACCTTGAATGTTTGGGAACCTGTCTTCAGTCCTTATCAGCCCTCATACTGATCACTAGATCATTAAAGATGCATTTTGATATGGGAACTGGCCATACTTATACTGGCTGTTAGGCCCTAACAATCACATAGTTAATGGCAACCTTCTGTTTCCTGACAGTTATTCCACTGTTACTGCTGCTGTGTCCTTGTGGCTCGGGAGCAAAGGGGTTTGGTGGAGCAAAGACATTTGCTGCAATACCAGACTACAGTGAAGCGATGCTGCGTCAGTGGAACAGCGAAGGAGCAGCTCCTGAGGATAAGGCATGTATCCCTGATAGCATTTCTCTTTGATTTCTGTTCCAGTGTTCAGTTTGGCACTTGATGCCTCTTCCACATCACAGGCTGATGTTTTAAAGCTCTACAGAAGATTTTAACAACACATGAACATTAATTAAAATTAACCCTGTGAGGCTTAGCAAGGGATGTGTGGAAGATAATTCCACCAGCAGCTGTAGAAAAAGCAACCATAGCACTTTCCATAGGGAAAGCAATCAAGAAAATTTTGATGGTATCTGAGCAGAAGATAGGACTGTGGGAAAAGCATCACATATATAGAGAGTGAAACATTTGCATCTGCAAGTGTGGAATGTTCTTCACCACTTTGGGAGCACGGTAAAGCAGAAAAAGAATGGCTATAAAGCTTAGCTTCTTCTCAATGGTTTAAAGCTTAAGACTGTGTTTTAAATTACTTCCCTGTGTATTTCCTAAACAGAGGAAATTCTTAATTAAGAAAGAGGAAGGCAGAAAAAAGTGCAAATCTGCAGAGGGAATGGTGAATGCCAAGAGAAGTTTGCCCTTTGTTGTTATGCTACAAAACAAAGTTTTCCAAGAAAGGGCATGACACTGACATGCTTTTGCACAATAACAAAGAAACAGAGGGTGAAAGACTTTGATTTAGGCCCAATGCTCACACCAAATTCTTGTTAAAAGATAATTAACAGGGAAGCCAAATTGCTAGGAAAAAACAAAGGGGGGCAGCCTTTTTGTGGTGTTTTGTTTGTTTTGGGGTGGTTTTTTTTTTTTTTACACTTTAAATTCTCCACGTTTCAAGAAAACAGTGATCTGTAGAAACATTTCCATGATCCTCCTTGGGAATACATTTGTGGAAGCTGCACCCTGTTTCAGGACGCCTCTTACTCTTTGCAGCAACATGTATAAGTGCAAATTCAAACAAGTCATAAGACTGTACCCTCCCAGGTCCCACCCAGCCCCACTCTGGTTTGGTGAGTTCCATGTGCTAGACAGCAAAGCTTTCATGTCACATCTTAATTTGTCTTATTTATGTAGCCAGTGCTAAGCTTTATTCCACCCACTGCACTGGGGAACTCAAGAGGAGCAACAACAGCAGCAGCAGCAGCAGCAGCAGGAGGAATGAGTGGAGGCGAAACTGTGACAGCAGCAGGCAGCTCTGTCTCTCACATGGGAGAGCATAACAACGCTATTAGCAAGGAAAGATGGGAAGAGCAAAGACGTCTTCTTTCCAGTGCTGAGTATGGAGCCATGGCAGCTGGAGCGGCTGAAGGCATGGCAGGTATAGAGGGCAAGACAGTGGTGTCTGGAGGAGGACTTGCAGCAGGAGCAGCAGGAGCTATGAATGAAGAATTCTTGAGAGACTACTTCAATGATGTAAGCATATGACCTGAAAATGACAGTATTTTGAGATTTACACTTAACATTGTGAAATTTTGTTCATTTTACTACAAACACAGTATGTGTGTGTAAACAGTCTTGATACAGTGCCCAATGTTGTGTGCATGTGGAATTTGGGGCAGTAAGGATTTTTGGATTAGCCTCATGTGCAAGACTTTGAGCATGACAGTGCTCAGTCTTGTAACACTGAGTGCTTTCAAGGTGTCCCAGAAATAGACCTTCCTCTCAAGGAAGGTTCTTGGGAATGGGATACAGGAGCCCCTTGCCCAGAGAAAGACCAGATGATCCAGATCTCAAGGACTTAGACTTAGGCACGTTAAACTAGCCTGTAGGGAGGCACCTGTGACTCATCATGAGTCAGAGCTACAAACTTTACAACGGAGCAGGTTTTGAAAAGATAAGCTAAAGATGTCATACCTCAAAGGGTGGGTCTGCCTTTTCAAAGTAGCTGATGAAGTAAGCGGTGCTGACTTGCCTGTTTGCCCAATAGCCTGGGTAAAGGGCCATTCATCAAAAGCCTGTAAGGCACATGTTGCAATCTCTTTTCTACTTTTTTTTTTTTAATTTACTGACCTAACCATTGGCCAATAGGCCAACAGTTGCAACTATTCCTCTTTGTGTAATGCACATTGTTAGTCTTTTGGCTGGTGATCTCCTTATAGTGAAAGTTTCACTTCCATACCTGTACAAACAACTTCCAGCTGGCTGATGATGTGGTTTTGCAGGGGAGTGGCTGTTCAGATTTGAATCACCACCTCGGGCCAGGGAAGGATTTGAGCATTAGATACTTGTATTTCTTGGAGTGCTCTAGCTACTGGTCTTCTGGGTAACTGGACACAACAGTAGCAATCTGCTTTCCTTCCAGTTTTGTGCTTCCTAATATTAAGAGATACTTTAAGCATAGCTGTCTGATGAAGTCCAGCAGGAAGGAGATCGTACTCAATACTCTGTACAACTACTGCGAGGCTAAAATATCTGAGATTATAAGAGTGTGAAAACAGACAAGTAACCAAACCAAATAGTTTCAGATGTGTGCTAATTTTTTGTAGCAGAATCTTGTTTCATGTGCCTAGTCCCAGGGTCAAGTGCAAATAAACATACAGAGTCAGTTTGGGTTTGGATATATACCGCGTTACACAGATGGCTGAGCTAATATGAACTCTAGAACATAAAGTGTGGCAGCCATATTACATAAAGCAACCATTTTACCTAAAGCTGGCTCAGCAGGCCCAGAGGATTTGGCTGCTTCTGGAACTGGAGCTGACACAGGCATGTACACAGGTGTTTGTGCAGCCCCACAGCAGCTCCATTGCAGACACTGCTTTCAGATTGAGCTGACCCTGTAAGCACTGTAGTCAGAACCCACGAGCCCTCCGTGTTGCCAAGTGTCCTGCATAGAGTCTAAGAATTTACATGATGGACTGTGTATCCATACTTACTGATCCATCCAATTTTTTGATTTGTTTGCTATTGGGCATCTTGGGTGTGATCCTGGAGGCTGTGCTAGTGCAAAGGACCATGGGAGGTGAGAACATGTCAGCATGTACTCATTAAGTGTTTCTTTAAATGTTGGGATACTCTCAGGCATGTTATCGGGATTCTTCCACAAACACCTAGTTAGAGGTGAAGTTCATTCACTGACCTAAGTTAAAACAGTCTCTTTGTGAATGTGGAGCATCATCACAAATGGCACAACTACTGGAAGGAACAGCAGCAGGTGGTGACAGTATCCGAGGTTTTCAATTTCATCTCAGATTTTTCTTCTCGTCAAGTTCAGACCAACTTCAAAAAAGCAAAAAAGAAAACCCTTTTAGGTGTGGCCCTCTCCTGGTTGGCAGTTTCTGTGGGTTCAGTTAAATTTTTTTATTTCAAGTTTTGTAACCAAACATTCCTGATTTTTTAAAATTATTATGTACAGAGCTGACATTGATGAACTTTTGCTTGCTTTTGTTTTCTGTCTGTAGAAAGCTGTCTCTTTTGCGGATGAAGATGAAGCACAAGCTGCAAAAGACTGTCTCCTCGTTTATTCCCAGGGAGAATCAGGCTCCCCTCATGGCTCCGTCGGCTGCTGCAGCTTTATTGAGGGGGACCTTGATGACCATTTCCTTGATGATTTAGGAGACAAATTTAAGACTCTAGCAGAAATATGCATGGGCAGGCAGATCAACATGAAAGATGGTGGCTCCAGGAATGAATCAGGTTTCAGTTTTAATGACACAAAATCTCAGTTCTTAGATCAGCAAAATGCTTCCAGCTCTGAACAAGCCTTTGCCTTGGGCAGTCATTTCCAGCCCGCCCCACCAGTGCACACAGGCAGTGCGACAGGACAAGACACCCTGACCAAGGAAGTGATCACAGAAACAACCTTTTCAGCCTCTTCTGGGCAGCACAGTGCCCGGCCCCTTCCCACAGCCCACGCGGAGACCAATGTCAGCGTGACGGAAACATCCTATTCTGTGGGGGGTCCTGCCCACTCGGCCGGTGTCTTTCTAGACCCCCAGTTTAAGGAGAATGTAGTGGTGACAGAGAGAGTGCTGGCACCTGCATCGAGCATTCAGGGTATGGTGAAAATCCCTGATTTGCCACAGGGAAGTAATGTGATGGTTACAGAGAGGATGGTGAAGTCGGCAGGTGCAGGGCCAGGAGCCCTAGCAGTTCAAGATCTTCCCGACTCCAAATATGTCGTGGTGAGGGAGCGAGAGAGGGTGCTTGTGCCTGCTGCGGAGCAGGGCTCGCTCAGCTTCCCCGCCACGGCAGAGGAACGCAGCATGGTGGTGAATGAAAGGGTGGTAACAGCATCGGGGCTGCACAGCAAAGCTGAACAGCCCACAGGTGCCAGCTTAGGAAGGCAAGAGCATGTATTGGTTACAGACTCCCCACTTAACCTGATGGGCTCTGACTTAGAAGGGCCGTCTCCTGCCAGTGCCACACTGAGCAAGTCTTCCAGGGTCACCAAGTACAGCACGGTGCAGTACACCCGCTCATAGCTTGGCTCCTGGCAGGGGTGGCAGTGTCCGGCACCCTTGTGTCTGTATGCATCTTGCCTCGGGCTTTTCATGAGATCTGAATTTGCTGGAGCTTCCAGAATGACATGTACTCGCTTGCACTAGTTTGTATAAATATGAATTGTATGACCAGGAAGCAAATAAGGAAATCTATTGTTACTATTATGTAACATTGGCAGCAATGCTTTTGAAGTGGGAAGATGTGGGAAATATATTTTTTTTCTTGTTTGCTATATTTATAACTGCTTTTTATTATTCGGTTAGTGTAAGAATACCACGTTACCAGAGCTGCGTAATTACGGAAAACTATGAAAAACAATCTCAAATCTAGCGATGGATAGTAGCACGCAAAGCAAGTTAGGTTTCTGAGCTGCTCTTGAGTGTATCTGCTGAAGTCCTCCCATGAGGGGAATCAATTTCTCATTTTGCGTTTGCCACCTATTACCCTGTGGGCCAGGGCAGCTCCTCCTGAGCCTGGGTGACTTGCTAAGAAATCTCTCATCCCTGAGAAGCCCAGGCCACCAACGTCAGTACATCTTCAGGGCAGTGGTGTGTTGATCTCCTGAGGAGATGTCACAACTTCGGGTTATCAGCATCTGTAACTTAAGCAATCAATAGTTGCAAATTAGCACAGGGGTTAGAGAGAGCAAGTAGCAAAAAAGCTGAGCCCTGCAATTTTTTTTGTCACCTCAGTGTAAGAATTCTATTACTTGATGTAGGTCTACACTGACATGGACAAGTAAGCATTTGCATCACGTACATTTTTCACTGGCTCCTAATTAATCCTTTATTTAACATATGAGGAGCAGCTAAAACCTTACCTTTAGAGGCAGAGATTCAGATAGTGGCTTTGCTAGCAAAGTTTATGGCCCTTAGACATTCTGTAGGATCTTATTTGCAAGGGCAACTAGGTATTTGCAATTCTGTCTGTGAACTGGCAGATACAGAAATGCAGCCTGGTATGTGTGACGTTCCACTGGTTCCAGTACAAGAGCTCAGGTGGCCTTTACAGTGCTGTGTAATGGCAGCTTTACTTGGCTGTGACAAGAGAAAGCTCCATTTAGGTCTGCAACACTTGAAATTACATTTCTTTCCTTGAAGTTTATGTGGTAAAAGCAGAAGATAGTACTGGACTGTTTGGCAGTATGTATATATGCAGATGTAAATATTTTTTGAAACATTTTAAAGTAGTTTTTTTAAGGAAAAACTGTCATACACTCCTCATGTTTTCTCAGAGTAGATCAGGTATTGGTACTGTGTTTATCTCTTACCTGTGAAATCAGCAAGCTGGTCATATGGTACTGCAAAGCCTGCAGATCTGCAGAGTTTTCAGGTTGTTTCCATTCTCCTGGAGTCTTCCTGCAGCATAGTGTTATGTTTTCCACTGATATGTCTTGCCTTTGACTAGAAATGCTTTCAGTGTGTTTGATTTTACAAATAATGATGTAAAAGTTGCTTCAAAAACATAAACACATAAACTAGGAACCATGGCCATGCTCAACATGACAGATGTGCCATTATATTAAGTAAAGTAGTATTTCCAAACAAATGAAACTACTTGCTTGCTTGGACTTGGTGGTTATTTATCTCTTACACTTCATTTTTAAAATACGTGTATTTTTAAGCAAGCCTGTGGTTCTAAGTGGTCACCACTTTCCTGACTTTCTAATGGAATATCTTCGTGGGTTTATGCAGTCTTAAAATAAAGGATGTTACTGTATTTTCTAGTTCTTCATTCAGACAGCTACCCCAGTTAAAACACTGACTTTCCTACTGCAAATAAAGAGTTTAAAGATAGAATGAGGACTGGGATTTCTCAAACAGCCCGAAGGAATATATGAAAGATGCAGATTTAAAAAAAGGTGGTGTCCTGCTAACTTAGAGATTCTGAAAAAACTGTGAATTCTGCCTTCTGGTTAGGTGGACTAAAGTCTATTAATAACTTGATGCAAGACAACAGCATTCCAGGCACAGATTTACTGGGTTCTGAGTCAAACTCTTCTAATCAGTTTATACTTCCAGACAACGTGGCATAAAATATTGTCTCGGTTTTGTAGTCATTGAAACAGGCAGTTGTTAACATCCAGAAGAAGATGTAAGAGTCAGGACTATGTCACAGAAATCCTGACTTCCCTGTGTATTGTTTATATATAAACTTTTATCACAGATCTGCTTGTGCTGTAAAAAGTCTGTTTGAATAGATTCATTAGGAGTGAGTCTCCATTATTTCACTTAGGCTTGTACCAAGGCTTCAGATGCTATCAGCGTGTGCTGATGTTGGCAGAACAGCCATCAGATTAAGTCACTTCTAATGGAACTGTGTTTTGTAAATGATGGTGAGTGGTGGGAGGAATGTACAGACCCAAATTAATGGAAGTGTCTGGTTAGCATCTGACTACTAGATAACCCTGAGAGGGGGACTAGCCCTAGACACTTATCTTTGTGAAGATGCCTTGTTCTGACTTCAAAAGGAAAAACAAGGTCTGTAATTTCCTTATCTAAGAAAAATAGAGCACAGTTACACTGAAATGCCAGCATGACAGGGATTATATCCACGCTGCTCTTCTGTGATTTATATTAACTGTGACTCCTTGCTAAGTATGTTGGACTCCATAAATATGAACCATCCTGCCACAACAAGGATGCAGCATGTATCCTGCATACCCACAAGGAAGTATTTCCTGTATCATCCCTCAGTGTATACTTGGAGCCAAGCTAGACTTCGCAGAACAAGGCAATCTCTTCCAGGCTCCATTCCTTCCTTGGAATTTGACCATAATTTGTAATGAAAGGCTTAAAGCTTGTCTGGGTTATCAGCAGTAAATCAATTTTAAAAGAGAAAATACATCAGCTGCTGCCCCCATAGAGTGATTGTAAGTGTTTATGGCCTTGAGGCATCCCAAAAATGCATCACTCCCTCAGGGTGCACTGCAATAGCAGAGTTAGTGGCACTTGCTGTCTCTTCTGCTGGCTCCTTCTTCCTCCTGGTGCCCTTTGAGCTTCCTGCAAGCTCAAAGTACAGCAGCAGTGACAGCCATCCATTCTTCCTACCTTATGGGCAGGAAGGTTGGCCTCTGCCTGCTACTAGTGCAGGCTTTCAAATACATTCCTCCTGCCAAACCAACTTAGGATGGGAGTAGAATCAAACTGGTTTTGCATGTGAGGACACAAGGCTGGGCTGAAGAGTGTCCCCAGGGTCTCAGAGTACCACTTGAGTGTGGATTTTTACCCCACATTGTAGCACACAAGCCAGGGTGGACAGCACCAAGGTGCCTGAGGTCCTGTTGGTGCTCACCACATCGTGCAGAATTTGCCAGCACCCCCTGAGCTGCAGGGCAGGCCCCCACTGGTACCTGGTTTTGTTGGCATGACAGGCAGAATGGCTGCTGTCCGCCTGGGCCCATGAAAGGCTTTGGCTCAGGGGCCATCCATGGAGATGTCTGAGGGACCCAGCTGGGCTGTGGTCTGGTGTGGGGGGCAGCACTGTACCCTGTGGGGCTTAGGGGGGTCAGATTATGGCAAGGGACTTGGGGGCTTTGGCTTTTCGTGACGGAATTTGAACCCACTGCTTTCCTAACCCAGGATGCGTCACATGGGAATGATGGTCACATCTCCTGCTCCACAGAGCACACCTACAGCTGAAGCACACACTCCATTACAAAAGCTGCAAATGATAGAATTTATATGGTTCTAAAACACAAAGTGCATGGAAAAGCAAGGCATTGGGAGTTACTGAACACACAGAAGTGGCTTCCAGCCATGGGAAAAGCTGATCTCTGAGAGCCTTGGTGTGAAAACCCTCTTCCATAGGCATCCTCCAAGGTTGACTGCTGCTGATGAGATAGTGGATAACATGAACTCTTGGCGGGACCCAGAAGAGGCTTCATGTTGAGGGATAGCAGGGCAGCATTCACCTGAGGCAAAAGGATAAATGAGGAGTGTGACTGAGTAGAAACAGGATATTTGCCTTCCTGCAGAGAGCCATCACTGAATAAAAAAACAATGTGGGGCAAGGCCCTAACTGCCCTATAAGCACTAATGGCCAATAAGCCCCCAACCCTCTGGTGAGAGTCACTGCCGGAAAACAACTGCACAAATGTAGCCGCTGTGACACTTGAGCTGCACAAAACGGTTTCAGTCTCTATCTCCCAGTTTCTCCAAGTGGTTTCACCTCGGGAGCCAGCACTAGAGGTGGCCAGGCACCCTGGCACATCAGATTGCTCAGGATCCAGCTGAAAATTACGTTTTTATGTAATTCTAAGCAACTTTTTTTACATGCCAAATGGTGAAAGTTCTAACTTGGATTGGCTAGGGAAGCCCATGGAGAGAGGGACTGACACTGTGCAGGTGTTCCCTCTACTTACTTCATTAGTTTCTACTAGATACTGACATGTGTACAAAGTGGTAGCACTGATTTAAAAATTGCCCTGAATCTCATTTCCTTGAGATATACATCCGAAAGTGTCTTCAGCTGTATGGTGGGAATGCACCCCGAAGGTGTTCTGGACATGGGGAAAAAACACATAGCAAACAGTTCTACTGTGTATTGGGGGGTGGAAGGGTTTATAGCCCTCCCACCTCAGCTCCAAGCTGGTTTCTGACCTACGATTCGAATGTTTCATCAGAATACTTCTGCTAGATCTGTTATCTCTAGCAAACAGAACTCAGAGATATCACCTCACAGTGATTAAGCAACAAACTGCATTGATTCCCTGGCTAATGATTATCCAGGATCTTTGGAGAGTGACTAAAGTTTAAACCCTGACGGAGAGCAGGAGTTTGAGCAGGCAGTGCTGCTACCACTGAAACAGCTGACAGGTCTCCATCAGGCCTTGAATCCAGCCTCTGGAAACAGCCAACTACCCTTCTCCTGCTGAGGATGGGCCATCTGGGAGAAGCTGTGGAACACTGGACGGTGGCAGACAGTGAGCTGCTGGGAGTAGCTGAGTGGCAGTGACATGGCACTGGGTAGCAGCAGGGCCCAAGCCCTGGGTTGGGTACCAGGGGCAGGGCTGCAATAGCCCAGGGCAACCTCCAACCTAGCTGGGTGCCTTCACCACATTCTCTGGCCACCCACTATGCCTTTCTTGCTTCCCTTGATTTCTTCCCCTCATGAAAAATCTCCCAGCACTGTCTTTCAAACGTAAGGCAGATTTACTTTTTTTTTTTTTAAATCTGTAAGTATTGCCAATTACTTCTTTCGTCCTTTCCTGAAAAGTAAAAGCAGAGCTTCCAAGTAGAAGGAATTACGTACTTACAGCATCAGCTTTTAGACGGAGCCAAATCCCATCTCCCAGATGATGCATTGCTTCTGTTAAAATGCACACCTGACAACACACAGCTAGTACTGTCAGAGGCAGATTCGCTCTGTGTACAAGGGTGCTCACCATTTTGCCATTTATCATCCTGTTTGACATCTATCACTTCTGCAGGCTTGGCTTTAGCAACAGCAGGAAAGACAGAAAGCCTCTCATACTCTTTTTAAATCAGAATCCCAGAGAGGTACTGTGAAAATAATAGATCTGTTAAAGAAAATCTTGCTTATCATCCATCCTACCTTTGTTTTGTGGGAAAGATGTGGGAGAGATGAAATACAGATCCATAAGGGGTTTTAATTTTTTATAGTCCTCATAACTTGTAACTCCCTGTATTCTGCCTTTAGTAGAATAAAATATTTTTCTCTAACACAAACAAACAAAACCATATGAGTCAGAGTTCTGTGTGAGGTTTTGTCAGGCATCTCTTTAAACAAACAAGCAAATTAGACTTAGCATCAGATGGGTAAAAGAGTGGTTGTTCCCTAAATGCCCCAAATACTCTCTTCCAGGGTGTGCTAGTGGAATTGGTTAGTAGTTGAGCTTACTGCATTTTGGACAAATGGCTGTCAGCTGGAGCAGATGAAGCCCAGACTAGAGCAAGTAAACAAGCAGGATGGATCTCAAGCACATGTCCTAAAGAAGTAGCACAGGATCATTCTCATACCCTGGTTCTTTGAATTAATGAGCATTTAAATATTTGATACCATGTGAAGCAAGTCGAAACAGAATGACCTTACAGCACTCTTGAAGACATTAGTTAGGATGCTCTTATCAAAGAAAGAGAAGACAGAATGGAACTGAACACAGGTCTTCTCTCACATGAAAATTTCCCTTATGACTTGAATGCAGTCAACCATCATTGTAAACTCTGTGACATTTGCTGGCTCACTCTGCTCATGTTACTTCATAAGATTAGTTCAAAATACTTGTGAGACACACAGAATATTTTTTTTCAAAAGATAGAGTTAAAAAAAAAAAATCTTATCTGCGTTTAAATCCTCACCCCTTCCCATTGTGTTTTCATCCTTTCAAATCCAAAAAAAAAAAATCCTGCAAAGCAGTTTGAAATTAAAAGAAGATACAAGTACCTTGCACCTGTTGAGCATAACAGAGTAAGAAGAGCTGAGAAAGCAACTACAGTAAAATTGGACTTGTAGATTAATCCAGATCAGTATAAAAATATAGTCAACTGTTCAAGGATTAAGAAAGTCTTTTGAAAGATATTTAAAGAAACATACTGCTAAAAAATCCTAAACTTTCAAGACACACTAACCCACTTACAAGAGGTATTTCAGTGTACTGTTTGCCAAAGATCTCACCACCTTGTTGTGACCTCCTTCCTACAAATCCCACTGGTAACTTGTAATGCAGTCTGACATCCCACTGTACTTGTTTTGACTGGGATAGAATTAATTTTCCTCATAACAGCTCCCATGGTGCAACATTTTTCGTTTTGGACCACAGCGGTGTTGCTAACACAGAGATGAGTTGGTTGTTGCTGAACAGCACTTGCAAAGTGTTGAGGCCTTTCCTGCTTCTCACACTGCCCTGTCAGCAAGTAGGCTGGGAGTGGGCAAGTATTTGGGAGGGAGAACATGGTACAGTCTCAGAGTGTCTTTACTTATTTCTCAGATATCCTATTCAGGTTTTTCACTGAGGAGTATTCTGTCCTATGCCAAAGAAAAAAAATAATGCTTTTGAAGAACCTGAATGGAAGAAACATTCTTGATGTGATGTGGTGTGAGGAGCAAGAAAATAATGAGGAAGAAAGCTTTCAAGCTTACGAGCAGTGAGGTTCTACTGTAAAGACAATTCTAGGCTCTCTTATTGCATCAGCTGAAGTTTGGGATGAGCAGAGAAGGACAATATGAAACAATACGTGATGGTGTGGAAGAAGGAGAGAAGCTGTTATTTTTAAAATTGTTTCTGGAAGAGACTGAACATACCAGTCTGAGTTTAAAAAATCATCTGCTGTGTCTTAGGGATAAATACTCTGTGAGGAATGTTTTCTGCCCCGAAAGGAATTTGTACCACATATAAATGAGCAATTAGGACCACTAGGGTTCATTTCAGAGAGAGAGCCTCCCTCAGACAGCCCTGCCCCTCAGATAACCCCTCTTTGTTTCTCTCTCACATCTACCTTTTCCTGCTGTGTTCTACAGCCAGATTAAAGGATCAATAGGAATTGAAATACTCCACAGTGCTGCCTACTCATCCAGCAGACTGAGTTCTTTTTTGTTTAGAGGAGTTGGAGTTTGACAGTATCTATTTAAGTGCATAAGTTTGTCTGTGAAGCGTTAGAAAAGAAATCCAGGCCTTCAAAGGGAAGGGAAATCTGCCTTCAGCAAATTTTCATTGTTTACTTTGGTGACAGAATGATTTTTTTAGGGGATTTATTTCTTTTTATGTCTGGCTCTGTCTGCCACCACAGATAAGCTTCTGAATCACACCGAGAGAGGAATGGTTGACATTTTTCCTGGTGCTGTTGAAAAGGGAATAAGAGAACTGGTTTGTTATCTTTATTACCAACAGATGACCAGCTGCTCCCCAGGAGACATCAAAGGTGTAATGCATTTTGCAAAGCAGAACCGTTTAATTTTTCCTTCAAAAAAATCACTGAATTGTTAGGGTTGAAAAAGACCTCTGGGAGACCATCCAGTCCAACCCCCCTGCCAAGGCAGGCTCACCCAGAGCAGGTGACACAGGAACAGGTCCAGATGGGTTTTGAATATCACTGGAGAGGGAGACTCCACCACCTCCCTGGGCAGCCTGTTCCAGTGCTCTGCCACTCTCAATGGAAAAAAGTTCTTCCTCACGTTGATGTTATTGCTGGACACCACTGAAAAGAGTCTGGCACCATCATCTTGTCATCTGCCTTTGGGATATTTATATGTATTAATGAGATTCCCTCTGAGTCTTCTCTTCTCTAGACTAAGCACACACACAGTTCTCTCAGTCTCTCCACATAAGAGAGATGCTCCAAGCCCCCATCCCTCTTTGTGGCACCCTGCTGGATCCTCTCTAGTCTTTCTTGTATCGAGGAGCCCAGAACTGGACACAGAACTCCAAACATAGCCTCACTGGTGCCGAGCAGAGGGGGAGAATCACCTCCCTCGACCTGCTTACGACACTCTTCCCGATGCATCCCAGGATACTATTGTCCCTCCATCTATGTAGGAAAGCCTCGGAAACCAAAGCAAACGGAGAAAAAGAAAAAAAACGGGGGGGAAAAAAAGGCCAAAAAAAAAGGTATTTTTTCCCGAACTGAAGAAAAACACCCACCCAAGGGTGGGAGGAGGAGGCGAGCGGTGCCTGAGGCCACCAGGTGGCAGCCCGGGACTGCTCGTGTCCCCTGCCTGCCCTCGACGCCGGGATGCCAGAGGCGCAGCCGAGCCGGGTGCGGGAGGGTGGCTCCCGAAACGCGGTGTCGCAGATTTCAAGGGACGGGCCACGGAGCTGGTGGCAAAGGCGCCCTCACACCCCGCAGAGCCACTCAACAGTCCCTGGGGCCATCCCAGCCTCGTTGCCTCTGAAAGGCTTTTGGTTTGGTTAGAAAGACACCATTAGTGGCATTAAAACATAACCAGTGCTCAGTAAAGCCCATGGGATTAAAGGACAAAGTCCTGGACTGCAATACAGCCTCTCTTTTCTAGTACTCTGTTTTGTGTAGGTAACAAATCCTTTCCAAATAGTAATGATTTTTCCTGCTTTGTCATTGATCTCTTAAATAAGATGTTCTCTGACTGCATACTAACACTCTCCTGCTCTCAAAAGATGAATCCCTTAGGAAGCACTTACAGCATTTTTCTTTCAGAAGTTTTGATAATTCTATAATGAAAAGAGAAACAACACTCAGCCTGACTAATAGAACTGCAGGTAACAAAAGGTGACCTGAGGGAGTAGCACATTTCCTTATTGGTCTTATAATCAAGTAATTCCAGAACAAAGTCTTTAGCAGCACATCTCCATTCCCATATCCTTCACTTTTCTTCCTCTCATCTTTGCAGAGCTTTAACCTGAGACAGCTCTACCCATGTGCTGGCCTTATACAGGTGATCAGTCAAGATACAGGGCAAGGAAAAAAACACATCCCAGCATTGCAGTTCACTGTGTGTGGTGGTTTCTGTATGGCTGTCACCCTAAGTCAAAAGGAACAACCTATCAGTGACACCTCTAGAAAGGGACCTGTCATGGATGTAGATTTTTTTCATAACAGCAAAAATTGAAAAGGGATTGAAAAAAAAATTACATAAAACAAAGAGAACAGTCTTGTTATGTGCTATGCAACACGGTGTGTTTTTCCACCCCTTTTCTCTCTACCTTCTTCAGAGGTTGTCCACAGAAAGCAGTTTTTCTTCTATTAGTGCTTCTTTCTTTTTCCATCTCACTGTTCTGGAAGATTTGTAAGAGGAGAATAAATTTGGCTTAGGGGCAAGACTAGACCCTATTTTCCACAAAGGCACTGTTGTGTTTGATTCAGTACAGTTCTCTTGGTACTTTCCTCAGCATCTAGGCCAGGACACCACTAGAGGGTCCAGAAATCTCTTCCTTCTGAGCAGAGCTCAGCCTGAGATGAGAGGGGAGTGTAATTCTAACTACAGGAGTTTCTGTAAATCACAGCAATAATATAGGGAAATGTATGTAATTACAAGGTGAGGGATAACTTAGTCACAATGTCATAACTGAATATTCTGGCAAATAGCAAGGCTGCCATAGTCCTAGTAATTTAGTTTTCATGTCTGTGAGCAATATAGTTTTTGATAACTCTGGCCAAAGATGGGGTTTAGGCTGCAGATGACTAATCACCAGAAGAGTAGGGTGTTTGTAGGAGTGAAAAGAGAATGCTCTCTATTTTTGAAGGGTATTTTTCTTCCTTCCAGAATTACTTCAGAAGAAGGGGCCCTACCTGATCTTAGGTAAAACCTTTTTTTTTTTTCCCAAAAGCTGTCTGCTTGTGGGATCAACAACCAGAAATAGGGGCAGTGTGTATCACTGCTTAGAAGAACCCACTTCCTCCCCAGGCTCACTTCTCTGATTTCCACCATGTCCACATGGCAAGCTCTCCCATGCCCTTCTGGAGTCATCTCTGAGCACTGTCATGATGAAGTCAGTGCTACCTATTCAGACTGAAATCCCAAAAAAACTGTGCCTCAGATCCTAATGGATTCAAATGAGAAAGAAAGAAAGGGAGTAACATCCTGTCCTCATCAAGGATGCTGTGAGAGAAGAGAAGAACCTCAAGGGCAGTAAACACATCCTACAGCTTGTCAATTCTCTTCTTTGAGTCTGAAGGAGACCCACAACGTACATGGGAAAAATTTGTTCTGGGGTAGAAACTACAAAGTGAATGTTTACCTTATGTTTGAACAGCTGATTTGTCCCAGCAAGAGGAGTTCCATTTTTGGACCCACCACTCTAGGCACTAGCTACCCTGATGTGGCCACTGAGTTAAAACCAATCTTAGCAAGCACAGTGTCCAATTTGAAAACAGCGGTTACCTCCAAAGAGAAATTACATACAAAGCTACAGCAGAGTGGGGTGACAGGAGCATTACACAAGCTCTTTAGAGAAAAAGGACACTGTGTATTTGTTCCTTCTAAAATCTGAAACAAAAAAACCCTCCAGAGTCTCCTTTCCAAGGAGCTCTGTAAAGCAGAATGTCCAACAAACACAAAGCCTTGAGCAGGCACAGGGGCAGCACATGTCTAATGTCAGCTACAGTTTAAAACACAGAGACTGACTCAGAAAATGTTATTTCAGCCTTGTTTTTTCTTGGGTTACTGCTTCCCTGGGAGACTTAAGCCTAACACGTGGAAAATAGCAGTCCCCTGAAAAGCAAGTATATTGAACTTCCCACAGATTTGCTTTTCTATACACTGCTTTCCATTTCTCTGTTTTATTTGCACAACAATCTGTGTCCATCACCTTCTGAAAGTGTACCCTCTCTCCCACCACACAGCCTTCCCTTCTGTTGTTTTTGCAGCTCTTGTTTCTCACCATCCCTCCATGCCAATCCTACCTTTCACTTTCCTTTTAGCCAGGCAATTCCTCTCACCACTGTCTTCCCCTCTCCTATTAAATGCTCGGCTCATGTTCCCTCCACCCCCTCAGTCCCAGGAATGGGTCCCCACACAGCTCTGCCTTTCTTTCTATCTCCTCTTCCTTGCATGATTCTCCTTGGTGCAGCTTTTCTACTTAAAATAATCTAAGCAGTTTTCCTAAATAAGGAGACCTTTGCTCCTCATGCTTCTGTGAATGTACCTGCTGTGTACTACCACCTTCTCCTCCCAGCTGACAAACTACATCTCCTTCTTCTCTTTCCCTTTCTGACTGCATTCCCAACACTAGCCAGCTATGCTGTTTCCTGATTTTTCTGTGCCTTTTTCGGTGTTCCTCTACAATCCCACTTACAGCATTTTCTTCCAGAAATTCACTCTTAATATTTAATAATTATCTCAGCCACTCAGGCTTGTGTCTTCCTCCACTTTTTGAAGCTGCTTGACCACTTTTGCCTGAGACAGTGGAATGTACGCACCGGGAAAAGAGGAAAAAAAATAGGGGATTTTTCAGTGAAGGAAGCAAATGTGTGAGCTCTGAAAGATCTGAACTCTTTAAACCATTTTGTATACTCTTCCTGCTCTCCCAAAATAAAGCATTTAGAAGGCCTAGGGTAGGACTTTAGTTTCTGAGACCCCCTAACAGCAGAGGACCTTGGGGTACCCTAGTAGGCAGAGCCACTCTGGGGTGCAGAGGCTGAGTGTGGAAAGGAAGGGACCAGTTTATCAGGATCCTGACAAGCCCCTGAGGATAAAAATCTATGGAAGGCTGAGGCTGCGATAGGAGCACAACAGCTAAAACTCAGTTCTCAAATAAGTAACTGAAATGTATAATTACACAAGAGCACTGAATAGAGGTTTCTGTTAATCTGTGATCCGATAATCTTCTTTCATTGCCACTTAGCAACAGAATTCCAAACTGAGGTTGGAAAGCCAGGTTGACTTAAAATTCCTCTCTTTGCTAGGCAGAGATGAGAAAAGGTCCCTTTCTGGGCAGGCACAACAGGTTTTCCAGGTACTGGTTGTATTGTGCCTTTTGAAACTAAAATGCAGACGCCTGAGTTTCAAGTTGCCCAAAGTCCAGCTCAGTTGGGCAAAGAAAATTGTTTATAAGAATTAGCAAATTTTACTCACAGAAACACAGGATTAATCCAAACACACACATCCACAGACTCTATTAAAATCATACTTCCTAAGAAGGGGAAATATGGCAGAAGGGACCAGTGGGCCAAAACTGCTGCACTGGAAATTACCCTTAACTGGTGGGTCAAACAGCAGTCATCATATTTTTGGGGGATCCACAGTGTCACAGAGATGCTCAGAGAGTAATGCAAGAGGGTGTTATCCTACTGAAGTGATCCCTACCCAGATTCACTGGCCATCATTTTTTCATCTTCAAGAGACACTCTACACCCAGCAGAGAGGCAGCCTACCTCAGCCCTCTCCTAGGTTCAGCTATTTTCATAAACATCAAAGAAAGGGTTAGCTTTAGGTGCCTCTCTTCTTTCCACCTCCTTTTTACCTTTTAGTTTTTTTACTTCTTCTGACTTTTTTCTTTTCCTGTGCTTTTTGACTGCAGAGTCGAGCAGCCAGATAAGATACCATCTTTCACAATGAGTCTGGGGATAGAGAGGCAGCTAAAAGACATGCTATAAGCTGCTAAATAGTCAGGCTCAGCTGCATCTTGGAGTGGCTGGTGAGGCTGCATGCCCTGCTTGACATTCAGCAGATTCTTCCCCACAGTCCAATTCAGATGCCTTTTTCTTTGCACATGTCAGGATCCTCAGAGACAAGACTCCAACAGCAACAGCTTCCTCCCACCTTGAGGAATTTGTTTCCCTTACTGTGGAAAGGATGGGCTCCCATCCCAGTAGTGCCGCCCAGCAGCAGAGGAGAGAGGGGAGGTATTCCAGCCAAAGGGCAACAGACACAAAGGTGCCGTTAAAATGAATGTTTGAATTAATATTTACATTTTAAAAGGACTAGCTTTGCTTTCCTGGGTTTATCTTCAGCCAAGGACATGGCCCTTTTTTTTTTGTTTTGTTTTTACAGTAATGTTTTCTCTGAAACTGAGGAGCAAAGACCTGCCTATGCCAGACACGTGAACCCTGTTTAAAAGAGTGCCTTTGTACCACAACATGACTTCGTTCCAGTTTGCTGGAGCTCTTTATTCCCAGGCCAAACCAACCATGGTGACACGGGTCTGTCCAAGGGGGCTGCAGAGCTCCACGACTGCTGGGTGTCCTGTCATGAACTATAGGACAGGGTCCCCTCAAGAAGGACTCGATGGAGAGGCGAAGAGGAATGGCAGGGGTATGGCACTCTTCTCCTCTTCTCTACTGTTTTGGGTGGTGGGGTGAAAGGAACAACCAACGAATTCTGCTTTCAAAAGAGCCCAGGGGATGGTTTCTACAAGCAATTACACCTGTGTTGGTAGATGTTACTAGAGTACTTGGGGACCTCTGCGGGAAATAAACCTGCTATCCACAAGTCAGCTGGACTTGTGCAGCATGCAGTTGTGCAAGCACTTCAGGCAGAGGGGGGAAAAAGTCTCCTAAAACGTGTATAGCTCAGTGCTTTCACGGCCTGAGATTTTCCCAGCTTCTGCATGCCAACCCTGGGTGTAAAAAAAGACAAATTGCTCAACAGAAAGGAGTGTGACTAGCAATTACACACTTCTGCTATTTACAGCTTTCCTCACATAATGGCACAAAGAAGGAGCAAAATTAGTATGTGTTCCTCTTTTTATGTGACTTTTTGTACTTTGTGGAGGAACTTCAATAGACTCATCAAGATGATACTAATTCTGTCTATAGTCAAATATTCCCCAGATAATAGTTGCAGGCTGGTGTTATTTGCTGGTTTTTCCCACCTCAGATTATGCTCCTTTCATCATTTTTCGAAGACTGAAGCACCTACTTCCTGATCATCATCTTCAAAGAAAAAAATAAAATTTAGTTTTTTCTTATCACCAGGAGCCCAATAGCTAATGATGTCAAGCTCATTGGAAATCACCAGTACAAAGCAGAAGCCAACAGTGTAGTGAAGGGGACAGAGGGAATATTTTAAACTGTGTAAAGAAAAACAGGATAAAGAAAGTCATTCAGAGTGCATAAGTCTTTTGTCCTCTGTTGAGGGAGAACACTAGTTAGCATTGATCTGACATTTCAAAGCCTTCCGAGGCATCCAAGCAATTCTAAGGACTTGTCTATTTGACCACACTTGAGAGTTTGTTAAGGTAGAACATAAAGTGTGGCAACTGTTCTGCTAGATGTGGACAAGCTGCTGGCCTCAGTGTTTTCTCTGCCCTACATGAAAGAGATTAAAATTCTTTTGCATCATGCTTAGAGGAGAAAATCACAGAGATGAAGAGGATTAAACGAATTTAGTCTACCAGTACATATTTCCCTAAGCTGGTTTCCAGTGGCTCCAATATTAGGGGCTGTGATGCACTTCCAGGAAGACATGGGATGCTGTGCCCTACATCATGTAGTAGCGAAGAGACCTTAGTGGTGTCCTACAAGCAGAGAAGGCACCACCTGGCCTCATGCAGCCCCCAAATGAGCTTTGCATGAATAGTGGGGTGATGAGGAGCAAAAGAGATCCATGAGCTCTGGCCTGGGAACTGCTGTTAGAAGGGCCAGTAGAGCAATAACAATTTATACTTTAAGGTCTGCAGATTTTCTTGAATTACGTTAGTCAAACTACACTGAATTCCTCAGAGATTTGAAAAACACAAACTCAATCTCTGGAGGAAAAAATGACCCAAAAGTTAAAACACAACCTAGGTATGTTTTACTGGTACAATCTGTACCATAATCTGCATCATAGAATTTATAGATTTTGGAGTGAAGCAAGAAGATTTTAGACTAAGTGCCTGAATATGAAAGACTTACGGGCTTCTATTGAAGCAAAGTCATTGATATATATCATACAGTGGACAAACATCCAGCAGCAGGGCATTCTTTAGATGGCTGTGCTACCAGCTGGAATTGCTGTGAGCAAGGAAAATGATTCTTCATAAAAATTTGCTTGACTTCCACATCTTGTGACAGTAAGCAGTGGGAGTAATTCCCCCATAGCTCCATGCTCATCCAGCACTGTGAATCACTCCATTGGCACAGTGTTTTTTTATAAAGTATTTAAAATCACTGTGTGGACTCCAGGTTTGTAACACAAACTGTTGCAAGTCAGGAGGTCAAACTTCCTAAGTGTTCGACTTGAGTACAGGCAATAATCATTTTTTCTAACTCAAGCAGAGACCTGACAGGCTGCTGTAAGCCACTCCTGTTTCACCCCCTGGACACCACATACTGCATGACGCGTAGAGGGTCTGTTGGATAAGATGGTTGTTGTTCTGCTTGAGTTTGTCCTAAAGACACAATAGGCCTCTGCTTTGTTACCGTTACTGAAAAAGCAAGCCTGGATGCATAAAAAGTCCCAAACAGTCCTGAGACAGAACAGTTTCTCAGCAATGGCGTGTGGTGGGCCAAAATATTATGTAGACCAAGAAAGAGAAGATATATGCTCCCCAGGAAGAGCACAGGGCTGGGATAAAATGCACGCCTCAACCGCAAAAAGCAGATTCTGTTATATCAGTCATTTTAGATCTAGAGCAGTGGCACAATGGTCATAGATACAGGTAAGCTGTAGGCTCAGCTGATATTTATTCTGCTTTCATGCTACAGGAGGTGTTCTGAACCTAGTTCAGAGACAGTGAGGAAAGACACTGCTATTTTTATCTGCAGCAAGTGTTACATTGAACAGTTCACAAGCTTACACTCTATAAACCTGAGCATGTATCTGTTATGTGATTAGAATTCAGTCTCCCAGCTTGGCTCGCAGTAGGTAAAGAGGGATATAACCACAGAGGTTTAACCATGGAAAAGTATACACGCATTGCCTTTGTTCATCCATTTAGAGCAGCAATCTGTGTTTGCAATTATGTACGGCAGACACCAGCTCATGCAGAAAGCACACTGGAGGGTTTGTGTATTTACATATATGAAAGCACACAGAAGCTAGATTTTTCCTTACAATATATTACTGAATGACTGCCAAGTAATCTCCTATTGACTCATATATCCCACTGAATTTCAAAGTGTACAAATTATTTATGTCCCACATAGTACAAAACTGGCTCAATTTATGGGCAATATGGTGAGAAGCACTAGGAATCTCAAAGACACTCATATTTTTTATAGTATACCTTCACCAAGGATTTCCTATCTTGATCACAGAGCTAGCTTTCACATCTGCTACAGGTATAAGTAGCAAGAGCTTTTGGCTCAGGGAAGTTAATCTAAGGGCAGTGGCTGGTCTACAATAGCTATTAACTCTTCTGCATATGCATCACACTGCTGGTTCCGCAACATAGAAGTGTTTAGCCCTTCTTCAAGCTTTTATCCTTGATATGTTGTAGTATACTTTATTGTTATTCTTAAAAGTTGAGAAAGAGCAAAACAAAAAAATCAAAAATCCAGATGTTAATAATGTATTCATGTATTACACACGAGGGTCATAATTGCTCTGTTCCTGCCCTTTTGAAATACCTATCTGTTTTTAATGCTTAAAAAATACAAAGTTATTTCCTGTCAGATCCATTTTCATGCAGTACACATTTGTTTTTGACAGACCAGTGACACTGGTAAATGTACTTGGAAGTTGATGCAAAAGTTCAGTGAAGTCTGTGGTAGATACAGGAACCCAGTTTATGAGATCAAATGGTTAGTACAGCATTTGCTCAGAACTTTTGGCAGGAAGCAGACACTCGTTCAATTAATAAAAAAGGAAGTCATAAACGTGTGACTGGCACTGTAACTTGGTATCTTCCTGCTCAACAGCATGCCCGGGGATTTTATTCCAGGGCGAATGAAGATAATATTCCAAGATGGGGCAGATCGACAGGAGGGATATATGGTCTGGTTAGCCCAAGACACAACAGAGTGCAAAGGCACTTACAGGTACACCAATGACAGTTCACATTAAAGCTGCATCCAATGAGTCCATGCAGTGATCTACCTGTATCTATACTGATCTCCACTAAAGAAAGACATAATTCAGATAACATTATAGGATGATTAGCCATTAACCAATGGCTAATTTGGCCTTGTCCAAGTTTGAAGAAGCTTTTGAAGAGCCTACCCAGGCATCCCTGCATGATGGAAAAACAGGCATTTCCTCACACCTATTTCCATTCAGGTACCAAAACGAAGTGCCTTAGACTCAGCAATTTACAACCTTAAACAGCAAGATGCGGAGCAAAGTACATAGTTGCAATAGCTTAGCAAATATATATAACCTAAGAAAAGATTATAATTTAACCCTGCAGGAGCTTTTTTGGCCATTATAGCTAGAAGAAGATTTTCATTGTCATATCTGATCTAATTAATCCTTTGACATCTGTAATCCACTAAGAATAAATTGACAGTTTATGGAAATTCACTTTTAAAATGTCATACACCCCCAAAAGAGTGTAGCCAAGACCTATGAAAATATACAGTGACCTCTGTTAATGTTTTTGTGCTATCAGAAACATTTGCATCATGTTGTAGATTTGCTGTGTATGTCTTACTGTAAGAAGGGCACAAAAAATAAATTTATTATATAAACCATGTAATCATTTCACTAATGAACAGATTGACCTTTAAAACATTGATCTCATGACAAGTTCCAGCATCCTTCAGCCACAGGAAACGTTACGGCATCAGGGCTGGCACAAGGCTATTCAATTAGCTTTGTGTATAAACTGAATTGTGGGGTTTTTTTAGCAATCACCTGTCTAGACTGATAGATTAGTATGTAGACATGAATACATATTAAGCTGAATAACAGAAGTTTGTTTTCAAGGGATCACAGGGACTATAGGAGTAGCTAATGAAGTAATAATGTTCAGTGCCCAGTGACCTTGGAGTTTAAATGCTTCAGAGCAAAAGCCTGCTGAGATGAGCCAGGTGAATTCATACATTACAAATGCCCTAAACCAACAATCATTTGTTTAGATGTGGGTTTTGTATGGACTTCAGGCTATGTCCCAGGATGCTCCCTGGACATAACCTTGAAATTATTAAAAAACCTGTGATTTTATAGCTCAAGACGTACCCAACCCATCTGTCTTCAAAATTGTTTCCTAAAAGTATACAATTCCTCATTTTTTAATTAACTGGATTTGATTTAGGACACAAAACAAGGATGATATTCTTATTTTTCTGCTTAAGATCCATAGTGTTTCCTCACTTCCCATTGAAATAGGCAGTTAGTCCTATGAATAAAGAAGTCTGAGAATGATCATTAAAATACTAAATACAGACATACTCCTCACAGAAAATGAAAATGGAAGCAGCAGGCTGACAAACGTGCAAACACCATACATACCTGAAATGCCACCATTTTTAATTGCTATTCTTTACAAATTGAGATTCATGCTCAAACATGACCCTCCCTAGGCACATTTATTAATTAGGAAAGCATTATCCCTGGCTTTGCAGAGAGGGGAAATATTATATAATTAGCAAAAAGTGAAAGCAACAGAACATTTCTTACTGGCTTCAAGCAGTTACTGCATTGAGCACTCTACTGATGTGCCAGAGCTCTGCCACAGCAACTCAGCTGGCAAACAGCTGGAGTAAAACTCAAAGAATTCTTGACTCTAGTTCAGAAAATTCAGGAAAACTTCTTTGAGAGGTGAATTTCAGGTCTTTTCCTGTAAGCTCCTGTGGAATGTTACTCCAGACAAGTCAAAGAAGGTGTCACATTCAGGTCTCTATATTATAGAAAGGATTTTTTCAGAGCCCAGGAATTCATTAATTCTTTGAACAGTACTGGGGAATTCTATCCAGATTACTGAATGGCTTACCATTTATCAGTCCCTTTCATTCCAATGTCACAGGAGAAGCTTACAGGTTTTTATGGTCAAAGTCGGGTATTCCAGCCTGTCTGAGCATTTTGTCATGTAGAAGCAGTTAGCTTTCTAAATAAAGTCAAATAGAAGGGAATGCAGCAGACAATAAGGAGCTTATCTATGTAAAACAAGCCTAAGTGTGTGAAACTACATTGAAGAGAGAGAAAAATACTGTAGCACAGTGGGAAAAATCCTTGACATAAACAAGAGTATTAGTGGGACATGTTTGCTCTTGACCTGAACACTGTAATGCTTCCAAGCAGGGAACGTGCTTTCATTAGAAATGGGCATTAATCCTAATTCTTCAGAGATGAAGAATTCAACTGATTTGGAATTCAGATAAGCCTTAAAGCACTCACATATTTGAGGATTATCTAAATTTTTCCATAACTGGGGGTCTCATACTTCCTGGCTTCCATAAGGCTGAGGTTACTGTGCACACCAGGGACTCTTTGTCATTCTCTTCTCCAGCCCCCTAATCACCCTGTGTGCTGGGTGAGCACCCCTTCTAGGTTTTGTATATACCCTAGCCCCCAGATAGCCTTACACTATCTCTGTATTAGCTTTGTAACCCTGTTGTAACCCTGCTCTTTCTGGTCAGTTTTGAGTGGCTCTGTCTACTCTTTTCATACAAAAGGACTTTTATGCTACTGCTCTGTACTAAGGCTCTGTGTGCACCTCTTTCCTTGTGGCATGTACCCTGCTAGTCTCTGGGATCTGAACTGCTTCCTGCTCTTCATGGCAGCTTCCCTGCACCTTCTAGTTTCCCAGACCCACTTATACCTCAGTGCTCAGCCCTATTTAATTTCATTTTCATTTTATATTTTTTAATCTGGGATAAGTTATTTAGTTTATAAGCTTCAGAATGCCATTGCACAGAAAAGGTTTAACAACAACACTCAATAGTCAATCAGCACTTGGTGGATACTCAGTAGTTACCTACCCCTTTCTCCTTTTTTGTGTTTTGATTCTCCATCAAGGGAGAATCATCCTTCTTACCCACCTGTTCCAAATTCTTAGCCCTCACATACATTTTACAGAAAACATTACTGTATTTTCGTATTAAGTTCAGACCAACAATGGAAGGAGAAAGATCTAACTAGCATTGCTTTCACCAGGCCATAGTAATTTTAAATTATGTTTTCACATGGGATATTAATAGAAATCTTTATAAATTCTAGACTCTTCATGATCAGAGATATAAAAGATACCTTTTTTTTTTTACCTTCTCACTGAGTCCACCTGTATTTTAGAACTTACAGAAATAATCTACTTATGTGCAAATTGTGTGAATGGAGATTCATAAATACACAAAATATAATTTCCACTCATACTGGTGCCCCTGCTAATAGTCAAAATATCCCTATCCAGGTTATGTATGGGATGGTGAGAGTTTTAAAAAAAAAAAAGAACCAAACAAAAAAACCACCAGCAAATGAAGGACAAGGTAAAAAATTCATGTTGGGGTGAGAATTTTTCATGTTCCTTAGACACTTTAAAAAAGAGCTGCCAAAAGGTCAATGTTCTAAAAGAGGGAAGCAAAACAGATAATATGGACAACTGAAATGTACTAACCCTGTAGACCTGATTTTTCAGAAACTACTACTTTGCAGTAAAATCTAGGGGAAAATCATTATTTTTTAAAGTAATTCTCCAACAGGAGAGCAATTTCTCGTGCAGACAAGTGCCAATATAATAAACTCCTTGGCATTATTTCCTTGCCGAAAAGCTGATAGCAAAACACAGGATAGCCTACTGCCCTAGAACACAGATAATTTCTCTTCCAGACATACAAAGCTGTATTGCTTCAGAGAAATACTTACAAACAATGAGAGCAAAATAGTGAAGTAAAGTGTTGGTGCACAGATCTAAGAGCAGTATTTAACTTAATAAGATCTGAATGCAACACACAAGTGTTGTATTGCAGCATGCTTTGTTACTGCTGGGCACCTTGCACATAGTTTTCCATGCAGGCAAGTGTGTGTAGAATGCTACCTACATACCAGCCTGCTTTGGTGTAAGGACAAAGGGCACTTTGATCCCAGTTCAGGAGATTGCTGTATTAGAGGGTTTTTTTTCAAAAATCAACTTTGCCTGAAGAGAAAAACTGCATAAAGCAGCCTGAAGGCATGACAGCCCCTGGAGAATACCATCCATGATTTCTCTTTTGGACCTTCATCATAATCAAGTTCAGGGGCAAAACTCCCTTTTTATTAGAATACTGTGCAGTCAGTAAACAATGTGTACCAGCTCCTGAGAAGTGTAGACTGAGGAGTGTTCGGTCCATCGGGAGAAGGAAATGCCTAACAGTGCTGTTTCTTTGTGTCTCAACTAGCACAAGGTACAGAATGGACAATTTTTATGTGATGCATCCAAAGAAACCCAGCAATACCATGCTAACTCCCCCCAAGCTGAGTTCTCCCATCTTAGGCTGGGGCTAAGTTCACCCCTGAAAAACCCCTGGAATGTACATTTTGGTGCGTAACGATAATATTCCCAGCATAATAAGGGTTTGGCAACAAGAAAGTTAGCCAGATGTTAACATGACCTACCAGCCTGTGTTAGCTGCCTTGGCTGCTTCTGAGGTACATGGTGCGTGAGAGGACTCATTTCACTTCTCAGATACCTTTAGCGTTCCAAGCGGACAGATTCCAGTGGCTAAAAGGAAACCTCAATATTTGCCTGAAGATGAGGAAAGATGAATCATTAGGAACTTCTACTGAGCGGCAGGTTTTGTCAGGTCCTATCTAAATTGGATCTCAAAAAAGAAACATTGCTCCCTTCCAACAAGCAGGGGGACTGTTTGAGAATCTGTCTCCCATCAAGGACCATTAGCACTGCTTGAGCCAGACAGTGAACAGACTCCATCACACATATACTGTCTGCATCCATATGGGGGATCTGATCTCCAGAAGGCACTGAACACATTGAGAAGAAACAAGGGGCAGGTGCAGAGAAGTCCTTGGGGCATTATTCTGCACAACCTGAGGGCAAGATAAGGAAGATGTCCTAAAACTGGATGGATTTCTGGGCAAACAAAGGTCATTTGCGTTATTTTGTGGAGGGCTTTCTACGAGTCTAATCTCCCCAGGCAAGGGTCATGTTTGTGTCCCGTTACTTATTTTCTTTGCTCTAGTGATCCTGCAGTCCTTCCATTGACTTCAATGGCAGTGCTATTCATGGGCTGACTCTAGGACTGGGCTATTTACTAAGCAAATAATCAGAATCAGCAGTTTTGGAGTCATATGGGCACCCAATAAGCAGCCTGTTTTGTTGTCGGATTGGCTATAAAATCCCAAATCCCCTCAGCTCCTAGCTGCTGGCACCAAGGCTCACTAACAGCAAACAGAATGGCCTTTCAGTCTGTGCTCTTTGTTTTCTTAGCTGGACTGGCATTTTTCTCTGAAGCTGCACCACTGGTGAGTCTCTTTGTATTCAAACTCAATCATTACAAGAATGATAATCTAGATTTTCTAGATGACTAGCATCGTCCTCATCAGCCATGAAATTCTGTAACCACTAGGCTTTGCTGGAATGTTATTTTACTACTAGGTTTTTTACTGTAGCATCTTAAGAATCCTTAAAATTTCTTCTTTTTGCCATTTAGCCATCTATTTTAAGATATTATGGAAGGGGGATCTAGGAGATGAGATCTTTTTTTTCTGTCTGTTTTTGTCTGTTCATGACTCACACCCCATGTTTTCAATAAAGAGGTTCTTCACCAAACAAGTGCTCTAAAGCACTAAAAAATATTTTTGAAGTATGACTAAGGATGCAATATAGTATAATGAAGATTAAGAAAAGGATGTTCTTTCAACCTTAGGATGTCATAAGTATTTTTTCCTTGGTTTCTCTGGCTAGCATACTCTGTCTGCACTTATATTAATTTACTATTTTCTTATTTATGATTTTATTATAAAGGCATACTTTATAAAATTTTCCTAAGGCCATATGTAACTCTAAATATTTATCAAGTAATCTGCACGTGTGTGTGTGTGTATAATAAAGCTCTAAGATACCCTGCTTAAGAAATAGATTTTTGTGAACTAGCTTTGAATGGCATTTGTCAAAAAACTACTTTTAAGTGAACAGTTATTCTGCAATGAGAATCCATCTTTTCTTTGAAAGAAGGTTTTCGCAGGCTGGTGAACAGTTCCTATACAACTTCTCCTCCTTTCCCCAAGGTCTCCCATGGCTCTGTTGATTCCAAATGCCCTCTTATGGTGAAAGTGCTGGATGCAGTCAGAGGAAGTCCTGCATCCAATGTAGCTGTTAAAGTTTTTAAACAGGCTGAAGATGGAAGCTGGCAGGACTTTGCTACTGGGTAAGTTGTGTAGTCTTACGGACATTTTGAGAGTCCTTGGGCAAACAATTGAGAAAAAAGGGAACAGAGCTCTGATCAAAAAAGCATTATGTTTTCCAACACATGTGCCACACCATCACTGTTAACAGCACACAAATTCTGGTCTAAAATCCATCAGATTCAAGTGGAACTTATTCATGACTGAAATGTTAATTGCAAAAATATGTTGAGATGCTAGTCTTATCTTTGTACGTGAATATGTTTAATACCTACTTTTTCTCCTAGCTTCAGTATTAACTTTCCTTTCTATAGAAAGAAGGGAAAAAAAAAAGCCTATTTACCAGCATTTTGTAGGTAATCCAGACTAAACTACTATCTTCATATACAATGGATATAGAGCTTCATTTGCAGGTGTCATATACAAAATCTTTTCTGTAAACTCTGTCTATACACATGCAGATAGTAAGCACATTAATCGTCTTCTCCTGTGTAACACACGTGATGGTTGGAAGGAATTCCTTGACCAGAAAGTTTCAGAGAGTCCTTTTGTAACACAGCACAGAAGCACAATCTCAGGATTCATTTGTGGTCATTTCCATAAATCTGCATGGCTTTTGCCATAATGACAGCTTAGTACCTACAAAGCACCCTTAGGACATCACCGAGGATCAGGCAATGATGCTGTTATCTTCAGTCTGTGAGAAATGCATGGGTAACAGAGGAACACAGTTTACTAAATTCCAA
Organism: Pseudotriccus pelzelni; assembly: GCA_035584735.1. Taxonomy (NCBI): domain Eukaryota; kingdom Metazoa; phylum Chordata; class Aves; order Passeriformes; family Tyrannidae; genus Pseudotriccus; species Pseudotriccus pelzelni. The sequence goes on from JAWMRA010000078.1 coordinate 107,063,370, forward strand.
ATAGAGGAGGTATTCAGACATTTAACTTTCATTGCAACAACTCGTGGAATCAGTCTTTTGAATGAGTCAAGAGAAATCTCCAGTAACAGCAGAATATTCAAGCACTGAGTGACAAGCACAAGCATGGAAAGGAGTTACCAGAACATTCAACTGCATTTTACTAGGATTTTTTAATAGCATGATTTACATAAAAGCTACAGAAAAAAAAAATACCTAGAGAAGACTATAAGGAGAGAGACACACCTTTCTCTCCAGCTGAATGGTTTCTTTTTATAAAATTCAAAAACAAAAAATATTTTTCCCCATTGAAAAGTAATAAGAAAGATTACAAGACTGAAGGAGAAACAAACATCTCCACTCCCAAATGCTGAGTGTTATTCTAGGAACAAATGACTAAAAATGGATTTATATACTTTAACAAATAGAGAAACTCCATGAAAAAATAACATATTGTTTTTTAAAAAATCAAAGACAAGGATAATGTCCTATCCTTAGTGGGTATTTCTGTCATTATTGGAAAACCAAATTATTTCAAATGTTTCATCAAGTGCTCTTTAACATCTATCACAAAATACAATTTACAGAGGAATAAGATAAATGTAACATTATTGTTAAATGCACTCTCTTTTAGGGCATAACAGTGTTATCTTGTTCAGTTTGCTGCTCACAGCAAGCCCAAGGGGACAAATCTCATAGTTCACAGTCAGCTTCTATTGACACTTTATGTTAGTACACCCAAGAAAATCAAATCACTTCTTCTAAAATATAAATTGAGAAGATTAACCCTAGCCTTAGGTGAGAACCATTTTGCTGGGGGATGGCAGTAAAGGAACATTAAATCATAATTTTTATTGCAGCTAAAGATTGTGACCTTTCCCTTGACTTGCATCTTAACCAAGGATGCTTTCAGTGATGCCACTTACATTAGATGATGACACTTCATTGAACCAGGTTTTCACACGAGATTGCAATTTTATTCTTTTGGGGAAGCCAGAATTTCCCTGTGTTAGACCAAGTGAAATACGAATGCAGTCCAAAAACACCATCTGTAAATACTTCTGTCAGGTGAACAATATTTTGAAGTTACAGTACCTAGCAGATACATATGGAAAAGTTACATTTTGCACAAATGTTTACAAAAGGTTCCCTTTACCTTTTTGTTTGCTTATTTTTACTTTGCTAACACGCTTTATGGAATTAAGTAAATGCAACTAGCAACTGTTGAATTTGGAATAATGGTATTTAAGGGTCAGGGGAGAGTTAGCATAGCAACAGCTACCTTTATTAAGAGGCTTATTTCAAAATGACTCTAGCTAAAAATATTCAAGAAGAGATACTAGCTAAAAATATGCAGGAAGAGATAACTTGAGCTGAGACACATACTGAGGAAGACTTTAGGGCACAGAGACCTGGGAAGCATGTGATTTGTATTCTATTTGAGCTGCTCCCATGACTAGCTTTGACCTTTTCACTCCTCACAAGTTTTTGGAAATCTAGGTCTTATCACATAGTTCAAGAGTTGCAGTCACCAAACATAGCTTTCACGTAACAGAAGTTGCAAATCAGGAAAAAAAAAAAGACTGCAGCATATCTGAAGTAGTTCCCCAACTCTCTGTTTGTTTGGGGTTTTTTATCTCCAGAATAATAGTTCATGTTCCTTAGGTATTCCTTCAAAAGTCTGCACCTCAGAGCATAGTTTATCTCAGTGCAGCAAGTGTCATAGGAGTTTGTAAACATCATTGTACAGACAGTGTAGATTTAACCTGCACACAGTCTACAACTAAGGTCTAGACAGTGAAAAAGAAGATCAGGGTTGCAGTCCAGGCTGGTGCTGTAGTAACTTAACTGGAAAAGCACAGCTGTTTAAACTTAACTGTCTGTCTTACAGCAGATGCTGGCAGTCCACATCCCATTAAGAATAAGTAACCATACTATATTTATTCCTCCACTCAGAGTGTTCAGAGACAAGAGCTGTTCAGAAGGAATCGCTTGCAGCATTTTGCTAGCAGCACTGAATGCAGAACATCCTCTGCCTTGTGCTACTCCTCTGCTGGCTCTGAATTACACACTATCCTGTTGGCAGTCAAAGTAGCAGTAATTCTGAAGGGTTTCCTTGTAAGACTACTTGCACTGAATAGCTGCCGCTTAATAACAAAAATAAAGAAAATGCCATTAACTTCTGGTAGTGGGCATGCCTTTTCAAGTGAACTCTTGTTTCCAGTTTCCCAGCTGTTCTGGGTTGGGAGCATCTGCAGCTCCGGGTCAGCACCCATTAGGACAAGCACCATTCAAGCTGCATCCACACTTCATTCAAACTAAAATTTATTTGTTTGTCTGGATAAACACTTTGAGACTGACACCATTTTCCCTTTTAACTGGTTTTTGTCTGGACTATCCAACTTGCAAGCAGAAGTACATAGACTGCTAACTTGTTCTCTGAACACTTCTGCAGAATCTCAGCAATTCTGTTTCACAGTTTCAAGGACACTTGCCAATGAATTCTTCCTCTTTTTATTAAAGCAACATAGATTAAACCAGGAATTACTGATTAAACCAAAGGAAAACAGATGTGTTCACTTCACAAATCACCTGTGAGATGTTTCAAATAGGGCTTGGATTTTCTGCTGGTTTGGTCTGCCCTGGAACCAGTTGATTACACTTGGACCAGTGAGACTTTTTTCAGTCTTGACATATAAGAAAACATTAAAATTATCATGGGATTCTCAATCCTGCTCCCTCTTAATTTAACCAAAAGCTCTGTCATTCAGTCTTTTTCATTCCACACCATTAATCAAAGATAACAAATAAGATGAAAAAGGAAACAGTGACTGGGAAAGAAAAGCTCCAATAGCGCACGTGACTCTGTCTTGGATAAGCCGTGCTTTCTTCACTTTCTCTCTTTCTCCTCAAGCTTTTTTTTTTTTGCTGCCTAGGCAGTTACTCCTTGCCATAAGACAGGAAAGTTCTACTAGGTCTTCCAGTCAAGACTTTCTTCATTTTTCCTTCAACTACATCACTTTGTTAGGAAGTTCTATAAATATCAAATAAATATTTCTAGCAGAAAAAAGACCCCCAACAAAAACAAACAAAGGTTAAAAAAATAGAAAAAAAAGGGAAAAGAGATAAATAGTGTTTAGGAGCTAAGTATGTAAATATTTAAATAGGTGTCATAAAAAGTTGAAAATCTTCCTTTTAAAACAAATAGTGTGCAATGCCAGCTATACTTCCCTCTTACTTCTGGACTTCCTTCTCCCACAGTTTTTTGTTACTACTAGATGAGCACATAATTTCTGAGCTGGGAATTCCTATTGCTCATTTATATGGTACCCAGTGGAAAAGGCCCTTGCTCTTTGAGCAAGGCATTATAATTCAAATTAATAAAATCTTGTGATGTTAAATTGCTTTTTCAATACACTACCACTCAGGGTCACATAAAATCACATCAGTGTATAAGCATACAACCTATAGCCTCAGTATTAATAACTAGAGAACAAAATAATTTTCCACTAACATTTCTCTTCTCTCCTTAATTACATTTTGAGATTTGGCATCTTGACTTTCATCATGACAATCTTTTTCCTAAGACTCTGACATTTGGTACCAGAGGGCATGTTGCAGTGTATAAGGAAAGCTGAAGTTTAAAGGTTTAAGTGAAATGTTTCAAAATGGCTTTTAGTAGTTTCTTT
>JAWMRA010000078.1:107067155-107110083 GCA_035584735.1 Pseudotriccus pelzelni
ATTTGTAATTGGTCATTTTTGAATCCCTCTGAAACCTATATAAACCTGTAACCCTAACAATAAACTCTCTTTCGCTCATCTCTCTCCTGTGGTCTGTGTGCCACTCACTGCGGGCTCCCAGGCCACGTGGTAGGGGGGCAAGGGGGAGAGAACTTTCCCCCTCTAGGTAATGGGCTAACATCCCAGAACCTGGAGCTTCCCTCCTCCAATTAACTGCCACAAGGGCACTTGGTACGTGATACTAAAAGAGGGACCTTAAACCAGCCAGTTTTGATTTGTGATGCATATGGATGCATTGGTAGCAATGGCAGACTCTGCAATATGGAAACACACACTATGTAGAAGGAGGGAATTATTTCAGATGATTAGAAACTGATCAATGTAGAATTTGGTACATCTGCTGTTTAATATTGCACGCTGACTGTTTCTGAATAGCATCTAAATAAAAGTATAAAATATTTATGCAGATATTTTATGCTTACAGGAAAACCACTGAATATGGGGAGATCCATGGGCTCACAACAGAAGAACAGTTTGTAGAAGGAATATACATGGTTAAGTTTGACACCAGCTCTTACTGGAAGGGGCTTGGGCTTTCTCCATTCCATGAATATGCCGATGTAAGTAGTTGCAAATATACCTGATAACCTGTATACACTGACTGTGTAGTGGCATCAGCTGGAAAGAACAAATACAGTCCTTTAATACTGAAGGAGCAGCATCATTCAGTGAAATGGTTTGCTGCCACAAAACATTGGGCAAATAAAGTCAGTAAAAACGAGGTAAAAATTAAGCCAAAGTAAGTAGCAAACTTCCCTGCAAATACTAACACAGCTCTCCCAAAGTGAAGTTGTGCCCATTCACCCATCCATACCAGTAGGGATATTTGTTCAAAAATACCTACATTATTCAAAAGTAGACAGGATTTATCAAAGCAAACAAGAAAATAAAAAAGGTACAGACCTGTAATTATGGGGAAAAAAACCAATTCTTTCTGGTGTATCATTTTTTTAATGATGTTCAGTACTAAAATCTGCAATTTTAAAAAAGGAAGGCATTAAAATATAAATAAATAAGCATAGTGGAAAAGGAAAAGTTAGTGATTTCATTGATACTCATATTTCATAAGCAGACCAGCAATATAATCATGTCCTGTCCCTCCTCTTGCTTTCAGACTTACACTGATTCATTTTGTGCTCTATTCTACTACATTTACTTAGCACTTCCAAAACTCTGTTTAAATTCTTTGGGCTTAAACTGTCATTAAACTTGAGTTTCCCCAATTTAAGTAGTCTGGAATAGCTATTGATAGTGTTGTAGAACATTTTAAACCACAAGTTTATGAAGCTCTGTGGAAGACTAAAACAAAGGACTGAGGCCCAGGTCCATAATAGTCTGAGGTGCAGTTTGGGTGATTTAAGACAAATAAACAAAACTCAAAAAAATTCCCTAACCATTTGGGTGACTGAGAGTTGTAAGCGCTTCGCCTCATAAGGTGCTTAAAAGTGCCTGGTTGAGACTATTCCAGCCAGGCTGTTGAATAAGCTTTTCCTTGACTTAATAGCCTACAGGTTAGCAAACTAGCCTGAGAAGTGGGTAGAGTTCAATAAGTCTCTGTACAAGGTGACTGAAGCCTAGTGAAGTCCTCACATCCCAGGAGCTCAGGACTGGGACATAGGAGAGAACTTGCTAGTCCTCTTGTAGAAAGTTCAGATGGTTTAGAAAATAGATCAAATAATAAGCTAACGAGAGCCAAGGAAAGCATGAGCTTAACCCAGGTGGTGACATTTTCCTAGCAACTGAGTGTCCCAAGCTCCAAGGGACTGATTTGGAGAGCAACAAATTAGAATTGTCTTAGGTCAAGGGTTTTGTCTTTGTTGTAGCAAGTCCAGCCACTCAGTTCTTAATGCAAGAACTGACCCATCACCAGCAGTGCCAAAAACAGGAGGGGGCACTGAAGTACAGAAAGAAGCTTTGAGTTCCAACTTGTACCTTTCATGGACACTTCACCCAGAGGTTCTATTTAAATTCACCAGGTGGAATTTCACCCCAGTCTTTCTCATTGGTCACTTGAGATACCTCCCCCCCCATCCTCCCATTCCACACCCACAAAGTAGTTGCCTGGCTCAGCTCTCCACCTAGCTTCACTGCAGCCAAAGCTCTTTGTGGACCTTGGTCCAAATCTCAGAGATTTCTCGGTCCTCAGCAAGCATCACAAAGTAACGGGGAGCATTACCCTTCAGAAAGGTAAAATCACTGAACGGAACTGACAAAGTACGCTTTTTTGCAGATGAAATGGCATGTGCTTCCTTGTTCTTAATGCAGTAGTTTTGAATGTCTGTTGTTCATCATGATCACAGGTTTTCTCTTTTCCAGGTGGTCTTCACTGCTAATGATTCCGGTCACCGCCACTATACCATTGCCGCTCTCCTCAGTCCTTTCTCCTATTCAACCACTGCTGTTGTCACTGATCCCCAGGAATAAACATGTACTGTCCTTGTACAAAAAATCTCCTCCACTAGAACTATCATAGGCTTTTAGGAGGAAGGGTTTTCCTACTGCTAATGCATAATGTTTTGCTACATTAGATTGTTGGGGTTTTTTTTTTTCATTTTGTAACCTGGCAAACTTCAGACAAGTCAATAAAATATTACTTCCTTAAAAGACTTTTGACTCTATTGGCAAAGTTTTATTGTGTTCTAAGGTATCATAATTTTTTTTTATTTGTGTTGAAGTGCAAAGGACATCTGAAAAATACATGCCAGATGGCACTTGATTTAGTTCCGTTACCTTCCTCCTCCACCTTAAAAAAGTCTCATCAAATGCACTGGCTCAAAATAAGAAACTTATGGGGTTGTGCTACCTTAAAAAAATTACCAAATACACAAAACAAGAAAGTCATCCATGGTACTCCTAGTTTACACATGGAAGAGATGGTCCCATTTTCAACTAGGTCACAGCATAGAAAGGGGAAATTCTGAATTCTGAGCAGCAGAACAACAATGCAGAAACAGTTCAAATATGTATGTACAGAGAACTGAAAGAGTTAAAATCTGTGTACCTTTATTTAAAACTTCAGGTGAACCTCAACACTCTGTTTTTCGAGAGGAAAGTTTGCTGCTCAATCAATCTAGGAAGTTCTGACATAATTTCAAGTAGCACTGTTTCTAACAACTTTGATATTAAAGTGATTATTGATATAACCCAGTGGGCTGCTCTACTCCCGTGCATTCCAATTAAATCTCTAGTAAGTCAAATCTCTAGCCATCATTAAAAAGAAGCCCTAAAATAGAAGCATCATTTTAATATTCTCTTCATATTTTCAGAAACAGGAAAAAGTAAGCTGTAGAGTGACTGTGATTCAAATAATGTTGCTGATAAACTGACCAAAGACTTTGAGGGCTTTAGCATTGATTTCCATAGACTCGTGGCCTATTGTATTTAAAACATCCTGAAGCAGAGGAACTGGGTTTTAACTGCGTTACACAAATTACAGACAAAGATACTGAAATCATGATCACCACTCAATTACCACTGACCTTGGAGTTTACCTCTACACCCAGAGTTTGCTGGGATGTTGGCATACCAAGTGAATTCACAAGTTACAAAAGCTTGCCTTTAATATTTCATTATTTGGTTGCTTTTCCCCTGGATTTCTGGACACTACCATAATTACACAACATTTGTAAACAGTGCAAATAGTTTCAAAACAGCACCCATCTTGAAGCATGGAGATTTCATGCGATCCTGATGTTCCTGGAGCTTGAAAACCACTAGGCTGGATTTGCAGCAGGTTATGCTAAGCCCTCAAACAGAATCTAAATATGTTCATATAGATGTAGTCATCAAAAAACAAAACAAAAAAACCATTGTGTATAGTCATCCATCTGATGACAAGATAAACCCAGTAAGAGTGTATGTATATGTGTCTAGCCACAGAACAAAGAAAGATAAAGTTTAATTTCAAGAAGTAACATTTCCCTAAAATGAAGCGGATACTTCTGGTAGGAGCTGACTTGCAGTTGTACAGGGAAAGTCCTGAACTTGTAGTGACCTAAGGGACAAGTAAAGTGTGCTTCAGAAATGGTTGTGTAGGAATCTGGTTATAATGCTGGAAACCAATGTATTTTTCCTCCAAGGGGGGTGCATAAGATAACTACATAGCCCAGACATTACCCACTTACCTTTTATTAGAGGTGGGAAGAAGGCCACCACAGAAAGAAATCTCTTAATAGGTAAATATGGGAGTACTCAGTTAAGCCAAATCATAAACACAGATAATTTCTCACTGAAACAGAGGGTAATAGTGAATGGGGTAACATCAGGCTGGCAACCCACCACTAGTGGAGTTCCGCAGGGCTGCATCTCAGGCTCTGTCCTCTTCAGCCTCTTCATAAATTACTTGGACACAGGACTGGAAGCAAAGTAAGCAAGTTTGCAGGAGACACAAAACTGGGAGGAGCTGTTGCCTCCCTCAAAGGCAGGGAGGCCCCGCAGAGAGACCTTGACAAATTAGAGGACTGGGTAATCACCAACCATATGACATTCAACACGGGAAAAGTGATGGATTCTGCTCCTGGGATCGGGCAATCCCACATGTACATACAGACTAGGGAACGAGATGCTGAAAAGCAGTGCCATAGAAAGGGACCTGAGGGTCCTGGTCAATGGCAAGTGGAATATGAGTCAGCAGTGCCCTGGCAGCCAGGAGGGCCAACCGTGTCCTGGAGGGCATCAGGCAAATTATGACCAGCTGGTTGAGAGAGGTGATTGTCCCACTCTGCTCAGCACTGGGGTGGCCTCACCTTGAACATTGTGTAGTTTTGGGCACCACAAGATAAGGAAGATATTAAGCTATTACAGAGCATCCAAAGGAGGGTAATGAAGATGGTGAAGGGCCTTGAGAGGAAGCCGTATGAGAAGTGGCTGAGATCACTTGGTCTGTTCAGCCTGGAGGAGACTGAGGGGAGACCTCATTGCACTTTACAACTTACTCATGAGGGGAAGAGAAGGGAAAGGCACTGATCTTTTCTCTGTGGTGATCAGTGACAGGGCCCAAGGGAATGGCCCGAAGTTGTGTCAGGGCAGGTTTAGGCTGGATATTAAAAGAAGGTTCTTCACAAAGAGGGTGGTTGGGTATCGGAACAGGCTCCCCAGGGAAGAGGTCACAGCACCAAGCCTGCCAGAGTACAAGAAGGGTCTGGATGATACTCTCAGGCACATGGTGTGACTCTTGGGGATGGTCTTGTGCAGGGCTAAGGGTTGGACTTTATGATTCTTGTTGGTCCTATACAACTCACCATGATTCTGTGAAATTGCTAAATTGACACAAAATTTGTATTTCCCTCGACTCTATGAGATCAATACAGCACTAGTCCTCACTAAAAAAAGAGAAAAATAGAACAGAATAGACATTGTTTCCACAAACATTGACACTGTAGTTGAACTAGGCAATATTCACTAGTTAAACTAGGCAAATTCAGTATTTCTACAACAAGCAAGGATAGAACACTTACGTTTGCAGACAAGGTTCATGTTTGTATGGGTTACTTATTTTCTAATTGTTTACTAAGTAAACAATATGAATCTCCATGTTACAAGTCATATGGGTTTTCTGATAACTTCATTTTAGAGGCCTTGATATAAAAGTCACAGATCCCACCAGTTTCTGCCTCTTGGCCCTGAGACTTCCTAGTGGTAGGCAAAATGGCTTTCTCTTCTGTATTTCTTGTTTTCTTAGCTGGCCTGGCATTTTGCTCCGAAGCTTCACTGGTAAGTGTCTCAAGATTTAAGTCCTTCTACTGACGTAGACCCAGCTTTTTCATTTTATTTTAATTAGTATAGGCAAAAAATTAGAATATTCTATTTTATTGCAATTATTTTGATGTCATAGTATATACTGACAGTGGTTCTCTGCTGCTGCTCTTTTCTGGTTCTCCTTCCTCCTTCTCTAGTGATTAGTGAGAGGACTTCAAAGTTACAGAAGTGGCACTTGTCATTAGATACAGCAACTACACAAAACCCAATGAAAAACAAAAAAGGGGAAGACTATCATATTCACTACACAACAAACCTTGAGCCTGTTGAAAAGAAACTAATAGCCTTCTTAATATAATGAGTAAGACGTGTCATGAGGGATTTCATTTCCAGTTGAGAGACTGGAAAGAGGCCTTCTCTTGACTTCTGCCTTACTGCTCTACCCAATACGGCTCAGCCTTATGTGAGGAAGAAGTGATCTCAATACTCATTGAGGCAAGGAAAGAACAGCCTGAAATTCTCCTACAACAGCCTTGTCTCTCTCTCTCGTCAGCTACTCATATTTCCTTTCAAGCTCTGATCTTTGGGAAAATTAATACCTGGCCAACCTTGCTGAGGAATTAAGACTTTCATTGAGCTCCCAGGGTGTAAAAGCCAGGAAAATCAGTGGTAGCAGTGCAGCCCTCCTTGACAAGGTCTCACAAGAAACACTAGCGAGTCCCTGCATTCCAGAAAGGGAGTGTGAGGAGTCTAGGCATGCAGGCACTATAGATACATGCTGATACATTGGTGGGATACAGGGCAGGGTTCCTGGCCGATGGGATGTTCAGTACATCCCAGACTGTAAGAGGGGGTGAGAGAGGGCTCTTAGTTTTTAACAATCTACATCACGATTCATTTTGCAACTATTACATGGTTATCAGTGACTGCTATTTTGAGACCATCCCTGATTAGCACCTTCTACAAAGCTCTGTTTTCTCATTTTTCGTCTTCAGAATCAGGTAATAGAAGGTCAAAGCCCTGATTCAACTCTATCTTTGAACAGGTAAAACATCAGGGCATAATCACTAGTTGTGATGAACATGTTGGGAGTGAAACATACCATCTTTGAAGGAAGGTTTTCTTTTCCTATCCCTGTGTAGCTGCCAGGGCTGACAAATCTGATTCAACATCCTGTTAGGGGAGAGTCTATGTGGTGCTTATCAAGTTTACAGCAGAATTAAGAAAATGGCAACAAGATATAAGAGGTATCGCAACTTCAGAAAGCTGTGCTCAAATTGCCACTTCAAATACAGAGGAAAAGTTGGCAGATTTTTAAACATTCCTACTACCTTTGATGGTTTAATTATTTCCTGTTGAGGCCACAGTTTAGTTACAACTTCACGCTAGAGATGATGTGATGCCAAAGAGAAAACAGAAACATATCTCACAGCCACGGTGCCTCCCTGGTGCACATGGCTACACGCCCAACATTCCTGACATCTGCCTCCCTGGCTCCACCATATCCGGTCCCCAGAAAGATTCAGTTTACGTTTCAGAAGTACACAGTGATCTTGCTGTGCAAAATGTAGTCTCTACTGTAGATCCGAAGAATAATGCTCCTTACTGCTTTACGATGCACCACTGCATGCCCTTCTTGCAACATAAAAACTCTCTCTTCCTATTGAAGGACTCTCCCGACTCCAAGCATCCTCTTTACGTAAGAGTTCTGGATTCACTCCGAGGAACTCCAGCTTCAAATGTTCCAGTTAAGTTATATAAAGAAGCTGCAGATGGATCTTGGGAACTGTTAAATTCAAAGTAAGTCATACTAAAATAATGAGGGAAAGACGGGAAAGGCAAGGGGAAGAGGCAAAATAATTGAAAGACCAGTTCCACATTCTCTCACGTGAGATGTCTTTTTTGCTCAGAGGAAAGATTACGTACTATTGAATTAATCTGCTGCAGATTGCCTTTTAAATATACTACGACTTCAACTACCAAAATGGTTTTATAATGCTTTATAATTGCTATGAGCACAAGGAAGTGTTTTAAACTATCCTTTAAGTCAATTATCGCTTCTTCAATTTCATTACAAAGGTTTATATTACTTATAGTTCGAAACCAAGACTCTGGCTGGGAAACCTCCCTTTACTGCCTGTTTTCCTTCTTTCTAAATGGATTTTCACTTCATACAACACCACAGCTTTAAAAGGAAACTGTTTCGAATGTTTCCCACATCATATTTGATAGCCTTCTTTACTTCAAGACAAAGGACTCGGACAAAAGGAGAACATTTGGGGACAAAGCTTTCTCACCTCCTCCCCCACAGAGAAGCAATCACATCACAAATAACAAAAAGAATCTCCAGATATTTAAACATTGTCATGTCTTTTAAAAAAAATTAATTGTAGAATTTCAAATATATATATTAACACTTTAAAAACTCAAATGCAATTTTTATTTCAAGTATAATCTGAAACGAAATCGGAAAAATTCTTAGGGGATACACAGAATGAACATTCTTTATTCAACAAGCAGTATTCCACTTCCACACTTACCTCAAGATAGTTGCAAAGCCTCAACAGAGACCTTTCCAGGTATGTTAACAGCCTATTTCACAGGGGGGAAAAAGTGAAAAAGGGCTCCTAAGGGCTAAAGCTGGCACAGCACAGGAATTTCAACAGTGGGATCCCAGACTCAGATGCATTTCTAGAAATTCCACAAGAAACTGTACGTAAGTGGTTCTTTGGTGTCATGGAGCAGTGGGCTGCTCCTACATACGTCCTTGAAAAATATAGCTACAGTGAAGGCCACACATAATTGTACAAGATGGGGAAAACAATCTATTTACGTTGTCCTACTTAAATTGCCTCACACCCCGTAAGTGTGACACTTGTGACAACTTCACACATATTCTGTAACTGGAAATGCTTGATATTTTCCAGTAAGAGAGCATTCAGTTTACTTATCTTCAAATATGAGCTTACAGACTTTATAGGAAGACACTCATCTAAACATCCGGATTTTGACTGAAGCCTTAAAAACATACTTAATATTTGAAACAAAGAGCAAAGTAACATCAAGATAGGCAATAGTCACACTAATACTAAATCAACCCCTCCAGCCCTAATAATTGGTAAATAATTGAATGCTAGCAGGAGATTCTGAAATAAATACTCTCAATTAAAGATATATTTGGTATTATCTGAGAAATCCTATTAGAGAAGTAACCAGTTATCTAGCAATGATCCATCTATGACAAAGAAAAATAGTGACAACTGAATGGATAAAAAAGTTTTGATAACTACAGAGCATCTTGCAAAATACAAATAGTGTTCTATTACTTCGCAATTATAAGCTATATTAAAGAAAAAATCATAAGTAATGCTCTGGACAGGGACTTTCTTTTTCCTCCCCTCTGCATGCAGTTTGAATCAAATATGTTCAGAAAAAGGTCTGGCAGCTATAACACAAAACAGTGATAGTAGCTACTAAAATCAGACGCTGGAAGCTCTGATATTTGCAGATAACCTACCTAATAAAAAACTAGTATTATATTTCATCGAAATAGGTTTCAAACAAAGAGTCATAACTGACAGACAGCATTCAATACTGCTTCCGGAGCCCTAAATGGGTTGGTGTTCAAAAATGTACAGTTTCAAGACAGTACTAGGGCTTTGGATAGCATCTGCAAACCAAACCAACCTATCTTTTTGCTGAGGATGGAAAACTAACTGGCCAACACAAACCGTAGGGAATTCCGTAAGGCTAGACTGTTAGCTGACCTAAGGTCATTCATTTCAAATAGCAGGTCTTAAATTTCTAAATAGCCAACTGTATAAAATATTTATACTGATAAAACAACTCAATACATTTAAATAAGAAAGAAAACAATGGAAAAATCATGAGAGTTGACCCTACTTGGTTGCACAGTAAGTGCATCATGGAGCTTCCACATTGCTTACAGCAGTGGTGAAGTTTTCCCTCTGAGCAGGTTCATTTAATTAACCCCAAGAGTCTGTGAACAACAATGCTGGTTTTTGGCTCGCTCCCAAACCATGCAGAGCAGTGACATGGCAGGCAGCCATCAGCTGTGGTCATTGTGGAAGCAGCAACTGCCAAGACAAGCTCTGAAGCATCCATAACACAAATGGACATAAGCCATTCCAGACCAATAGAAGCATATTACTTAATCATATTACTTAAGCTACGCATCGCTCAAGTTCAGTTGCTAAAAACTGCATCTTTCTCGGGTTTTGACCAAAATATAAAAGTGTGTTCTTCTACCACCACACAGACAAACCAATGACAAAGGAGGTCTCCCTGAGCTTACAACTAAAGAAAAATTTGGAGCAGGAGTATACAAGATTGAGTTAGACACGACCTCTTACTGGAAGAATATGGGTTTGAATGCCTTCCACCACCATGTTGATGTGAGTATTCATTTTCTCCTGTACTTCAGTTGCAAAGAATAAAGCTACTTAATATGTCTATGCTTTAGTTACTAAGTGCACACCTTGATTTTAAAGTATTTTTATGCTGACACTCTAAATCCACAGTCTCAGAGCTTTGTAACAACATACGACAGAGCCTAGTTACTCTCAATAAGCTCATAGACATGTTACTTACAAAGAGAGTTTCCATCGTTCTACCTCTGCTTAAGCCTGTGATTCTTTCTGTGACTATTCTAAACACCTGAGAGAGAACAACAGGTAGAGTTCTCCGTTAAGGCTCCTGGGAAAAGAATTTGTCCGCCTTTTGGACCCACTATTTGTATGGCTACAGAAAAATAATTTAGATTTTTAAAGGTAATGGAAGTATGTACTGTGTTCTGGATGCTTGAATCTTCAGTTTATAACAGAAAAAAAGCATAACATGCCTTTTTAATTTGGGACAAATAAACTAGTTAGAGGCAGGTGGTCCAAACTAGGTACCAAGGGAGGCCTGCTGCAGGATTTGGGACTCCTTGGAGACTGTTCCCTTCCCCTCCACAGCACCAGGGCTTTCCTATGACCTTTCAGGAGTAGCAGTAGCAGTTCTAAATTAGTTGTTTGACAGACTGTGACAGATCTGCTCAGCCATTCCTCATCTCCTTGGAGAAAAGCTGAAAAACATCTGGGTTAAGTTTTGTTTCTGCCTCCCTGAAACAGATGAAAGATGACATTCTTATACTTGACAATAACAAAGGCTAATGCTGGATAGCCTTGCCTACGGTGCTATCTGAACTAAAAGTGGGAAAATAAAAGATTTACAGTATGCAAGTACACTGATTATATATCAAAATGCTGTTTAAGTCTATATTTGAGATTAAAAATTAATCTAGATTACAAGAGCCTTCTTTCTTAAAAATAAGCCTCAGTAGGGATCATGTTTTGTTCCGTTCACTGTTTTTTTCATATGCATCTTTTCTATTAATGTTGAAGGGAGCACAAGCTGTGCATCAGACTGTATCAAACTGTCTATTTTAAAAGTTGACACCACTCATCTCACAACACAAAATAATGTACTACGTAGAGTGAGAAATCAAAGAACAGGACATGTGCTGATCAGGGAGATCTTAACAGGGCTGTGGTAAATCATTCATACGTAAGGTTATTCTCATAGCCAAAGAACTAATGCACTCCTCTAACTAGTACATTTAGAAATAGAACTAAAGAAACTCATTGTTTCATTCTTTGGCCTAGGGATAATTACTGTTGCACTGTTTATTTCTGTTTGTCAAAGTTCAGACTTCATAAGAGCAACACAAATATTCAAACATTAAAAGAATGGGCATTTCATTTTGTTTGGGTTTTTTAATAGAGATAATTTGGATAATAAATACATTTTAAAATATGTAAATGTATTTAAAAATATGATATTTACACTTTAAATAAAAAATATTTAACCAGTGGAAAAACTGTGTGTTACAAGAGTCACAGTTCAGAGTGAGAATACTTCTGAAGTTTCATGTGAAGATACATAAAATGATCACAATGGTTCCATTTAGGCTTGTATCTAGAGATCAATTCTCACTTTCTTGTATTTGTTTTTTCTTTTTCCAGGTGGTATTCCCAGCTAATGATGCTGGTTATCGACATTACTCCATTGTTTTTCTCCTTAGTCCCTTTTCTTCCTCAACTACAGCAGTTGTTAGTGAGCCAGTGGAATAGAAGCTGACATTAACCATGAAAATTCAGATGTGTGAATTAAAACTTCCATAAATGATAAGAACTTAGTATCTGATTGTATCAACAGCTTTAGATTTCAAAGTAAATCACTAACAGTAAGAGTCAAGTTGTTTATTCTCTCAACTTTAGGAAGAATGTATACTGACTTTGTTTCCAAATACTCTTCTGAATGAAAGTGTTCTGTATTTCTGTATTCTGTCAGTACTGCCCTTCTGAATAAAAGTTTAGTTTGAAAAAAAAAAAAACCACACCAAAATAAGCTCAGGAAAAAAGGTATTGAAATTCCTTTACTGAAACTCTGAGAATAAACCCAAGTCTTGCATGAAGTTAACAAACCACATTTTCTTTTGCAAAGGAAGCGAACAAAACACATCTGAAAGGTGTCTCATGAAAAATAAGCAAATACAATTCACAAGTACCATCTCCTATACTTTGGCACTGAAGCCCATCACAGATGAAGTCACATGGGATTACTTCCTCAGGGCCCCACATAATTATCAGATAAACTCACCTCTCAATTCTGATTTTTGAGCTGTAGAAGGAAAAGTGGCTTAGAAGTAACAGCAAGGTAGAAAAGCATTTAAGGATTCTAACTATGCTACACATACTTAAAACGCCTTCTTTCCTGTTTTCCATTACATCATAACTGGTGACACTTTCAAGGAGAGTCCATAGCCAGTGCTTCAGAAAACTATATCAATCAAACATACCTGAAGAAGTTTATTCATGTACTTTCAGAAAATTCTGAAAAATAATTTGTCTCCAGCTGAAGTACTCCTCAAAATTACTTGCATACCTCTAACCATCTGACACTTTAATAGCTGTAAGATACAAATAAAAATAAGGATAACTGATGATTCCTGAGAAAACCAGCTTCCTATTTAATGTCAGGAGAAATATGGATGAATCCTTCTGTTCCCATTCCAGTAATCCATATATAAGGAAGAAACATTAGGAGATTCAACAGAATAGCAATCCTGTCTTGGAAAAGTATGCAAAAACACTGAGTCATTTAGCCTAATAAAATCAAAAGCTGAAAGCATATAAATACCAAAAAGGGGAAAACACTTTGCTAGCCTAACGCTTGATCCTGTCACAGCCCAACCTGATATACGTGGACAGGTGTATCCCTTCCTTTTGCTGTTACTTTGGGGTTCTGAGCACTAGAAAAACGAGCACTTTATCTAGAAACAAAACACAAAGATGGTATGTTTTCCACAGAACCTCAGAATAAACAAACCAACACAATCTTTAGAACATTGTATTTCATAAAAGACAATGATAAAAACGTACAAACATTTTCATGAAAAACAAAAGAAAAACCACCAAAGCTATGATAGTACACAGGAAATTCCCAGCATATGTTTCAGTGCATTTTTCATTAAGCCTATCTCATATACCTCTACAAATAAAATAATCTTAGGTACACCTCCTCTTGCTGATATGCAATGGATCCTTTTATTTTTAATAACTGGCTCATTAGTAACCCACTACAACATAGTCATTAGTAAACATAACAATAGAAAAATAGACTGTCGAGATCCAAAAAAAGGGCATTTTGCACTTGCTTTTCAATATACTGTCTATTGCAAAATGGACTTTATGTTTTACATTCTTCGACTTAAATTTGAAATGTAGAAAATGGGCTTAAGAATATCTTAGCCTATCAACCAGATTCCACTGTTAATACTTCTGTAATGTTTTTACTTGTTAATTTGCAAGACCTTCAGAATCTTGTAACAGAAACCCTTTTTCTTCTCCCTCCATGTTCCTTCCTTGAAGAGATGTCCTTAATTTCCACTGTCAGCAACGCAAAAGCCAATGTGATTGGCTTCTTTCTATGTTTTACAAGAATCATGAAAATATCAAAAGGAATGTGCACAACTCTTAGTTCTGCATCATATTTATTTTGTTTGAAGGCACTGTCTATGTTAAAATTCACTACAGAAGAGTACTGAGTTCAAGCAGGTAGTATACAAACACTATTGTGATGTAATTTAAGATGGCAACTTTTAAAACTTCCCAACAAAATGCTAGAAGGTACTTAGAGAACAGTGTTGGTCAGCAATTCATAATTTAACATCCATCACTTTGGGGCACCAAAATGTAAACGTTTTAAGAACTCAGCTATATGTCACAATTCATTCACATACTGGTTTAAATCACATTTTTCTAGGACCATACATGATCAATCACTTAAAGCTGTAAAGTTATATTAGTTCAGCCACAGCAAATGTGTAATATAGTATGTATATATGTAAGTATATATACATATATATATATGCATTAGATTTTTTTTTAATTGCACATAAGTTTCACAGAATGCCGAACAAATGGGCACAAAAGCATGCTTCAGAAAACAGTACAGACCTATGGTACCAAAGGATGTTTCATAATTATAGGTGTGAAACTGAAGGAGAAATTGTACTGAAAATCAGAAATCACATTAAAATTACATCAAGGATTTAAAAATTTATTCAACTGTTCTTAAAGAATAGTATTATTCTGCTATGAAATAAGACTAATTTATTTTGAAGATATAATTGTTCATACACTGCATTATCTCCCCTTTCTCCATATGCTTCAGAATGTTCTATATAATCAGATATAGCAAAATCTATTAGGAGGTGATTGAACCACTTCAGCATGCTTTTGAAGGATGTTTTCTTCACTTTATGCTTTTAGGTATTTTCACTGTATTACCTCATTCCTAAAGCATATTAGATTAACTGGCAGATTTTAAGGTAATTCCAATACGGTATAAAATATCCCTTACAATTGTTCTTAACTACTTAAATTAAATAATTGTATTTCTACTAAATATTCAGGATGCCTAAAACTAAACCCACAGCCTTACTGAAGAGTGGCTAAGGGCAGAATTTGCTGCTGTGATGTCAAAGAAATAAAAGATGTTTAAGGCAAACTTAAAATATACAAAGCACCACACCATCTGTGGCAGCAGTTCAGGAAACCAACACATAGTAATGACTTAAAAGTTAGTATTCTTTGTCAACACTTTTGAAGAACACTCTGTGGATAAACAATCCTTATTATATATACTGTTTTCCATTCTTCATGAGAGCAGAAGTCAGTCTTTGGTTCCTAAGGAGTTGAGTAACTGTGACAAAAAACCCAGTTTAATAGATCTTGGTCAATGTCTTTGCATTAACATAGAAAATAAATGACCTGGCCCTTTCCCTTAGTATAATAAGGGATGTAAAAAAATATTAGGAAAAGATAATAATGCTTAGCAGTGGGATACTTTTAAGTAGCATAACATTACAAGCAAAGAGAAAATAAGAAGATATGCTTTTCATTATAAGTTGAGGAAAGAGGCTCATAGTTACTCATACATATAACACCACAAAAATAGAGAAACAGACAGGACCCATCCTTAGCAGGACTGCACAACCTCAATCTCATTGACAGTCATCGACTCGAGGATACTTGGTGCATCACAGAAGCACGAGGCACCCCGCCAGAATAGGCCCTCAAATAGCTATATTGAATAATGTATTATGAGTGGAATTTTAAAAAGCACTTGGGATTGGCCTGCTTTCAGCTCTGCTTTTGGCATCATCATCCCCATCAGCAGAACAGTGTAACCAACACCGTGGTTCTGAAAATCCCACACTGCAAGCATTAGAACTATTAGAACTGTGTTTTATTATTCTCTTAAAAATCTAACTTTGATATTCTTCCAATGAAGACACATTTTTGGCTCTTCTGATTTTGGAGGAATAAAAGTGCTGTTTACTAGGACTCTTTTTTTAAAAAAAAAAAAAAAAAAAAAGAACAATACCAAAATACTGTACGTACTCAGACACATTGTTTTAGGCATTAAAATCCCTGACATCGACACAAGTGGCACACTTGGAAACAGTAGAGTTCCTGTAGATCATAATATGCAACAAGCGCAAGATCTTCTGTAATACACATGCAATATGCATATAAATAGGATTTAGATGGCAGGCAGGGTATCATACAATTTTGCTGGCAATAAATAAAAGCTTTTTTCCTAGCAAGTTTATATACTAAATTGATTTTTTGATATAGATATGCAGGAGGCCTAGAGCTCAAAACTAGTATAACAGTTTACAGTCATAGCTGGCCAACAATTAATATTTCCTTCATTTTACATAAGGTATAACCTTTTTACAAGCATACTTACATTTTACACTTGTTCTTTCATGCTAATAAAAACATTCCTATAGAATTCAAACAAGAACACACTTAAATACATACTGAAGCATAAAATATTGAACAACTGAAAAGCAATGTACACACGTTCATTTACATCACATATTTACAAAACACATTTTAAAAAGAAACAAAAGCATTCATTTAAATACAAGGGGGGCAGCAGTTTAGTATAAAAAAATTCCCGGAAGAGGCTTCTGTCCTTACTTTCAGAGAAGCTACAAGTCTGTTTCCTACAGTCTATTTAGTTGAATGATTAAGATAGAGAATATGAAGAGTGAAGGCTTGAACAGTAGTCTCATGCTGTAAACATCTGAGTGGTAGCTGCTGGCTTTTCTTTCAGAACAAAATGCATGGTACATACAATAATTTCTCATCCCAAATATGCATCATCAAATGGTCAAAAACTCTAATTCTAAGCTGCTGTTTGTTGGGTTTGTTTTGGTTTGGTTTACAGTGTCTATTAGTAGCTTCCAGTGTCAAAAGTTTATTCTGGTAAGGTAGCTTGTCATTCCACTTCCATCAATAGTCTCTAACAGGAGCAAGTTCTGGTATGAGATTAACAGTTATATTTTTATACAATCTACTGACAAGTATTTTAGGAGTATATACTAAATTGTTCAATCCATCAATATACTGACGTTCTCTGGAATACCTCAGAAGTTTATATCTGTAGAGGGAGTTGGAAGAAGAAAACATGAGAAAGATTTGTAAGAAACAATTCAACTGATGTTAGACATGAATACTGTGACAGTTGTTTCATTTTGAAATACATCTTAATTTCTGAAACTACCTTTCTGCCTTTTGAAATTACCAAATTACCTACCTAAGCTTTGAAAAGCAAGATTTTAAAGATTTTTAATACAGTTAGATTTTATAGTCACATATGCAAGTTAATATTAAGACTAAATAACAAAGGAGGCATTTAATATGTGTGCTTTTCATGGTCCCAAACTAAGAAGATTTTTAAAGATTATTCAATTTCTTCATGTTGCTTTGTAATAAAACACAGCTGGGGAGCTCAGGGAAATACTTAGAAACCTTCACTGGTCATCATTACAGATTTAAATGTCTGAATAGTTTTTCATTTCATCCTCGAGACTCCTGCATTTGCGAACATCTAAATTTGAGGTAATTAAAAAAAAATGGTTCCTCTCCCCCAGATTACCAGTTTATACATTTTAGTTTCATATAACAGATTTACTCATGTCTACTGTACATGTCTATTTTAAAATTATGAATAAAACAGGAAAATATGTTCCCAGAAGGAGACACCCGCTGGTAACAGAATTGAGCAGTACTTCTAATTACCTGAAAACCCTTTATTTTGTGTTTCACGTTCTAATTTTTACATTCAGCTGCATTCTGGTTGTTATTCCAGTCTAGGGCAGCCAGAACCTACTGGCCACCTAAAGTGTTTTGCATCTTTGTGGCAAAAGAAAAGAATCCCAAAAGGAGAATTTATGTCAATGTATGCAGGAAAAGACCCACATCTCAGAAAATAATGAAAGATGATGGAAGAAACCAGTCCTTGAGGAATTTTGAAGTCTGTTTTCATGCAGGAGTTGCTTGCCCTAGTTGTACTCCTTCCTTTTGAAAAATATCCAAATTAACCAACTGATGGAGGCCTGCCAGCACCAATGCCCAAACTATTATGGAACAATAACACTCTGCATCAAAGATTAGGATGATAATATCTTCTGACACATAGAGCCAGTCTCCCTCATGGTTAAATAAGAAATATCTAACAGCAAACACAACGTGATTAAGAAAGTATACAGTTTAGCACCAAAGAGGAAATAACACTGATAAGCACTGACTGCTTATTCATATGAGTGGATATAAGAAAAAATTTTACATCGTTAGCAGTAGTATCTGAACATTTTTCTGTTTTTCTTACCGTCCTAAAAACTGGACTTCACCTCTGTGATGATGAGGAATGGATTTATACTTCCCTAAATCTCCCTCTGGTCTTGTTACATTGTATCCAGCATAGTGAACCCTGCAGCATAATACATTAACATTTGTAAAAACATCTTCTTAAAACTCTTCATACAAGTTATAGCAAAACTGAAAAATACACATCAACTATTTTAGAGCCAAGTCTTTGCATTCAGTTACATTCTCATCCTAAAAAACCCACAACACTCCTAGACCAACAACTAAAAAAGCTGGCAAAAAAAAGCATGAAGAAATAATAATAATAATAATAATAATAATAATAATAATAATAATAATAATAATAATAATAATAATAATAATGATGTTATTGTTATTATTTCATATTTAGTATTTCCTGCTTGTTCTTAAAGCTCAACAGCATAAAAACATGAAAATAGCAAGAAAAAAGAATAAAAACAAACTCTTCCTTTAAAAAATACATCCTTATACATAAACTCACGCAGACACTTCATTTCAACAGATCAGTTGGAACATTTTAGATTTATTTACTGGGAGCAATTAGTAATGCCATAAGCATTTCTGTCCATTGTCCAGTCTGAGACTATCAATACATTCACAAATTAACCTCCCTCTCAAACACTGCTCCTAAGATAGAAAACTCATCTACATGTCTCTGGGATGGTATTCCATAATGCTAGCAGAAAGGGAGATGCAAATTAATGGCAACACCCAGAAGACTGGAAGGAATGGGATTAAATGCCCAGTATTGTTAACTGTTGTTATATCTGTTACAAGACCTATCTCTTAAAAACCTGCTAACTGTCCCCAGGCCAAGAAAAAAGAACATCACACTTATGCCTTCAAATGGTATATTCTGATATTTCTGAAGCAAACTCTTTAGAATTAGAATTTGCTCATTTAAAACAAATTAGAAAAAAGGTAACAAGTGACAGAAAAAAAGCACCTCAAAGGGTGGATACCACAGAACAATGAGAAAGACCAAAGCACTGAACACTCTACCTGTTCCAAAGGTCATCATCCTCTCCACCCCATCCCCAAAAGGCATTTGGAAAACCATTGATCTTCTTGAATTGTTCCACTGTCAGGCCACTTACACCACCAAAGAACTCGTTGTATGGAAGGCTGAAAACCAAAGACAAATTCTATATTATCAGCTGAACTTTGATAGGTAGCCCTGTCTTTGAACAATACCCTTCAAAAAACAAGAACCCCGACCTAAGGACGTGAACAGATGCTGAACGTATTCACTGTGGGAAACTGGTTGCTGGAAATTGCTGGCATTAAATAACATACACCAAGTTGAACAAAAGGTTTGCAGTAAAGTCTGATTTGCATAAAAGGTCTTCTTAAGCTGTAGCTCAAATTAGTATCATCAGATGAAACAAAAATCTATCCGTATTTCAGATGACTGATTTAGACCCATAGCTGAAGTGTTAAGTGAAGCCCTGAAACTATGGTATTTTGACACTATTCAACTCAAACCCCTCCTCTTTAATCAACTGAAAAATTACACATCAGTAATGCATCAACTAAATAATTTTAATTCATCACTGTGTTCACAGAACTGTTAAAACTTGAAACAGCTTAACAGTGCATATTCAACTACAGTGAATGACATACTTATTTAAAAACATTTTCCAGGTTTTAGAAGATAACCTTTTAAATCAAAGGAATCTATAGGCTTTTCTGTCAGTAAGCAACAGTAACTGCTAGCACATATTATTAAGTAATAAGCAGTTGGCTAACATGAATGGCCACTGTACCTATATAACATACTAAGACCAGCCAATGTGATTTCCAGTCCTCAAAAAACTTTGTCAATCTAAAAAAAAAATAGAATATTTAAGTATCTATATTTACTACCATCAATATTGACTTGCTGAAGCTGTTACAGTAAAGTGTGTTCCTCTTTCACAAGCAGCATGCTGCTTCATAAAATAAAAGTCTCTCAGGAAACGCTTCCAAATCTGGAACCTTCAAGGAGTTAAGACTATCTACAAAAAGATTTACCATTGCTTAGGACACAACTGCCACACTGAAGGACAAATAACTCCAGAATGCAAGGGGAAAAAAAGAAATACACAGTCATATAACTTCTGATCTCTGTGGAAACACAGGATTCAACCAAATCTTAATAGCTTTTGGGGAAGGTTGCTATTAGAATCTCTTTCAACATTAACTGAAATAACAAGTGTTCTAACCCACCTCCCAGAAAAAAAAAAAACCCTACACATACCTCCAAAACAATCAACAAAAAAGTAAAACCAGAACCAACTGGAGTATGACAGTTAATGGGATTGAGATTTTTATTCATATGTGTGAGGTACAAGTGCAATTTTTTTTTAATAAATACACAAACATATTTATTTTTGTATTTTATAAATCTGGATTTATTTATACATTTATCAATTTTGTAAATACTTACCTATTTAGCCATTTTATAAATGTACATATAAATATATAAGGTGTTTTGTAACCACATATAAAGACAGATGACATCTCTTCTATATGTGTTAATTTATATATTTTTAAATACATATGAAATTTTTAAACATTTGACTGATGATTGGCTGACAACCTCAAGTCCAGAGACAGAGCCATGGTTTCAATGCATTGTTTTTGATCTGTTAGTTGACCAGGTTGTCAAGTCGATTAACTTCACCAATAAAGTTCAGGATAGCAAATACATGCATGTAGCAAGCAATAAGCTACAGCTTTATGTGAAGTGATTTGAAGAATGTCATGAGATAGCAAAGTGTTAAAAAGCAAGTGACACATCATTAATGTAAAATGGCAGAAGGAAAGGAGGTAACAAAACTGAAGGTCCCCCTCCATTCATCAAACGCCAACAGAGATAGAATACAATAAACATAATGGTCTAGCAGTAAGAAAATCTCCTGCTTAAAAAGCAGTATGAAGCAGAAATAAATAGCACAGTTATGAGAAAATAAGAAAGACCTTTTTCCTGTGGTATTTTGATACAGATTATCTGCTTGTCTTTTGTAACAGCCAGCACAAAGGCTTATATAGCCAGAAAAGATTTCTAGTAAGCTAGGTAAGCTTTTCCCCCTTGACACACAAAGCCTTTTTTTTTTTTGATGATCAACCTCGCTGTAAAAAGTTCAACACCAGAAATTATAAATATCTTCTAATTAGTAATATATCAAATGTAGACATTAAACTTAAATCTTCTTTTTAATAACTAAATATTAATTTCTGCAAGCAACATGGTAGGAGGATGTTTTATTGTTTTCTCCTCCTGTACATAGTGTCCCAAAATTTACACCTGTTTTAAAAATATTTCTGTGCATTTACGAAACAGCATGAATAAAATGTTACATACATGTACATGTATTTATCCAGCTTTGCTGCAAAATGGCGCGGCATTTCTCCACATCCATAATAATTTCTGTCATTTTCAGGTAAGTGATCCACGTCATGAAATATTATGCAGTCCCAGACAGCATCCTTCATAGCCTCTTTGAAGCCAACATTAAAGAGCATTGCACGATTAAAAGGCTGTGTACCTGTCTTCAAACAGAAAACAAAGGAGATATTGTAAAAATCAAGAGACAAAATTTCAATACTATGAGAAATACATACCCTATCCCCCCCACCCAACACACACACACAAAATATTGACAAAGATGCCTCTTTTGACCAGCTGGTGATGCTGGGTTTGATGCACCCCAGGATGGGGTTTGCCCTCCTGACACACACTGCTGGCACATGTTGAACCTCCCGCCAAACAGCATCCTCTTATCCCTTCGTGCACGGCTGCTCTCCAGTCACTCTTCTCCCAGTTGTGCCTGGCTTTACTTTGTCCTAGGTGCATAATCCAGCACTTTGCTTTTTAAATTTCATCCCATTAATCACTGATCAGTGCTCCAATTTATCTAGATCCCTCTGCATCCCATCCCTCAAAAGTCAACAGTACCTCTCAGTTTCATATCATCACCAAACTTGTCATGGTGCACTCAGCTCCCGCATCAACTGTCCATAGAATTGAGCCCTGACGAACACTGCTAGTGACCTATTTTTTTCCCTTGAAAACTTCCAATGACGCTTTCTAAGAGACCATGTTATCCCCTATAAAATATCAGCCCATATTTGAAGAAAAGCACAACATATCTGGCCGCTGCTTAAACTGGGGAATGGAGATGAACTTTCCTTGTTCATTTAAAGGAGTAGAACAGTTGAGTAACAATTTTTAAATTCAAGATTCATCCAACCCTTGGTAAGAATATCAAATCCCTGACAGCAAGGAATCTTGAGAAGGTCACTTTTCAAGTAAATGCTGTTACCTGTTCAACAACATAGAAGGCAAATTCCAGACGTTGCTTCTGCAACATTGGTATCAGATGACGGAAAAAAATTGGAAGATGCTCATGGCGATTCCGAAAAGGAATAAGGATTGCCACCTTAAAAAAACACAAAACAAAAAAAATATATATATACACACACAAAGCTATTATATCAGCATTTTAAAACTTAAATATTTCAATACAGATCAACTTTCCCGTGGCTTACATAGGCTTTTCAACTTTCACATTTAAATTGGCTGGGTTTTTTACACTTTGGTTTCCGCTAGGAAAGCGTGTTGGAAATTTGCTCAAACAATTAAGAAAAAAATCTGAATAAAGTATAAATAAGATTTTCCTTTTATGTTTGCTTTCTTCTAGCTATCCTTCAAGCAACAGATACAAAGGACAGGTTTGCATCCATATGATGAAATGTTTAGTAACCACAGTTAACAAACCTTTAAAAGTCCCTGATTATCCATTTCAAATTTTTCTCCAAGCTATGGTTTCTTCTAGAGCACAGATGGCATAAGACATATACTCTAACATAGTCTTTTGCTGATATATATATATTCTTTATATATATAAAGAAATAAAATATATACTGAGTGCTTGCAATAGTAAACTGTTCTCGTGTACCAAGAAGACAAAACAAAGCAAACCCAAAAATCAGCATCTCACCTTCCACCGTGGCTTACAGTCTTTTGGTTTCCAGTGTCCTCCTGGTTCGATGTCTAAATCTTTTGAAAACAGTTGCTGAATTTCATCAAAACTAATTTCACTCATATTGACATCAATAAGGCCTCCTAAAGAGAGGAAAAAAATCCTATTATTTATTCATTTCAATTAAGACAACTGTGGTAACACTACATGTTATACCATAGACAAATGGCATCAGAAATGTGTAGTTACATTGCCTATATATTAAAAAAGAGACAATTTATACTATTCTCCTAAAATTTAATTTTTACACGATGAATTTCAGTGTTCCCCAGTAAAAACAGTCCTTCCATAAGACTTATAAACAAAATACTCTTATCAGAGGACACAGAACAAGCAAAGCAGTTTGAATTCTGTATCTATTACAGAAAATTAGGGTCGCCTTTCATTTCAAGTACCACTCTGAACAATTCCACATCATCTGCACTACTGAATCTTTACTCAAATTCTGTGTGCCTTCCTACTGCACTTCCACATTAAAAGAAAATGCATCATCACTACACTCAACAAACCTCTACTTAAATTCTAGATGCTTATGCACATTTCATGTATAATCTTCATCCACTAACTCACCACTGTCTTCTTCAAACCAATCCATAGCAGCCAACTGGATTTGAAAATTACCACCACTAGGACTAGTGAGCCCAATGGGAAAAGCATTCAAAAAAGGCTATTGATGAGAGTGGAATTCAGTATCTTATAATAAAGACCACAATATGGTTTTTAAAAAGTCAGGTTAGTCCTTATTATGAGAAAATATGAACACTTAGTTACTTGATAGCTAAAAGTTGTCGATCATTAGCTTATGCATGCACAAAAAAATTCAAAACCAGAAATAATGATTTTCAGTAGATACTCTCAAAAGCAGTAGAGGGAATTGAGATAATCTGGGGAGACAAGTAGTGTAATACTCATTAAGCAGAAACTCAAGTTGCTCTTCAGAAACTACTATGCTCTAGATCATCAAACAAAAATCTTGCAATAACTGTCTGACAAAACACTATAAAATATCCTACTTATTTTTGTCTAAAAATTTAAATATTTTGGTGAGGGTTGGTATTTTAAAGTCAGTCAAAGAAATCACTCCCTTTTTCTCCCCTATGCCCATACCAAAAAGATCCTATTAGTGCCAAAAGATTGCTTCATATCACTGAATTGACTAGGTATCTAAATTTTTTTGAAAGACGGAAATTTTTGGAACATACTAGGAATAACTATGGTTTTCAGCAGAAGGCAGAAGATACTGCAAGAGCTGTTTCAGTTTTGGTTATGATTAAATACAGTACTTCTTGTAATGAAGAAGGTAACTTTTTTTAAGCAAATTATAGGGGGGAAAGTATCAAGAACAGTACAATACAGAGATCCTTCAAGTGCACATTTAAAGAAATTCACATTTATTTAATTATTTTAGAAGAAAAAGTTAACCTGACATTTATTAAAAAAACCGTATAAATATACAACAGAATAAGCTAATCGTACAGAGATTTAAACTAAAATTGGAAAATAATTAAAAATAATAATTTTTAAAAAAAAGCCTGGATGATCATTTTCGTTGTGTCTGAAACACTTCAATAACCTGAAAAAGAAGTCTTACAAAATATAGAATCAAGGTCAATCAATGAAGGACCAGTCTACAAACATGTACGAAGTAAATTAAAAACAAAAAAATCACTAAATCAATTTCAACTACCAAGAGACAAGGAAGCAAGAAGAGCCTTTCAGTTTATTTACAGAATCTAATAAGAAAAGAAAGATAAACAAAGGTCAATTACCACACCAGAAAAGGAAGCAAATGACATACAATGTGATGTGACTCAGATGCCTTAGTCTCCTGAGAAAAGTTTAGATGTGATCAGCTGCTTTAAATTTAGCTGAGTTTAAATTAAAAAATTTAAAAAAAAAAATTAAATGGTAAAACAGTATTTAAATAAGGTAGGTGCTTCTAACTTCAGGCAACATGAAGGAATTCCTTCCAGACTGTTTGAAAAGTAGCTGTAGTAAAATCTGAAGTATTGGTACTCTCAAAAGTACACAAAAGATGGGTGAATAGCATTTTTTTCCCTGTCGTTGGTGGGGGCAGGAGAATGCACCTCTGTAAGTATCTGGCCCTAGTATTCACTACTTCCATTAGTGTCAAACAAGCTGCAATAAGACATATTGATACAACCCACAAAAAAAGAAAGCTGAGGAAGCAAAAAGCATTTTGAAGAAGAGAATCAGAAAGCAAAATGACTTCAACAAATCAGATACATACAGAAACCAATAGAGTGAAATTAATAAAAAAAGTATGGATTGTTACTGAAGGAGAAATGAAGAATACAGAGACAAAACAGGAAATACCTGGCTATGCTGCAGTATGTAGAAAGATATTTTTAGAGTTTATAATGCATTTCCTATTAATATGAGCTAATGCAATGAAAGGCAATTGCACAAAAATAGCAAATCTCATCCTGGAATATGTTAACTGTTGTTACATGAAAGACAGAGAAGGTAATTACTACTTTCTTTTGTAACCAGGGTTTTACCCAGTTACAACGCTTTAAAAAGGAATCAAATTAGAAATAGTCTACAGTACAAAAAAATCAAGAATGACAAGAGATTTAGAAACTATGTAGTCCAGAAATGTTCCAATTATCGGTTTATCTACAAAAGAAAAGACAGACTTTTGTACTCCTTCTATCTTGAAGTAGAGGTGTCTTGCTTGTGAATTACAACATCATTGCTCAGCCACTGGGTTATAACCTGAAAGACTGAGTCACACACAAAATGCAGTAGCTTTTCCTATATGTACTTAGGACAAAACATGATTTTACCATACTCTTTTCGTGATACAAATTTGGCAAGTTGATGTAAAGAAGAGAAGTTGACTTCTATAATAACCTTAGATTATTAAGCATGCAAAAATATACATGATTCAAGAATCTTTCTTCCCTGGCTATCTCAGGACTACCTACAACATTTCATTGCATTACATGGTCTTCAGAGAAGCTTGAGTTAGATTATAATTAAACACAGAGATGATGATTAAAAAGGCATACATGAAAACCAAAGGGTGAAACACATATTCCTTTGTTGAACAGCAACTTACCCAATGAATTATTTACTATTAAAATTACTATTTCTCTATTAAATTAAACATGATGGAATAAGTACAAAGCAATTACTGACCAAGAAAAAAAAAGGATGGTAAAGGGAGAGCAGCAGCGAGGAGATCCATAGAGAAATTCTAGTAGAATTACATATCACAAATATGGTTGATAACAACAACGGCAGGCAGAATGCTTCCCTACTCTGGCAATTCTGAACACCTGGCAATTCAAACAAATCTGCATCAAAGATTTAAGATAACATACTGTAAGTAACCTGACCTATAAGGCACCTTAGTACCTTCTGACATACCTCATTCCTTCACTCCTAGACAGCAGACTAACACACAAGTAGAACAGGCAGCAGAAGACAATACAGTTTTGAACTAATCTCAGAGAATTCCAACTGCTAGATCCCTTGAAAGTACCATTAAAAATACTAATTTGTATGCATTTGTCAATCAGTATAATCATCATTCTTGTTCCTCTGATTATCCAGATTTGACATTTTCTGAACTTCTTATCTGTTTTCCAAAGTAGCACATTTACTATTGGAATAATTTATTTTATTTGTTTATATGTGCAATATTATATAAAAATGTGATATTGAAAGTCAAACTCTATGTCTGAAGGGAAAGAGGCTGAAATAAGCATATTATCACAACGTGGCGCTAATTATTACATGGCTTAAGACAGTTTTCTATATGATTTTGTTTCATAAGAAACAGCAACTGATCTATACTTTTGGCTCCATGTCTGTATATTTACAATGTTAAGAGACAAAGTTTAGAATCTGGCAGTACTGAAAAGCAATACAGACAACACACACTGTTTCTGTATTCTTCAACAGATAAAATTCTCAGTTAAGATTAAAAAAAAAGTTATCATGGAATCTAGATTATCCTAATAAAATCCACTACTTCTAAGAAAAGTGAGTCAGAACTCCATGTGTCTGTCAGCAACACTGTTTGGTATGATATGGATCTGAACTGCTATATTAAATACTTAATTACTTGTTCATGCTGAATGAACAGCCCATAGATTAAGTCAGCTGCTAGCCTAAGAGTTTAGAATTCTAGAAGTTATCACAAATCTCTTAGAAATCGGTAGTTTAATTATTTGATTTTAGATACTGCAAGTAAAATAAACACATTAGTGTAACAGATACTGCCTGTTACTAACAAACTCACTTCTAGTAACATATTAACACTTGTTTACAGAGAGTTGTTGATTCTTCTTCTCTAGCCGGTACATTCTGACACCAAATGAGACAGTTCTATTTAAGTAATTATCTTAGAGATAAATACTAATGCTACCGTTAGTTCTTCACTCAAAAATTGTCTGTCTACAAAACATTTACTAGAACTGAAGTAATTTAATGGATTACTAAGTCAAGTTCTGGTTTCTTCCAAACGCAGAGCACAAAAAAAATATTTTATCGTCCTTTGCTTCCTACAGCAACTGATAATCTAACAACAATTCCTAACAGAGAAAAAAGCTGAAAACTCAACAGTGTTTTCTCTGAAGGAAGTTTGTTTCAGTCAAGGGACTGCAATTTTATTGAGGTTAAATATCAGAACAATTTATAATAGCAAACTATCAGTGGTGAAGGTCAACATAAATCAGCCAGCACTGTTTTCTTTACAGTTTCTTTACAGTGTTTTAAACAGCTCAGTATTTAACAATTGTTAGGTCACCTACCTAACCCTTCCTGTTTTCTAAGGATTGCTTTGTCTACAAGCAATCTCTTTGGGGGAGACCAAACAACACCTGTAATTTTGTCTGAACCTGAATAATGACAAATTTGCAGGAAAGGGGAATTCACATGATAGTTTACAGGTTTTAACAAGATTTTTTAAGAACATTTCCACGCAAAGCTATACTTTGATTATAGCAGGGGAAGGATTCTTCTCTTTGAGCAGCAGAAGAAACAACCTGTGATGACCTGACAGTAATTCTCATTCCCTGTCTTCCTGTGCTGCTGGGAAAGAGGAGGTAGAACCTGGGAAGAAGGGAGGGGTGGGAGAAGGTGTTTTTAAGATTTATTTCACTTCTCATTATCCTGCTCTGATTTTGTTAGTAATAAATTTAATTAATATCCCTATTTCGACCTTGTTTTGCCCATGACAGTAATCGGTAAGTGATCTCCCCCTGTCCTTATCTCAACTCATGAACCTTAGTTATAATTTCTCTTGGCTGTGGTGGGTAACTGGCATCAAGCCAGGGTCAACCCACTAAACCTATTTAATAGCTTGGGATCTTAAACATCTGCATTTGAAAGTCCTGTTTTAAAATTTCCTGAGGATCACAACTTTTCATTTGTTTTGTAAGTACTATTCCTCATTTTAGCCATCAACGCGCTTGTAGCAAGCGTGGGTAGAGCCCTTCCCAAATCTTCATTCACGAAGCCTAGCCATGATGATGATTTTCTCATTATGGCAGGGCTTTGGCATATTCTTACCTCTATCAATTCTCACTTCACTACACCATCCTATTCAGTTTCCTATATACTGGTCTAATTGTGATTACCTGATAAAGATTTGAGAACTGGTTTCTGACTCAGGAATATTTCTATTAGGAATACCATTTCAGAAAAGCAAATTTTTAACTATTCCTCACTATATGCAACTCTGAATGAGTACTTTATATGAAGTTAAGAGTATTCTTACATATTAATAAAAACATTTATTTTTTAATTTGTAGAAACTAAAATTATTTATAAATAACATTTAAAACACATTAGCTGTCACACCAGGCACATGATGTGACTCTTGAGGATGGTCCTGTGCAGGGCTGACTCAATGATCTTTGTGGGTCGCTTCCAATTTGGGATATTCTGTGATTCTATGATTAGTAAAAAGCTTTAGTAACATATTAGTTACAGGAAAACTTCTGATAAGCATAATTGTCCATTATTAGATATATTTCATTCATTATTTTCTGCTATATACTAGACTCCTTGCAATTATGTTTTATATTAAAAAAACTGTATTATGTATAAAGTACAATTCAATTTACTAGATAAACATCAAAGTCAGTTTAAAACTTACTCATGTAAGGCAGCTTCTCTGGACAAGCCTGGTAAGGAGAGTAGGTGAAGTTCTCTGGAAGATACATTGTTGTTTGAATAACGCAGTCACTAGAATTGTTTCCTTCAGGATAATCTTAAAAAGAAGAGTTGATTTTTGTAAAAACCTACATTAGCCACTGAATTTGTAACACCATCATGCAGGTGAGAGCATTAACTTTGTAAGCAGCAAATTCATAGCAGCATGATTAAAAAAGCATTTTACTGCACTAAAGAAAGAATAATTAAATGATGGTATCTTTGTTACAGCTGTGACAAATATTTCTTTCTAAAATGAACTGATAAAGAGTAACTATTTGACTTTCACTCCAGTTACAGAGAAGCAGGACGTAGGTCCAAATTTTCCTAATCAAGATATGTCATTACTGTTTGGCTTTTTTAAAAAAGGTCATTTTAAAATGAAATTAAATAAGAAATATTCTTACCTGTCCCATTCAGTGTAGTATTTTTGTTAGTGTACAATCTGATCATGTGTCCTATTGTTTTTACATTTTCTCTCAACATTATCCCACGAGCTTGCACCATAAAGAGATATGTGTTTGCTGATTAAAAAAAAGCAATTTTGAATTTGAATTAAAATAAGGTATTTTCAAATTATTCTAACATACATTTATAATGTGTTCAATATTTGTTACTATGTCTGAATCCATGGTTAGTGAACATTAATTCTTCAAGATGAAGGTCCACAGAATGAAACCTAACAGCAACAACACACAAGACTAAAATGGATTCATTAACTACAGCTCTGTATAAAGCCCAAAACTATAAAATGTCAATAGACACTTATGACACTTTCATTTCTTTTTAACTTACAAAAAACAACTGAGAATGAAAAGAAACAATTTAATTTACCAATAAAAACGTTCTCATACGTAGATATATCCCTCATATATATATCTTCATATATATCATTGAAATACAGAACCAAAGAAAAGTCTAGGAAATCTTTTAGTCCAATATAATGGTTCCCCCCTTTTTACTCATTAGTTAACACAACTTTCAGCCAAAATACGCTGCTATTCATTCACCCCCAACAGCTGCTCTGTTATACAACTGCTACAAATCACTGCCAATCTCATAGTATTAATGTTTGATAATTATACATGAAATATTTATTATCAGCATCAAGGGTGAGTAAATCAACATTCTGAGTAATTAAATGACTCACTACCAACAACACGATGAAATATTCCTCTGTGTCAGACATATACCCAAAGCCTCAAACATTATCTCAAGACATTTCTTTGTATTAAACAGAAGGAAGTAAGGTAGAAATGAAGCTGCATTTATATCTGAACAAGCAAATGTCTATCCAGGACTCATAGAGGTCAAAAAATATTGCAAAGGGAAGGACAAATTTCCTTTACAGAACCGTTTTCACACTGGGTAGCAAAGAGGGTCAAAGGGATCATCTGTCACTTCACCTATGTTAAGCACTGTTGTCTGAGGGATACTTGGCTTGCTGTAACTAGCAATCACCCTAACAAAACAAAAAAAAAAATGCTCAAAGCCTTTGGAGGAAAGAACTAAACATACCAGAGGTGGAAAAAAAAAGGTAGAAAATTATCTCAACAACTCCACTTTGTCAGATGACTCAGTACCAGTGGCATGACAGATCAACTGATAACTTCTTACAGCCCAACAAAAAGACACCAGACTTCCATGTACTGCGTATAAAGAACTGGGATATTTCCAGAGGAAAATACATTGATTAATTCCACCACATTAGCAAGCAATACTATTGACACCTACAGAGATACAAACACCAACATAATCTGTCAAGGAATATTATCTGCAAGCCCTACAATAATAGGGGTTTTTTAAAGAATGGAGGGGTTCTCCTCACTTTCAAAAACTCCTTATTAAAACAAAGAATATTAGAGGCTCTGAACATCCCAGGTGCTATGCACGGCACGTAACTCCATCAAACCCTTTGCCAGCATGACTACCTGTTCTAGTTAACAAGAGTTTATATGTGTATAAAAGCTACTCTGCTGCTAAGATCTTGAAATTGTCTCAACACTTCCTGGCCACTAAAACAGAAACAAAAGAAAACAAGAAAACTACAACTTTGGCCTGATGACAGAGCTAGGAAATCCCACAAGAAAGATTCTTAATGAGATCCAAGACAACTGATAACACTCAGATTTCCTTACATAAAATTTGCACAAAAACTTCTCAAAATTTTCACCCAATTAATTATAAAGTAACACTTTGGGATTCCAACTATTTGGTTACATTTGTTGTTTTCCATTCAAATACTGGGGGTTTTTAGGGTGTCTGTACTAAACATTTCAGGAAATCTGTACAATTCTTTAGTTCATAGATAAAGTTACCTACCTAAGAAGCATTCTCCTTTAGAAATCAACACAAAAGTAATTTGATCTGTTCCTTGAAGAACAATTATTTACCTTCCAACAATTTCAACATTCAAAGCTTCCCTGAAAGTAAAACTAAGTGGATTTTTGCCTTTCAAATAGGACAAAAATTTCCTAATTAACAAAGAATTACTTCTTTCAAATTTTAACACATTTCAAATTGGTATCATCCCCTTTCTCTTCCCCACATGCCTTTCACACTTTATTCCATAAGATCCTCACAGAAAAAACAGTTGATGTACAGGTTGGTCAAGCAAACAGTGAGGTTGATCAAAAGCTGACTGACTGACCAAGCCCAAAGGTTGAGGTCAGTGACCTGTGGTGTACTTCAAGGGTCAATACTTGGTTCAGTCTTGTGTAATATTTTCATTAGTGATCTGGATGACAGGCAGAGTGTACCCTCAGAAAGTTTATTTATCACACAAAAAAGCAGTAAGTAGCTGATATGCCAGAGGGCCGTGATGCCATCCAGAGCGACCCCAGCAGGCTGGAGAAATGTGCTGACGGGAACTTCATGAAGTTCCACAAGTAGCAGTGCAAATTCCTGCACCTGGGGAGGAACAACCCCATGCACAAATATATGCTCAGGGGCACCTCGCTGGAAAGGAGCTTAGCAGAAAAGGCCTTGGAGGACCTGGTGAACACCAAGTAGAACTTGAGCCAGCAATGTGCATTAGGAAGAATGTTACCAGCAGGACAAGGTGATCCTTTCAGCCTTCATTCAGCACTGGTGAAGCCATACTTGGAGTACTGTGTCCAATTCTGAGCTCTACAGTAGAACAGAGGAGAACTGGAGAATGTCCAATGGGCCATGAGGAAGACAAAGGGACAGATGCATCTCTCCTATGGTGAATGGCTGTGAGAGCTGGGACTGTTCAGCCTGAAAAGGCGGCTCAGGGGGATCACATTAATGATGTGCCTGTATACATATGTGTATGTATACAATCTACATATATATGAAGGAAAGGTGCAAGGAGGGACAGAGCCGGGCTCTTTTCAGTAATGCCCAGTGACAAGACCAGAGGCAATGGACACAGACTGAAACACTGGAGGTTTCATTCGAACACCACGAAACAGTTCTGTACCTTGAGGGGAATGGAGCACTGGCACAGGCTGCTGGTAGTGGTTGTGGAGAATATCCTCAGAAATATTCTAAAGCTGTTTGGACGTGGTCCTGGCAAACTGGCGCCATGTGGCCCTGCTTGAGCAGGAAGGTTGGACCAGGTGACTTCCAGAGGTCCCTTACAACTCAATTATTCTGTGATTTTGCTTCTACTACTGTCTTTCTATATCTGTACCAACCATGTCATAGTGCAAGGCCTCACACAAACCAGGAAGGCAAAATTTCACATGTAACCAAAGAAAACATCTAATAATGTAACCACTTAGAACCAGTTTTATTTATATTCTCTTTATTTCACTGTACATGGTCTGCAACAAGAAAAATTTCTGACTCAAGAAATAGAATACACTGTCACACAGTTTACAAGGTAATTAAATCGGAAGTGCACTGAAAAATTAACAACACACTGTACAGAACACCTTGGAATCAATACTATACTCAATGTTCCACTTAATGCAACTACAACATGAGCATGAGCTCATACCTAATTCAGATGAAATTTTACTACTGATTGATCCAGATCTGTATAAGCAATCATGAGCACACAAGCACTTGCCAATCATCAAAAGTCCTGGTTTTAGGGCATTATTTAAAACTCATTCTGATAAAGCATATCAGGGCATTAAAAGGATCATCCTGTATTTCAGAGGACATACTAAAAATATCAGATGGTGTCTCATTTTTTGTCTTAATTTTTTATAGCTCACTAGTTATTAATAGTTTTAAGTGTTAGAGTGAAAACAAGACCATTGGGGTGGCGGGTCGTAGCAACGTATTAATTCTTGAAGTATAAAAATAACTGTTAAAATGGTTCAATGTTTTACATCAGGTAGCTTTCTGTTATTAAAATATTCACCAGAAGACTATTTACACTATTTTTTTAAAGAAAACGGTCTCATTCACAGATCACACTATCTCCGGAAATCAAGCTTCTTCCAGGCAATACACCAAAAACTAAAGCACTTCTCACAACGCTGCATTACTTTATAATCCCTCAGCTTCACAGAAAAAGCACAAGACTCAGTTTTACATAGAAACTCAGTAATTTGTCATGCTGTACACATACACCAAAGCAAAGCCAAAAAATATGCCACATATTTAGAAGCAACGAACATAATAAAGTATACAACAGAACAAGTAAAGCTGAAACTGGATCAATGACTGACGTTCTGAACAACAGTAGGAAGTTAGAACTATGCATACTTTAGCAACACAGAAAAACATTAATTAGATTACAAACGATGATTTCTTAAATGCCAAACAAAAGATGAACAAACTTGGAGATTACAAATTCGATTTCAAAATGCAGCTTTTATCCTAAAAATAAAAACAAAAACAAAACAACAAAAAAACTTCAAACCAACAAATCCGAAAACATAGAAAAAGCCTTATCTCAGGATATCCTATCAAAGGAATAAGTAAAAAGTTAACACCCCACAATCTTAAAAAGTAAGAAGATGATCAATCATCTGAGAATTATACACTGATCTTTCCAGGGAAAAAAAATTGCTGGAAAGTTCAGATAGGAGATACTTCACAGAGAATCTGTGGATGCTGCAAAATTCAAATGCAAGAAACACAGCTTTACAGAAAACAGGTCTGTCTTTCCAAAGGACCATTAACCCTGAAGTTACTTATCTGCTAGTCAACACCTGTTTTACAGGACTTCTGAAAAGCACATTTAAGATAATGCATAAAAATTGGATTAAAAGGAGTTAACAGAAAGTTCTCCACTAGTAATTGTAAATGGGGAATCATCCCGTTGGGGTATTTCTAGACCACGTCCCACATGGATATGTTCTCATCTCGAGGTTATATGATATTATGCTCAGCAACACTAGAGATATAAATAAACTATTGGCAGAGTTTATGCATAGCAATTATCACAAAAGTGTTAAAGATTAAATTCTACAATTACTGTAAACACACAGTAAATAGAGCTCAACAGTTCTAAAACATCCAGGATCTAGAAATATTTTCCACTACTCGTTAATGACTTTAGTTTGTCAAATTGATTCACTGAATGATTTAGCAGTGAAGGATGATACCCAAAGTAATATAAGACTGCTGATAACTAGTTTCTATTCGCAAACTGAAATTTACCATGAACACAAATAAATACTACGGTAAGTGTTCAACTTCCTTAGGATTTTATTTATTTTTACACATTTGTTGTTAATCAGAAGCTGTTTTTAAAGCACATGTAACAATAAGGAAAAAAGAAAAAAAATGTATGCCTTAAAATATAATTTTACCTGATTTGTTGTTGAGTATTTAATAGCAAATTTGCACTATTTGTAAATTAACAATAGATTCAGGGATGGTGAGACTGCACTGTTTTTTTAATACTTCAGACAACCTCTGTATACTCACTGCCATAATGGATATATGCCAGATGGATGTGTCCTCTGACTGCAAGTCTGAGGAATTAAATAAATGTCAGTTCACTGTTTTTTGGAGACAGTAGAAAAGGGAATCTCATTGATCAAGTCTCCATTTACGGGTTAAAAAAAAAAACATTAAATCAAAATTTCTTTCCCTAGCAGTATTTTTAAGCATGATAAAAGATACAACGTTTAATATAATTTCTAACACATTTGATACTATTCTACCCTCTCAGGATACTAGTTGATTATACAGTAATCCATAAAATAGCTCAATAAATGCACATTGAACTGAAGGTAAAGAAGGACAACTGCAAATCTAAGAAAGCAAACTGACCACTGGCAATACCTTGCAAAAAAGCATCTTTTATATCTTGAAGTCCTGAAACCAATCTCTACACTGTGTTCACAAGAATCTAACACTGCATCCCACACAGTGCAGAATAAATGCAGAATGCTTCCCATAATATAATTGCATAATTTGAACACAAAAGATTACCTAAAACAGAGTAAGAGCTGTAGAAAAACAAGCAGAGATAGTCACTTGTAGAAATAGTCTTATTGATGAAAAGCCAGTAGATAAGCTATCTTTCACCACAGACAGGTATGGAAATGGGTAAAGCTTTGGCCGTGTCAGTAAACCATCACAGTTCAAATAAATATTCCCAGGGAATACAATCTCTCCTTCTCAACCCATGAAAAGAACACATTCAAATAACTGGCTGGCTTAAGTAAAAACTCATTTCACATGGGGTCTAGTAATTACTTTGTCCTTGTGAAGTTAGCTGCACACCGTGCCTGGTTTTTTTTACTTTTCTGTCTAAGAATAACATCACAATATGAGTACTCACTGAAATCTTATGTAGGCAAGTTCCCTGACTAATAACTACTAATACCTAAGGACTTCAGGAAAACTATCAGATAAAGATGCAAAACAACTGATTCAGAAAGAAACATGGATGTTTGATCAAAGCTAATGTGTTGGTAAAAGTGAAAGACAGTGAGGTGCTAGGAGTGTGCTGGCACAGCATAATGGAAAAATCTTTGCACTTCCCAGAATAAGGCAGAAAACTTACCTGCCTGAGTTCATAATGAGCTCAAGCTGTTACTCAGAATGCTGAAGAACATCTGACTGTTGGAAATCAGAGATCATGCAGAGAATGTTTAAACCTCATTCTCCTCTTTGAACAAGAGAAAAAGGAAAGACACTATTAATCAGAAAGTTGACTAAAATTTTTCAATTAAAGGATTTGATTAAAATTTGTGGAACTGAAGTGAAAAACTGCAATGCAAGCAAGAAAAAGACCTCTGCAACTAATGAAAGTACTCCTGCCTCCAAATGAAGCCTTTAATAACAAGTGAACTTCAATAATGAAATATAGCTGAAGATAGCTCCCAAACAACAACCAGGTCCGTAGTAAAGGCATTTCTCTGCAGAAATTATGAAACAATGGGACAGACAAGTTTCATTCACTCAAAAAACTTGGAAGAGACCCATGAGAACAATTCCCTAGAGGAGTAAAAGAAGGCTATAATAACAGAAAAAGAAAATACAAACATGAACACCTACAACAGCCTGCAAAACTCATCAGCCTTTTATCAGGTATCTCCACACAGTATCAAAGGAGAGTAAGCAATGATTTAAGAGGCTAGTTGTATTATTCCTATTTCAGTGCAACCCTTGAGTTGCAGTAAATCCATACATAGGTTCTATTACAAAACAGGTAAACAAGGTATTGCCATCCGTGTATCATTGTGGCAAACACAGTCAACAGTATCCTGCCTTGTATTAACAAGCGTAACCAGCAGACCTACAGGAGCAACTATTCTCCTCTATTTAGCAGCTTGTGAAACCATATTTGGGGTACCATGTCCAGTTTGGGGATCCAAGTAAGAGACAGACATTAACATTCCAAAGCAAGCCCAGAGGAAACCTTCCAAAACAGAGCATATTTTGTACAAGCACAAACTAAAAGAAATGGGTTTGTTCAGCCTTAAGTAGAAATAGCTAAGAGAAGGATGAATTTTTTGCTGTCTTCAGCTATAAGTAGAACTGTATAGTGAAGACTAAATTGAACACTTAAAGGTTCACAGTGAAAAGACACAAGGCAATGAACACAAGGCACAAGATGGGATATTGCAATTGCATATTACAATCTTCTCATAGTTGTCAAACACTGGAAAAGGTTTCCCAGAGAAAGCAGAATCTTTATCCCTAGATTTATTCAAAACTCAACTAGACATGGCCCTGAGCAATCCAGTTCAGTAGGATCCACTTTCAGCAGTAGGTTGGATCAGGTGACTTCTAGGGATCCCTGCCAATCTAAAGTTTTCTACAATCAAACACCAAGTCTTTAGTAATACCACAACAGCCATAGATGACAGGAACTAAGAATATCAGCACAAAGGCTGTGCTCACATTTATGGGCTCAGCACATGGAAGCACTGGTAAACATCTTGCTGATAGCACTTGCAGCACTCTCTTCCATTTTTGCACAAGTTCAAAAAAGAGTGATATCATCCTTTCCTATTAGGAAAACTACTTCCTAATAACAGAATAGAAAATAGATTTATGTAAAGTTGTAAGCTAAAAACAATGGAGATGCTTCAAAATTCCAACTAGCCTGCCCTTTGGTTAAGACTGCCAGGGAAGTAGCAAAGTTTTAATAAAAGAAGCAGAAGACCTATAGGAGAGAAAACAGTAGCTGATTTTTCCTCCTCAATTTCATTTCACCATTCAGGATTCCTAGTTACTGATGCCAAAGCAGACTGCATCTTCCTTGATCACCACATTGTTTCATAACCAGTTCTTATGAGAACTACAAAGCTCATCATGTCCAAGGTGGACAAGTTAGAATCATAGAATATGCTGAGTTGGAAGGGACCCATCAAGATCGAGTCCAACTCCTGGCACCATGCAGGACATCCCAAGAGTCACATCACATGCCTGAGAGCGTTGTCCAAACCTTCTTGAACTCAGAGAGGCTTGGTGCTGTGACCACTTCCCTGGGGAGGCTGTTCCAGTGCTCAACCACCCTCTGAGTGAACACCTAGACGGCAATTGACTACAATGTTGAGACCTCTAAGGTGCTCTCCCACCCTGTCTGGTAAAGATTCTCCGCTGGAATCAGACAGAAAGGAAAAACCCAGAGATGAATAACCAATCATTTTCTGAGATCAGTTATGTTGTCAAATGCCATTTTCAGTTGTGATGATAAATAGTATATTGGAAACGCATGGGCGGGGGAAAAAAGAAAAAACGTATCTCTTACAATACTCAGATCGGCTTGGCAGTGAAATAAGACCAGCAAATGCTCTCTTGCTCACCATTGCCTTGTTAATTTGTCTTATTCTCCTCATCTTTGGATCCTTTCCAGGATGTAAACTTGAACATACCTGTGTATTCTGGATAGCTGTCTGGACCAGACAAAGCCTACCTGAGTCCATTTTATCACGACTCTTACCTACAATAATGACAGAGAATGTATTGGTACCAAAGATTCTTGATCTCGGTCACCTTCTTCAGTCTTTACTACACAGACGTTTGTAACTTCCAGTGAAGTTACAGAATCACAGGCTGCCTTTATTGACTGATTCAAAATCAGAACCTTCAGTTTCTATCCTTTCATTTCATGTACCAGAGAAAAAGCACCAGATGAAGCACTTTCAGAAAAATGGTCTTCCTGGAAAAGCAGCACCTGTTACCTACTTTCATCAAGACTGTCACACAAAAGTATCATTAAACGCTTACATGAGATTTTTAAATTGTAAATATTTCAATGTTTCAATCTGCTCTCATGTTTGAGCTCCTCCGACTATCAAAAGACCATCAGGGTGCTGGTGAGGTAGAGTTGCAGCCATCTCTACCGCATCCAATCGTCTGTGCTTACAGAAAAAGGGAAAGGAGGCACATGAACAATCCCAGCACTATGTATGAATTTTCCTTAACCATTTAAACCCCATATTTTTATATTATGTGGAATATTACATATCTTAGCCTCAAAACACATAACATGTGCCTGAAAACA
Organism: Pseudotriccus pelzelni; assembly: GCA_035584735.1. NCBI lineage: Eukaryota > Metazoa > Chordata > Aves > Passeriformes > Tyrannidae > Pseudotriccus > Pseudotriccus pelzelni. Next base: position 107,106,296 of record JAWMRA010000078.1, read on the forward strand.
CAAAATGTAAATGCTTTTCCACCCTTCATATTCTGAAATACATGGGATAATAAAAGCTCTATTTCCCAAAGAACTAGCACTCTCAAAAAAAAAAAAAAAAGCTATGCAGTGATGTTACTGTACAGAAGCTATAAAATATTAGAAATAATTAAATACCCTATAAGTAATTTAGACTTTTTCCCTCTAAACAAACTGTCAATATTTCAAATTGACCCAAATTTCATCTGTCAAAAAAATGCATTTCTGCTAAAAATAATGCAGTAACTCTTATTTCTAAAAAGTGTGAAGGACAGAGGGAATGTGATAGCGACCTCTTTGAGAATTCTCCCAGTGCAGACACCTTCCTTTGATAAGCCAGGAATTGCTTGCTAAGAGGGAATCCTACCCTATTAGACCATAAGAATTCAAATTTTCAATCCACTTTGACATCTCAGGAAACCATTCTGCTACATAACCCACTTATTTTTCCCCTCTCACCTTCCAGTACACTGCTGGTCCATAAAGCATTTGGGAGTCCAACTTCTCCCTTCCTCTGATCACCAGGAAGAGAAACCAGCCAAGAAACAGCTCCAAATCCCTACAACACAAGTAAAATTTCTATCCTCTCTGACAACTGTGCCTTGTAGTTTGTTGAGGACGAAAGTGTTCTGATGAACTAAAATATCCTCAGTAAAACATATCTGTACGTATTCATTATAGCAGATCCCAATCATTTATTATTTAGCTGCAGAATATATTTCATGAAAAGCTGCTCACAGGTAAGGTGGCTGAGCTTCCATAAGTAATCTTAAGCCCTCTTCCTTTCACACACACACAAAATCAGCCCTGACTTAGATACATCTGTTTCATTACATTCAGTGAAAAGGAGCAAGTAGACTGAAATATTCTATTCTATCACAATATGCAAATGGCATAAACATACAGCATGGGATTATTAGATGAATCATCTGCCTGTAAACTTGGGTGTTCCTAGGTTTTTTGAAAACCTTCCACTCTTAGATTTTCCCCATGAACAGTGCCAGGATGCTTGTTGGTTTTTAGATAATATCTGACCTTCTTTCTCTCCATTCCACACAGTAACATTTCCAGTAGCAAATTCCTGGGAAATCAGCATCACATCTGCAAGCTGATAGGCTGAGATACCAGTGTAAAAACTTTCCTATTCTGCTTTCCTTTACCATTTTCTATATTCCTTCCCCCAGGGCCCCCCAAACCAGCACAGCTTGGTAGCATTTTAAGCTGGAACCAGAAGTGCCACAGACAAAGAATAACTTCAGTATTGCAGGGTTTTGATTTAAGGTGGATGAGTTCAGAACACAACTGCATACAGGTAGGGCAGCACAGAATTAATCTGTAGCCAGAAAGACATGTAATCTCACAAACTTGTGGAACTACCCCAAATTTTTGTATTGGCAGACCAAAGCTTGAACAGGACAACCACATTATATATGTCTGAGACAGGAAGAGAGACCAGTTCCAACATGATTTGGTTTTCCTCAAGGTTGATCAAACATATTTAACCTACCCCAAGAACACTTATGGTACGTGCTGTTGAATTCATTTCATTCCTGATCCAAAGGAAACACATGTAATTTTCAGCAGCTGAGCAGCAAGACAAAGTCAGGAATGAAAAGCCCCACCCCACTAAAGGCTCTGATTCTGTACAAGATACTACATAAGCCTTGTTTAGTCAGAAGATGTTCTTCCTAAAAAGATATCCATTGAAAAGAAGCATTTAAATAACAAAGTAAAACTCCAGCTGCACACATTATATAAGATGTTAATAGTTTCACTTAGAAAGATGGGGAAACTGTACTCCGCTATTTAAATCATACCCCAACTATTTGTAATTAAAGTCTAATATATATATACACACACATATGTGTGCTGCACTAGTGTCTCGAAGACCTAAGATTTCTAAATGGACCCTAGCAGCATCATTCTCACTTGCAAGACTGTATCACATCCCTTTCAGCAAGGAAACACTGACAGACAAGAAAGTTCAGAACTCCATATTCTTGACATATTCCCTAATCTTTTTTATATTTATTTGAACTGGAATAATAAATGACAGGCTTGTCAATATTGTATGAAGTATATAAGTATGGGAGAACTATAGAACTACAGAAGAACTATGAAAATATAGGAGAAGCAATTGCACCTTAAAAGTGCTTACAAGCTAAATATAACATAGTGAACAAGAGGGAGCCAAATAGCATAAAGTCACAGTCAATAGGAAACAATTCCGGCAGATTCAGTGGTCAAATGTGGACATTTCACAGTAATGACTGCAGAGAGGAGCTTCAAGCACTGAGAACAAAGACAGAAATGATTGTACAGGTATTTAGGTAGCACCTGAAAAGCAAGGAAACAGGCAGAAGAAAGTGGCAACGTTCCCTGGGAAAAAAAAAAAGAAAACATTGCCTAGTCAACAGACACCCAACATAGTGAAAACCCACAGAGCACAATACAGGACACCACTGGCCTTAGCTCTGGGGTAATGCTAACAAGTTCTGAAAGGATCATCCAGTGAGAAAAAGCCTGACGATCTCCCAGTAACAGCAGAAGAGCAAACTAAGGAAAACAGCACATTTTTTTTGTCTGACACAAACTTGCACAGTTATTTTATGAAGCTTCTCCTAAATCAACCGTTTGCCTCCCCTCTGAAGTGGTTCCTCCAGAAGTGGAAGTTAACAAACTGGAAAACCTGTGAAGAGAGATCCCACTGACGGAAGTAAACAACAAACTGGTTCTTAATTTTTGTTCACACGTGCTTTATTATTAATTCAGTTACTAACAATTCGAAAGAGGAATACATCCAAGTGAGTCCAGCAGTTCTGCAGTTCTTTCCTCGTTCCTGCCGTTACAACACGGTGAAGCGGCGAGCTGCTTTTGTGCCGCACGTTCCCAGCCTGCGAGGCAAGGGCAGCACCCACCTACCTCGCGATGGCACATGAACCTTCTAGAGCGTTTGAAAGCAGCAGAACAAAGATGCGGGATCAGCGCACGTTACCGCCGCCCCGACGCTCCCCGGGCGGGCGGGACCGCGCTGCGACCCCCCCCGAGCCGCCCCTCGCCCGGCGCCGCCCGTGCCCTCCCGGCCGCAGTGACAGCCCGACCCCCACCGCCGCCCTCACCCCCGCTCCCCGGGGGGGCGGCCCGGGACTCACCGATCCCGGGGGCCACGTAGATGAAGTAGAGGCAGGATGAGGAAAAGGAGAAGAAGAAGATGAAGGCGAGCATGGAGCGGTTGGAGACGCGCAGCGCCTTCCGCAGCAGTGGCATCCTCCCGCCGCGCCGGCCGCCGGCCGCTCCGCTCAGTCCCGGCGAGCCGCGGCAGCGCTTCCCAGAGGGAGGCGGCCCGCTTCTCCCATGGATCGGGCGGCGGGAAGGTGACGAGGGGGCTCCGCTCGCCCCCTCCCTCGCCGGGAGCGGGCGGGCCGGGCGGAGGCGGGCGGGCTGGCGGCGGCGCTTTGTGGCCGCTCCTTGTTCCCCTCGCGGGCGGCTGGAGCGGGGATGCCCGCGCTGAACCGCCGCCGCCGCGGGGACGGGCCCCCCTAGCGCTGCCGCGGGGCTCGGGGGACGCTCCCGCCGCTGCTCACATGCCGCCGGGCGCCGTGACCGCCCGCTCTCCCGCCTGCTGGCCCCTCACTGGCGGCGGCGCCGGCTGTAGCAGCAGCGGCGGCGGTGGCGGCGGCAGCAGCATCCCCGCTGCGGGCGAGTAGAGTCACCTCCGCGCCAAGCCCGGCCCGGCCGCTCGCTCCCGCTCCCGCTCCCGCCGCCGCCCC
>JAWMRA010000078.1:107110183-107195364 GCA_035584735.1 Pseudotriccus pelzelni
GCTCCCGCTCCCGCCGCCGCCCCGGGCGGACCCGCCCGCCGAGCCCCGCGGCCGATGCGGCGGTTGTGGCACGCGCGCGCGGGCGCGAGCTCCGGCGCGGCGGCGGCGACGGCACTGCGGGACTGCGGCGGGCGCGCGCCAGCCCCGCCCCCTCGCCGCCGCGCACCAATGGGAGGGCAAGGAGAAGCGAGCCCGCCGCCGCCTATTGGCTGGTGCGCGCGCGAGCGCCGGTACCGCCGGTGTGCGGGGGGAGCGGGGCGAGGCGGGTCGGGCGGGCCCCGCGTCCCAACCCGCGCTCCAGGGCATCCCGGCGTGCCCGGCCGGCGGGCGGGGATACCCAGCAGGTATCAACGGGCGAGGTGCGCACAACCTCCGCCTTTTGCGGGACACGGCGGGGCAGGACCGGCTCCCTGCCCCGCCCCGCCCGTGCCCGCTTACAGCGCTGGTGCCTGTCTTTCCCCTCCCCTCCCCAGCTGGCGCTGTCTCTGTAGCGAGAGCGGGAACGGGCGGATCTCGTCGTGCTTCCCGCTAGTTTTAGCGCAGAGCATTTGGAAACGGGAGTCGGGGCTGGCAGCATCTCTCTTATGAGGCCGCTGGGCCTGTTTAGAGAAGACTAAGAGTGGATCTCCTCAATACATGCAAATATCTCAAAGGCGGGTGCCGAGGGGGTGGTGCCAGACTCTTCAGTGGTGCCCAAGGCGAGGAATGATGGCCATAAACTAAAACGCAAGAAGTTACACCTCGACATGCGGAAGATCTTCTGTACCTTTGGAGTGGCAGAGCACTGGAACAGGCTGTCCCGGGACGTTGTGAAATCTCCCTCTCTGGAGACATTCAAAAACCACCTGCACATGTCCCTGTATCACTTGCTCCAGCTGACCCTGCCTTGGCGGGAGGTTGGACTGGATGATCTCCAGAGGTCCCTTCCAAACCTAAAAATTCTGTGATTCTATGACCCAACAGTTCTCCATGGAGCAGATCAGGAAGTGTTGCCTGAAGATTTGGCTACACTTGTGCTTTCAGACTTGTCGAATTCGAGTGTGATTAACTACACACTCCATAACCAGTTTGCTCTCAAGCCCATTGCTCAAAAAAGGTATTTTTTAAAAGTTGGCAACAAAAGCTCCACACTGACTCACTGTTCTTTCTTGCTTTGGCTGCCACAAGTTGCTGGGTGATAGGGTCAAGTGAGTTATCATTCTGTTCCTCCTCTGAACGCTGTCACAGATAGAAAGATGTGTGCCAAGGGGCTGGCAGCAGGCCAGGGCACGCCTGAGTGCACTTGAGATGGCAGCAGGATCCAGCAGTGTAAGAATCCAGGTCTGTGTTGTTAGTGTGTGTGGAGTTTAGTCAGATATAGGGTAAAAAGGAAGGAGATGCAGAATTGTCCCCTTTCCCCCAATACAATTTTATCGCAGTCTTGCACTATGTTTTGTATGCAATAAATTTAGTAATATCTTCACCTTGTTTCAGTAATCATCATAGAATCGTAGAATATTTTGGGTTGGAAGGGACCTTAAAGATCATCTAGTTCCAACCCTCTGTCATGGGCAGGGACACCTTCCACCAGACCAGGTTGCTCAGAGCCCCATCCAACCTGGTCTTGAACACTGCCAGGAATGGAGAATCCACAACTTCTCTGGGCAACCTGTTCTCAGGTGTGTCTCACCACCCTCACATTACATTTTTTTTCCTAGTCTCTTTCAGTTTGAAGCCATTTCTCCTTGTCCTGTCACTACACGCTCTTCATCTTGTTTCAGTAATAACAGAGACAGATGATTTTGTTAGCCCAGCACAGATCATGGTCAAGTAGAGTTCATCCCCTAGGCTGAGGGAATAACCTTATCACTTCAGTCACAAGCAAACTATTTTCAAACACTCTGCAGGCTCCCATATCAGTATTTTTGTATCATAAATGTAAAAAGCTCAAGTCAGTGGACATATCAACGTCAGAGCTAGAAATACAAAACGATTGGTTAATCAGTGAAGTAGTAATGCAAATAAGTGATAGTAATAACACAAGCAAATGTTTACTTGAAAGACCTGCTACTTAAACAGTAAAAATCTTGCTGGGATGTTGAACATTTCTTTGTACAGTAGAATACAGTACACGCAGTGATGATCTATAAACACATCATGGGCTTCCCTGATTATGACTTTGATGCAGAACGTAGACATAAGGATTTCCCAGCAAGGGTTTCCATAGGAGAGGGAGAATTTCTGTTCCTTTAGCTTCGAAACAGAAATTTGTCAGTTATATTTTGATGGATAATATTGCAATGCAAAACTGCTAGTTTTGTCTGGGGTGGAATTAATTTTTTTCACAGTGGCTAGTATGGGGCTGTGTTTTGCATTTGTGCTGAACATAGGGTTGATAATACAGAGATGTTTTTGTTATTGCTGAGCAGTGCTCACACAGAGCCAAGGCCTTTTCTGCTTTTCATACTGCCACACTGGCACGGAAGTTTGAGGTGCATGGGAGGTTGGGATATTCCAGACCATATGGCATCATGCTCAGTATATAAAGTCAAGGGACAAGGAAGAAAGGGGTGGACATTGGAAGTGATGGTGTTTGTCTTCCCAAGTAACCACTACACGTGATAGGGCCCTGCTCTCCTGGAGATGGCTGAACACCTGCCTGCTGTAGGAGAGGGATAAACTCTCCTGTTATCAAGACCTAGAAGGACCACTCTGCACGACAGTCACAGGTGTGACAACAAAATGGCCGTTTATTGAACTGAGACACCGGCTTATAAAGGGTAGAGCTTGGAAGGGACTAGAATAAGGGAGGAGTTTGCAGGGGATAACCAATTGCAGGGTTAGGGTATGAGGTAACTGTAAAGGGAACAAAGGGATTGGATAATAAAGAAACGATGTAATGGGGAAGGCAGACGAATAGGAAAAGGTTTAACATTGAACCAATAGAGGAAGGTTTAACAGGGGTACACAGCAGGGAATTATACATAACTAGAAACTAATTCTTATTCTTTAAAACTATAACTTCTTAATAAAAGATAGAACATGAACTCAGAGCAAAGTCTCATGTAATCACTCTCGTCATTCGTGGCGGTCGATTGTTATCACATCTCTGTGTAGTCGTTGTCCTCATGTAATTTTCTCCACCATTCATACGACTCGGCTGGTCCACCTCCGACAGCCTGCCCATGGGAAGCAGTGAATTAATTCCTTTTTTTTGCTTTGCTTGTGTGCGTGGATTTTGCTTTCCCTATTAAACTGTCTTTGTCTCAACCCATGAGTTTTCCAGCTTTTAGCCTTCTGAATCTCTCCTCAATCCCAGCAGTGGGGGAGTGAGCAAGTGGCTGCATGGGGCTTGGTGGCTGGCTGGGGTTAAACCACAACAGTATCAGAGGGATAGACTGTGTGATGCATTTTGTCACAAAATTCTGAATTGCCAGTGACATGCAATTACATTGCTATATAACTTGATATGTGTAATTTATTTTATTGAGCAGAGTGCAAAACTAACTATAGAAACACAACATTGAACTTCTGTTTATGTATATAATTTAAATTTGAAGCTTTAGCTGACAATAATATAGGACACAAACTTGGGTTTATGAATCAAAAACATACTGTATCTTTGTCTTATCTCACATTAAAGTGAAATTTATTTTAAATGTGATGTAGTGTTATTACTACTTTATTTTTACTTATGAAGGATATTGATTTACTCTATTAACTGTAATAACTGAGTATTAATTGACACATGATTCTCTCCCATTCAGCTTTTATTACTGTTTTTGATAAAATTTTAGAAGATCTGTTTCTATGCTGTAAACATGGGGAAGGACATTGGAAGATCAATACAATGACAACTTGCAGAATCTTGTCAGAGTCAAGAGTGAGGACCACGGTACAAAAAATTCCCAAGGCTGGCCCTAGCTTTTGTGTGGAGGAACACTGAGTGGTGCACTACACAGCACCGTCTCTGCATAAGTAAAGGCAAGTGCCACATCTTCAGCTCAACAGTATTAATTTTGGTTTCATTGTGTAGACTGTTAGGTGCACTTTTGTAAGAGTTAAAGGGGTTACTGTGGTAAGCATGAGAAAACCTGTGGAATGATTTCTTAAATACATAGAAACATTTGTGGAAGAATCTCAAAATGAAGTTTCAGAAGATAGATGTGTCTTATTTAATTGAGTTTCGAGCAGCAGGACACTGCAGGAGCTGCATCATGACTCACACACAGTTGTGGTAGATGACTACACCCTGATATCTGCTCTGATAAGTACTTGAAACCCCTTCTTTAAATATTACTTTTTTCAGTAAAAAGATTACTGCACAATAAGTAGATCACTTGTTTGAATAAGAGACAAAATTGGACTTTACTTATTATTGTCAGAAGAGGAAATTCCATTGGAAATAGATTGCTCTGCTCTGTTTCATCCTGCGATAAAATTTATACAAAAGAGTTCCTAAACAATTGTAGGTTCCTCTAAAAGATGAAAACTCCCTCCTCATTCCTGTTTTCAATCTAACCATCCAAAAGTGGATTTTCTGTGGATCAGCAAACATAAAATCAAACAAGATTTCATCAGAGAACAGCTGCAAAACCATCAGTGTCTCCAAAGCTACTATAATCAACACATCTGTCAGTCATTCCTAAAGGTCATATAATTCATCAAGTCTAATAAATGCTGCTGTAGGAAATGCATGCATGAAATTAAAGTAACAGGCTTCCCATGTTGCATAGGCACAATTGTGCATGATGATGTTCTGTTAACAAAATCAGGGCACTGATCTGGAGAAAAGTAACAGCACATTTTTGAATAGAGAAAGATATTTTTCATCTCAGTCCCTTTTGGAATCCATTTGTAAGAGTGACACCCCAAACCACTGTGGCTTTGTAATTGTGGACACAGGGTGCTATGAGACGACAGGCAGGAAGGAATGCCAGAAGACCTTGAAGGAAGCAAAATTATCTTAAGATACTGTTGTCAGTGAGTGTAAGACCTGAACCTGACACAAGCATCACTGAAACTGTGTCAGAGGGTCCACTATTCAAGGAAGTAGGGAGTGGTAAATTGCTTAGATCGTTTGTTAGCACTGGGTGTTAAAAAAATACACTTATGAATGTGCTGCCCATATAACACCCAGTTTTGCATTATTAGTTTAAAATCTCACCTTTTTTTCTCCAGATCTTTTACTGCTGCATGTTCACATTATTTCTTATTGCTTATATACAGTCCTTGAAACAGGTGCAGTAAACTATTGTTTAACTAGGTGTTTTTTCTCTCCTGTGTAATGATCTATCTTGACTTTGTCTCTCCTCCAATTAATACTCCTACACACATCGCCAAGCTTCACCTGGCTGCCTCCATAGTCTGTGTTGTTCAGGCAGAAAAGCTGCATGCTTTTGTCACAGCTTTTCTTGTCATTTATCTGTTTGAAGCACTTTTTATCTGCAACGAAATACTAAAGTACCATCTAAATCTCTCACCTTTTGCACTGTCTTCTTTTTTCATGTAAGTTTAATCATTAATATCAACATCCTTCTGTCTTCCTTACACCCTACTTTATGTTCCAATACTGCCAAGCTCACTGTCACTTTGTCTTCACAAACTTTTGGTTAAGCCAACCCAACTGCTTTACTTAGACTGTAATTGGTAGCCCAGGAAGCAGAATGATTCTTTCACACTCTTTTTACAGCAGCTCTTTCCTACTCAGACCACCTGTCTCACAAACAAGCCCAGTGATATGCAGCCAAGCCACAGACCTCCCTCGGCTCCAAGCAACTCCCTGAGCCACAGGCAAAAGTCTGTGATCAGCTTTCTCCTCACTAAAAGGAATTCCATGAAATATTCCCTGTGGCTTGGCATCTTAAATCTTTTGCCATCACTGCTTCTGTTTTCTTCCTTGCTTTTTCTGTTTTCTTTAATGGCAGTAATAAAAATTGATAAATGAGCATAACATAGTTTCATTACTAATCCTACATGTAGCGGTTACTTTGTTGGTATTATTCATAAATACCTTGGGTTTTCCATTTACTTGGATTTAGCAGCGTGATTTTGATTAATCACACTTTGTTATGCGGGGGAACAGCATTCCAGGATCCTGTAAAATAATGGATAAGTAATCCTTCTTGTAAGGTTGATGAGGAGTTAAAATGCCTGGAGTTAAAGAGCTTAGGATAAGAAGCATGAGAAGACACTTGACAGTTCCAAGAAAATACACTATCTGTGTTAGATTTTTAAATACTAAGATAAATATTAATTATAATTAAAGGTTAATTCAAGTTGAATCAGAGTGATCTAGACTGCAAGGAAAGTTAATGTTCCTGAATGTGGCACACAATCACATAAAACTCAAACCAAAAATTAGTGAGAAATAAAATGACATACTGAAGTTTTGGGTCATGTGACCTAACCTCATTACACCCATTATAATCCCATTATTAAATCAAATGTCAAATTGGAAATATTTTGAGAAAGTTTGGGATTTTTTTGGAAGTACAACTTCAGACCTGAAACTTATTTTTAATAACTGCAGTCTCTGAGTTCTATATTCAAAGTTTGCAAATGTGTTGTGGCTGCTACCATAAAAGAGTATTGTCCAACAAGAAGCGTTATGAATCTATTTTATTTCACAGGTGGATGAAAAAAAAAAGAAAAAGAAACATTAGGCAAGGCCTTGTATTCCTTGTTTCCGACATTCCTTCTGTGTGTGTCCCATGCTGTGATATTTTTGCAAAATCATACTCCTACCTTCGATTAAATTAATAAATAACAACTAAGTTCAGATTTCAGTCACATTTAATTTTTCTAGCCAATGCCCTTTTTTTTTGGTTTGAAGTAGATTCAGATCCAATTTCTTATAAAAAGACGTAATTACTACTTGAGGAAAGAACACCTCCATGGAAAGAAAGGTGACTTTTTCTAATGCTAATCTTGAATCTATAGGTCACAAGCATGTCTGTTCTGGAGCTGAACCATGAAACATCGAGGAAAAGGAGGAAAGCTCTTGGTGTGCACAAAGAGGCTCACCCTAGCATCTCATGTTGTTTTAACACATCAGGCGACCTAAAATAAAGTAACTTCTCTCTGTTAAAACAAAAATCAGAAAAAAATGTTTGGAGAGAAGGTTTGCTTTTTAAGTTTTCATCTTAGGTGTTAGAAAGCTACTTCCATTGTTTAGTAGCTGCTCTACATCTGTCTACCAATAACCATAAAAAATGGAAAACTCCTTAGCCAAATTGTAACACCCGGATTTATGAAGTCAAGAAACAGCAATATATAATAAATTCTTACATGCCATATTAATATTTTATGATTGAAAATAGAGCCTATAGTTAGTGAGTTTTAAAGTTTGAAACTCAACAAATGAAGCTAAGATACTCTGATTTATGAATTTGTCAAGAATTTTCTGCCAGCAGGAGGCTATTTTATTGCTGTGAAAGTGCAGTATGAAGAGGAATTGATAAAAGAGTAACTTTGGGAATCATGGGAGTTATTTCACTGTAACTCGTATAGGGAAAATAAATGCAGAGGGACACATACTCACCACTAACATGCAATACTGTTTTTACAGAAAGCAGAATTTAAATGGCCTGAATTACTGCCATCAGAATTAGTCTGAAACCTGTATTTGCTACATTTGGAGTAACAGCTGTTCCTTAAAACATTTCTAAAAAAGGAGAGTGACTAAGAAATACTAAGAGAGGACTGCAGGCTGAGCTGACACTCTTGGACTCCTTCCCTAACCTCACTTTTTAAGATGTTATTCAAGTCTTAAAAACCAGAGTACAAAAATAAATCATGCAGTTTGACTGGTAATCACTTCAGGGGTGAAATAAATTAATAGATTTTGCGGAAGGCTTGAGGACTTTTGCTTTGCTTTGTTTTTTATAGCTAAAATCTTATCCTCAGAGAAGCAATTTCTTTGCATATATAAATAGAAGCAATCTGGTCCCACTCTTTCTATTGCAATTAAGAAAAAAGCAATCAGAGTTTGTTAAACAGACTTCAGAGAGAGTAGAGTCTTATGTCTTAGAAGACAGATGTTTTATGATTAAGCTTTCTATCGCAGTCTCATTTAAATTGCATAAGTCACAGATAACTTTAGCAAATGTAACAGTTGGTGGAATTCCAGTGCTTTGTTCAGTCCTCGATAGTGACTTCATTTAGTTTGTGAGGTATTGTTTAAATAGTTTGAACCTTCTTAAGAGCTTCTGTCCTCAGAAAAACTCTTTGGTATACTGCAAACTTAAATAATATTGTAAAGTTTTCCTACAGAGTCATCTTGCTTCTTTTCTACTCATGTTATTAAAAATAAAATTTAAAAAAAGTGCTAAAAATTAGTAAGTGTATTTTCATGAATACAACATTACACAGAGAGTCACGTACTGACAGTTGTGTAGAGGTGGTAATGCTGACCAGAGTTGTTGCTTATGCTTCTCACTATAAAATCTCCACTTATTTGGTTATCATTTAAGTAATAATTAATTTGTTAAGATAAAAAAATTCTGTGTAAAGTGCCTTTCCTAGGTTGAAACAAACACAAAAATGCAGAAAGCAAAAATCAACTAAACACTTCATGTTTTGCTCCCCAAGAGAAAACCAGCAAGATCATTTGGTCATAATGGAAATTATCTATATTTTGAAAGATGAGTAGTGGCGTTTAACCCCCCTGTTTGCTCAGTCATGGGTGTGAACATCTTCTTAAATGCAGCTGATTTCGTAGAACAAGTGCAATTCTAAAGGTACTGCCCCTACCAAGCATTTGCCAACCTCTCAGAGTTTCAAGAACTGACGGTAAATATATGCTTGGCAAAAAGCTTCAAGATTTTAACAGTGTTGCAGTTACTCCTTGGGGAAGTAAGACATTCTGGATAAAAGAATACTGAATATATTATACCGACTACAACAAACACACAGACTTCGAAATTGTAGAAGTAGTTACAAACTCCAGTGAACTCCAGACAACACAAGAAGAACACCAAACTTGGAAGGGTTGTTTAATTTAGAGTTGTTTGGTTGAGGTTTTGGTTTTGTTTGTGTTTTTTTGTTTACGGAGGGGTTGCTTGGGTGCTTTTGGTTGGTTTCTTTGGGATTTTTTAAAATCATATCTGGTTCTAGATTTAAAGTAGATTTTGAATCACAGTTTTATGTTACCTTTGCTAGCAGTAGCTAGAACTCCTTCCTGCTGTGTGTAGCTTTCCTTGCAGTACATTTTTTAGTACGCTTATACATTAGTGGTGATCTGCTGCATTATGCTGCAAGACCTTCTTTCCAGTCTCCATACCATAGCATAGTTGCAAAAGTTAAGGCTGAAAAAGGCCAAAATAGCCCTTGGCACAACCTTTAGCAACCTGAGACTGATCTGTACTACTGAGGGCCTCCAAAGCTCAATAGATTGGGTTTTTTCTGCTAGTTCATTTCCTAGCCAGAGACAAAAAATAATAAGTATCCTCCAAAACTCTAAGGAATCTTAGGATAGCCATTTATTCCCATTATTTTTTATGGGTATTGCAATGGTGGCTAAATGTGTCAGTCACAGAAGAGAACCTCAAGACAGAAGAACCACAAGAAGATTGTCCCTATGGTCCGTATAAATGAAAAAATTAAAATAAACCCTACATCAGGAATTTATATCTGTTCTGTATTCAGCATGTGATGATTCTGTTGTAGGTATTTAGACACGTACACACATATCTACATCTTGCAAAAATGTGAGTCTTTTCACTCACTTCTCAAATCGGGTTATTTATCTTGATCTGAAACAACAACAAAAATGAAGTCCGTGAAGCCCCATATGCTTAATAAGAACAACCAAAAACTACTGTGCAAGTCAGCCTTCCAAAAACTAATTAGATGCTCTAATTGTGTGTTGTTGCTCAGGGAGTTTTTCATGAGGGGAAACTTGTTAAGATTAATTTTTCCAAGTGCCTGTGGTAAAACCAGTAAGAAATACTGAATTATTATGAACTGTGGTTATGAAATTATTTTTAGTGTTCTCAATATAATCAAAACCATTAAGGTCTTAAATATTTTGATTTATTTAAGAATAAATATTTTTAAAAGCAAAACACCAAACAAACAAAAAACAAAAGCAATAAAGCAGGAACAGCATCTTGCATCTGAACATTTTCTTAGCGTCTGCTTTTTTCCCCCAGACCTTTTGATAGAATGAGTTTAAATACAAACTGAAATTAAGAGAAAAAAAAATACAAGGGAAATAGTTCCTGCATTTCAGCATACTTTTGGAGAAAATCAAACACACCAATGAATCAGTATGAACTTATATTTAAACTGAGGATTAGTGACATGCCACAAAATGTACATGAAGTCAGATACAGGGAACCTGGAAAATATGGTTTTTGCTAGGGGGAGAAGGTATTTTCAGTCATAATATTTTTTATATATAAATATAAATGTTCTCTCTATCTTACTTAGCACCTGTTTTCCATGGCTAACACACATTTTTAAAGAGAAAACTACTTTTGGTGGTGTTAGGGAACAGGACTTGACAGCCCCAGAGGGCAAGATTGCCAAATTAAGTTACTGAAAGACTAACATCCTTCTGTTCTGCATATTTTCTGTTACAGTGGAGATAACTTGGGTATCTTATTTACTTTGGAACTATTATTTTCTTTCTCTGCTTTCTACAGTTACCTTTTTCATATCACTAGGAGCCCTCCCCATAGTTCCCAGCTAATTGCCTAAACAAAAGGTTCAAATTCAATTCTACTAAAGGAAAAAAAATTCAATTTGGCTTCTGTGGAAAGAAATCAAAAAGCCACAGGAAAAAATTATATTGGAGAAACTATGCACAAAGAGACCAAACAAAACTGACACAATTGCCCAACATCTACATGGTCTGTAACTTAAATTTCTAGTCATTTCTGTGTATTTTGTTTCCTCTTTCTTTTTCCTGTATTGTCTTTTTAGTAAATACAGAAGTTCACAAAAAAACCTGGTGAACAAAAAAAGCATTTGAAAATATATACTCCTGTAACAAAAAAATAAAATTATTAATTTATACTATCTGAGGTTCAACAGAAAATACTTTCTTGCTTTAATGTTCTGGAAATCATACGTTCATTTTAGTTATTCCTGTATTTGGTGTGGCTTAGTTCAAAATCCTTAGCTGATGATTTTAGAGCTCCTTATGTTCAGCTAAGTCTAGAAACAGTTTAAATGACCCAAATGCTTTAGGAGGCAACACTAAACTATCAAATTTCCAGGGCTGTTCTCATTATCCTAGATGCATAGGGGATTTGCAGAAAGGTGGAGATGAAAATATTCGGAAAATATTCTGTTACAGTCCTGCAGTGAATTTATGTTTTTGGTGTGTACACAGGTTTTATTGACTAATTAGGAATTAAGGAGGAAATATATTTTTTAACTGGTTTATAAAACTGTTCTCTTTTTAATGGATAAATTCATAATTGCTGTTCTGATAATTACACCTCCAAAAACTGTAATTTAAAAGGGTACAAAAAGAAGTGAAAAAAGACAGGCAGAGCTGTGGGTGGTTTTTGTACAAAGAAAACTAAATGGGTCAGGATACTTCAGTTTGAAAGGTAACAGCTAGGAGAAGGTAATTAATGTATGATTATTCCTTTTCTTCCCCTCCAAACACAGAAACTGGGAATCCTTCAAATAAATCATCAGACTGCAAGTTTAAAGCATACAAAAAGGTATATTTCATGCAGTGCAAAATTAAATTTTAGAACTCACTTTCACAGGGAGTTATAGGGGCCAGATGTTAATGTGTTTCGAGAAAAATTAGTCAAAGCCAGAGGAGATACATTTGGTAATGACTGATGGACTCACTGATTTAGTCTGAATCTATGGTTCCAGTAACCCCAACTTGCTAACCGTAGAAACTGAAGAGTCATGGAGAAGCAAATACATCCACCCTCTTTCTTGACATACCCTCTCTGCCTGGGATGACACAGTGAACAAGGCAAATCACAACCTTTGTAGACATTTAACATTTTGCAGTATAAAAAAACCACAGCAAGTTAATCAAGCAAATAAACATTGTTAATGGAATGCAGTAAAGTAGCACTTTAGCTCTGAACCAAAATTTGTGAAGTATGTACTGAGTTTGGCATAAAGAGAGAAGGTCTTACACATACAGGAGCCACATTACAAAACTGTTGTGCCACACAGTTCCTGAATATGGAGAGCTAAAATTTCAGTGGAAGTTATCAGACAACCTGTCCCAGAGCAGAGAATAAAGTCTGAAACAGGACTAAATAATTCCAAGATTTTTTACCCAACATTATTTGGGTAAATCTTGAAATCCACAAGCCATGCTGTGACTTCTGTGATTAGATCAGTCCCAGGCTCATTTTTAAATACTTTTTTTTGAAAAAATTAACAACTAATAATCTGTATTAGCCAAAGTTACGGTTATTATAACTTTACTGAATATAAATAGAGATTAAAGAGTACAGTTCAGATTGAACCATTATGTTCAGCAGACACAACAAAACAATACACAGGTAGTCACTTCAAACAATGAGGTTGCTTGTGAAAGAACAGCTTAAAAAGGAAAGTTGTGTCAAAGGCTCAGACTGATTTTGTAACTGGCTGGACATTAGGAGGGCTCACACTAACTGATTATATGTGTATTTTTAGGCCCAGCAAATGGAAAACGCTCAGTAGGATTGCATAGGAAGTCTAAGTCAAGGCATAGAATTGCCATTGCCTGGTCCTACTCTATGTTCTCTGCAGATGAGTTAGAAACAGCTAGGTCAGTGCATTTTATTGTTCAGAATTCATTTCGGGTGCCAAAGCTCAGATTCATGATTTCCTCCTTACACTTGGGTTACCTGTGTGTCTAAAGGCTACTCCTTCTTCTAAGTCTGTTGGCAGACATGAGTCCACAAGTCAAAGTCAGAATGATGCAGAGAAAAAAAAGTGGTGGAGTTTTTTTTAAGAATGGGGAGCAGCAGCAGCAAAGCCTCCAAGTCCCTGTCACAAATGAGTTTGTCCCTCTCCACTTCCAATTCTCTCTTCTTGTCTCTTAAGAGAAAAATAAAAATCTGTTTAGGCCTGCCTCTTCTACTGCCTTAGCACTGCCTGTCAACATTCTGGTTCTTGTTTCCTATAGACTTGCAGGTCTGCTAGATCCACTTGCTGAAGGCCATGTAGGATCCATGCAAGTATCCATAGCATCTAGGTATCTATTCTGTTCCACCCTTACTCTGCTAAGCTGCTGCAAATGCAATCATCTTTTTCACGAGCCTAAGTACAAGAACTTTTCAGACACACTTGTGGTTGGTTTTCCAAATTTCATAAAATAACATAGGAACCTCTCATACCTGATAAAGAAATGCCAGTGACGCAGTGGCATTAAATAGTTACATTATGAAAATTAAAAATTGAATAAAAAATTAATAGTTTTTAAATGCCTATTCTTTATTTCAGTAGGATCTACTGAATCATTTGATAGTATGTTTTTGTTAGTGCTTAGTAACTATGGCTAGAACACTGGGCTGGCTGTAAGGTGGTTGCCATACCAGCATCACAACCAAACCAGTAATCTCTCACCACAGATAAGGAAGGACCTTCCTCCCCTTCACTCCTTCTCTCCACCTCCTGCTTGTTCATTAGTCATCACTCTGCTTCCTAACCTTTATTCAAGTATCTATTGCTATAAAACCTTCTACATACTGCTCTCTCTCTCTATATATATACATATTTATAAAAACAGGATTTCATTGCACTAATGGGGAAATGAAAGATTTGTCACTGAAATAAAGCGACCATAAAGGCTTTTTTATTACTTTATGAAATTGTCCGCTTTCGAGTTTTACTTGTAATGCATTCAAATTTTCTTGTAAGGGTACATAGTGAATATGTCAGCCCTGCTGGTGATTTAAGTCTCATCTATTCTGCTCCAGATGGCCTGTCCAGGCAATAGCAGGACAGATGGCTTCAGACATTTCCGTGGTGGGAAGTAGAAAAAGAGTAGATTTTTTTCCTGCATGTGCTTTTCTTTTTTGATTTGCGTTTTTCCTGGAAACAATTTTTGTTGCTACAAGACCATTTAGGTGATTTTGAGTGTTCATTTAGTGCCCTTAATGTGGACAGACTTTAAGTCTCAGATAATGGTCCAAATGTCTATAACAATCACAGTCTCAGTTTCAGTTTTTTTCTTCTCTGACAAGATATATTCGAGTATTAAAAGGGCACATGTGGGAGCAGAAGAAACAAACACATTGATCTCCGATTATTATCTTTTTCTTTTTAAATCCTACTATCCAATCAACTTTTTCCTGCTAGGAATGCAGTCTTGTCTGTGACGGTGACCTCAGTGAGGTTATCACTTTTAAAAGTTATTCTGTAATTCTTATTTATAAAAATTTGCAGAACTGGTAAGAGCTTAAGGGTTTCCCTTTAATGATTTCACAACCATCCCACAAAAAAAAGTAAAAACAAAAGATTTTTTCTTTTTATTTTATGTTAATAAATTCAGCCAGAATTGAGCAGTGATTTTTTTTCTGTTAAAAAAATTTAATCTGGGCTTGTGTTCTTCATAAGCAAGCCTGAAGTGCTGTGGAATTGCACACCAAACTTTGAATTACAACTGTCACACCTTCATAATTCAACAAAGCTTTAAATCTGTTCTGCAGACACTAATTATAGGGTAATTAGGTAATCCTCAGATGGGTAGTTAAGCCTTCACTGGGTCCTTTTGCAGGTCGCTAGCTTCTGGCCTACAAAATCATGTCGTTGCTCTGCTGAACATGGACATCATCAGATGAAAAGGCTTGGCATTAACCTATATTTCTAAATGTTTTATTAGATGATGTTTAGCTGTAATTTCCTAAATTACATACTAAGTGTTGAATTACTTTCTGCAAACACTGCATTTTGTGACATTTCCTAGGCATATGGCATTAGCTTTTCTGACAGGAAACCAGAAACCGCTGTCGAGACTCTCTCAGTTGCTGCGCAGTGTCACGGTTCCAGTAAGACAAAGATCAATCGGCCAATTTCACAGATTATACATGACAAACAGAAATACACTCTTTAGCACGGGTCAATGTTTGCTCTTACCTAGGTTTATAAAACAATAAAATGTCATAGAGTGTGAATAGAAGAGAATAGCTTTAAAAAGAAAAAGAGGGAAGGAGTAAAATTAATAACCTTTATTACAGAATGCCTCCCAGTGAGAAAGAACAAAACCTGTGATAGAGACACTACACATATTAGGAAGAAAAAAAGGGGGGGAAAGTTATTTTGTAGCAAAAGGAGGGTGGATTCTGAAATAGCATCTTGTGCATATACTGCAGTGGCATTCAGCAGAGATGAATAGAGCATTTTTCTGCAAAGCATCAGGATAAATATGATATCCGTCTTCCAATCTGTGAAAAGAGACCATGTTCTTAGATTAAAATATTGCACAAATAGTACACAACCCACAAAAATATAGGAAAAAAAGCCCTTTTTACTTGAGAGCTGAAAAGAGATGGGAAGGAGAGAGAAGCACCTCATTTCTCCAGGATGTTAAATCTAGAAATTATTTAGTGGTGCATAATAAATGTGGAACCAGCAGCCTGACTCTATTACCTTATGCCATGTAGGTCAACATGAAAGACAGAAAGAGAGAAGAATTGAAATTACGGATTATTTTCACTCATCTTGCATAAATGCAAAACATATACCTATGTTATTTGCCACCTCCATGAACAAGGCAATAAAGTTTCATATTTCTGCCTTTAGAATACTGAAATATTTTAAGTATCTAAATTAAAATCAGTAAATAGCCTTCAGGAAATATTTTTGTGTTTTTTTCTCTCTGTGTCTTTCTACACTCTGCAAAGCCTAGACAACTTATTAAAATATTAGGAATTTAATCCCACCTTTTGAGTTTAGGATTTTTATATCTGTAACTTTTAGTTTTCTCATAGATGGCCACAGAACATCAGACTCTTCTGAAAGACTGAGATGAGGATGGAAAGAGACTAAAATTGCCTAAACAAATTGCAGGTATTAATAGTTGACAATGCCTGTATGTTGACTGAAGATCACTGTAGGGCCAGTCCTACCAATAGAATTCAGATTTTCTTTCGTGGTATCTTATTCTCATTCCATCATCTCCATCAACTGCTTTCAGTTGGCTTTCTCACCTGTTACTGGTACCTTTTCTAAGACGGTATTTTATTTGCCATGTTTATTTTGTTGCATTTCAATTTCATGTTGCAGAGATCCTGTGAAAGAGCACTGAATTCATGGTCACTGGTCACACTTCAAAACCTCAAGACCCTATTTAATAGACTATAGGGTGGCTAAAGCATAAAAGACACTCTAAAAGCACTTTATTGCAGTTGTTTTCAGCAAAAGGCACATTAATGACCCCATACAAAATGTCAACCGTGTTCCACATACTAGTAATCCATTGTAACCTAGGTAACTCATTTTAGTAACATCTGCTAGAACAGACATTCCAAGTCTTTAAACTGAACTAGAAGGGCGGTGTTCTTAATAATAAACCAGCCTAAAAATTAACTAATAATTCCAGTAACAGACAACTAACCTGAAAATTTAGAGCAGCTACTGTAGTTGTATGTCAAACATCTTTCTACTGTATTATAATACTCATTTTTTCCCATTAAAATAAAATGCCCCAAATGAAAGTTATTAAGAGGTAATGGATTTATCATAATTTAAAATTGCAGAATTGTATTTTTTCTTTTTTTTATTTAATATGACATATGCCTGATTTTTTCTTTAAAAATCTCAGATACATGATTTGGAAGATTAGAGTTCTTTGAAATATTGTAATATATTAAGACAGTATGAAAGGATGCCATTTGAATTTAATGGCAAAGGAATGATGCAGGTTGCCTTGTAAGATGACCCAAGAATTATTCCTTATCAACATTTATTATTATCAATATATTTATTATGGATCTTTATGAGACTCTTAAAGCACTTCGTTTATTTGTCCCTTGGCTATGATTGCATTAAAATATGCTTATATATCCACCCATGTGTATATATTTTTTTTTAGCAAAACTCAAGTAACTGGAGATATTGTGTATTCAGAAAAGAGGGCAAGTGATTAAATTCCCCAGGTTAACCCCAAATGTACAAGTCTGTTTTTGTACTTCATAGGGTTAAGGAAGTAAAAGACCAGTTTCTCATCCTTATCATTTTTATTACCTTATTATCAAATGGAAATTGAAATCTCATCGCAATAGTCATTTTCATATGCAATGCAGGAAATAGGGTTTGCCTTGAAGAATTTTTTTCTTAATATGAAGGACCTTATTGATGCCTTCAAATGTAAAAAGAAAGTTAATCAAGTCCCAAATGTTCTAGACTTTTATTTTCCCTTCAATAAAGATAAAATACTGTACTGTGTTTTCTCAACTCTACCTTTTGATTTAAAAAAAAAAATATTTTTTTGCACTGTTTAGAGGGAGAAAAATCTCCCAACACTTTTTCAGCAAAATCACGTCACAAAGAAAACACCTCTGTCGATAGCTGAAATCCAAAGGAATGTTATTTCTGTCTTACAAGTAGGTAAGTCAGAGCAGATTGGAAGTATATGAGCTCTTGAAAAATAGCCCACACATTAGTTCATTCTTCCTTTCTGATGTTTTAAAAAACTGCTATCTACTGACAAAGTAAATATTGCCCTCAATGCTTATGTACAATCCCTTTTTTCATATAAATGGATTTTGCTTTCTTTTTTCCCATAAATAAACAGGAGGAAATTCCTAAAATACATTACCTTGTTATCTGATAATTTATTTCTGCATTTGACTGTTTCCAAACCAAAATGTTTCATGTTGTGTGTGAGTTCTTTAAATGTAAAATCAATAGTATTACAAATGAATCCCCTACTTTTCACATATTTGTTATATTTTTCTGAAAGGTGAGACCATTTTTTTCTGGAAAAATTGCTGCATGCTTGAGTTTGACAAAGATGACCTTATTCCAGCTGCAAAGAGGGCACAGGTAGTCAATCTGCTAACTTAAAATGGATAACCCGTACAGTCAAATGTGGACAGCATGGCAAAAGATTCTGGATACACTCATGGAGAGATGAATTCCATGAAAATAATTCAGCTGTGGCACTGTGACTAAAGATGAAGAAAAGCACTGGTTCAAGTAGCTGCATCTTTTTTTGCAGACTTCTGTTGTTAAATGAAGTTGATGAAAGGTAGTTAGGGTGCAGTGCTTAACCTAAGGCCTAGCACTACTGAAATATGTAACCAAACAGGTGTAAGAGAGAGGAGGCTTCAAACTGGCACATAAGCTTTGATGGTCAAGCTAATGAACAGCAAAACCAGTGGTTATTATCTGAAAATGGAAGGTGCAATTAATGTTCCAGTGGCACAGAACAATTCTAACAGTTGAGAAAATCCCTCTGTGATTTAAGGTATGGTGCCAAATGTACTAATACCTTTCTCGTCTAGAAATTTCATCTGGGGTGTTGCTTGCACATTATCCACAGCTTGGCTACTGGGCACTGAAAAGCTTCTGACTTAGACTTACCTGGGTTCCCTAGGTTTATAGTTTAGAGTGTTGCTTGTTCTGAAGAACAAGAGAATTTTTGGAGCCTCCAGTCCTCCAAAATGCTCCAGTAAAATTCTTCAGGTCCCCAATACTGGCCGAGGCAAGAGGGTGGATAAATTTGTGAACAGTTCAGATCACTGAGGTGGTAAACCTGTTTCTCACTCAGTTAAACCAGTTATTCATACTAACCCTGTAATGACTACATAACATTAGCATTTCTAGCATTTTCCAGATGTGGAAGGAATCAGATGACTCTTTTCTAACCGTCCATGTAAACTCTGAGAAGGCCAGCAATACCATTTCTCAGTCACATTTGTTTAATTTGGTTACCCTTTCTGTAAATTCAGGCAGAACAAAAAAATTACTCTGCCTGCTTAAAAGACTGAACATTGCTCATAAAGGATCTTTTCTGCTAGTGGTGCAAAACATTTTTACAAAGGTATTGCACATAGTAAAAGATGACACACAGGTTACACAACTGGGGCATTAGGAAAATTAGGTTTTGTTTAACATGCTTGCTTGAGCATACTTTCAAATTGCTGAAATAGACATGAAATTAGGTTCCATAAAAAGTTATATTCCTACTCTTTTGTAATTTCTAATTGCAAATCAGCAAGAGGAACTACAGAGAAGTAATAAAAACTCCCTCCAAGGGATGTGGATATATTTAACCTCTGAAGCAAAGCCCCTTTCAGCTGACTTCAGAAAGAGAATCAGGTTCAGTAACCCTGCTTGCACAATACTGCACCTCACTTCAGTCCGTAGCCAGTGAGAAATTTGGCCATGCACAGAATGAAGTGGAAGTACTGCACAAGTTGATTGCTTTATGGACAAGCATGTGCTCATTTATTATGAAGAAGAAAACCAATTCACATCAAAAACTAATCAACTGTAGCCTTGAAATAAAACAGGAAATAAAGTTTTTTGATAGGCAAAATGTATATGATGTATTTTAAGATAGTCACACAGTTCAAGTTCTTAAAGGTAAATATATTTATATTTATAGTAATTATATATAAAATTAATATATATATTTATTATATATATATAAAAGGTATATATATTTATAAGAAACTTAAAACTTCAGTGTCTCCTGAGCATGAACAGTCACTCAGGAGGAGTATATGCTACAGGAATCAACACTCAATAGTAGTGTATAGGACAAAACATTAACTTCAACTACAGATACTCAATTAGAATATTAGTTGTTCTTCCATTTTTTCTCTTAGAGGAATGCAGCATTTCACTGCAGAGAAAATTTTCTATAAAAATCAAATCCAGCTTAACAAGCTTTCTGATTTTCTGCGTTTTTCTGCATCTTTCTAGATCTATATGACTTCTCTTACTATTTCAACGCTACTCCAGCAATTACATAAGCACAAGACCCTTCTTTTACTGCAGGCAAGTGAGGAAGGCAGGAAAGAACCATTTTCTACAGAAGCGGGTTTTTTTGCAAAAGCTGCTTTTCTCCATTCAAGCTACTTCACCTTGTTCTCTTCAGCCTCAACCTTTTCAACGTTTTATATTTTTGTAGAGGAAGAAAGGGGTAGCCAGGGCTATTTTTAGAAGCACTGATTCACAGTCTTTTATGCTTCCCTAATCACATGAGGCTGAGATGAGTGCTGGTTATTAGTAAAGTACAATATCTGGCATACACTACAACAATAGACTTAGAGCATCACCTGAAATCACCTTAGGAATTTGACAAAACAGAAAGACCCACACATTTAATTAGAATGTTACGGTTTGTTTTTAATGAGTTAGACTTACCATTCGGAGTTTATTTTAAGTAAGTATTTAGCACATTCTTTCCTTCTAGATTATGGATATTATAATTTATGTCTCTTAACCATTTGCATTAAGAAGGAGGCCGTAGGAGTTAGCTTTGTCAATAACCTCAACCAGTGTAAAAGCAGCAGAAGGAGAGACAGAAAGAGGCACTGAAGCAGAAATTATTTTTTAATCTGCAGTATTCATTAATATTTTGATTCATTTCTGTTCTCAGCCAGTCAAGTAGAATACATTTTATTTTTATATACCTTCTTATGGCACAAATCTCTTTCTCTGAATTTCACTTACACTTAATTTATAACCTTCAGGCCAGGCTCTTTTACATTTATCTTGTGCTGGGGAACTCCATTAACTTCTATGGAATTCTTTCCAATTTCAAAGAAAAGAAGAATACATCCTCCCTTCTTTCCCTCTCCATAAGAGAGTGAGCTGGAGTTGTGCTCCTGCTTATGCACTGCAGGGAAGCATCTTCTAATTCTGTCTGACGTAGCAAGGTAGGTATGAGATACCAGCAGAAGTGCAAGGTGTTGCTTGCTTTAGTTAAAGTACATTTCTCTTAGCCAGGGAAAGCAGGAACATTAGGTCTGGAACAGTTCACCCCACTTGCCAAAGCAGAGGAGTCTAGCTTCATCTCTATCACATCCACGGTACGCAAAAGAATCAATACTTTGCAGCTGAAGTTTTCTCCTTTAGTATCCACCACCCATCAAAAGCAGCGCAAGAGCTAATTCCATTATCAGATTTAAGGAAAGCTGACAGCTCCAGTGACTGTTTTCAGGTAGCTGGGTTGCAGATCTTGATTACATCTACATGCTGCAATCTTGCACAAGGATTGCTCTTAGTCATATTGGAATAAAACCTGTTCAGTTCCCAGTCGCTTTGGATCCCACTGTTTTTCAATAAAATATGACTTAAAAATCTGATATGGAGAGATGAACACTATTCATGGAGAGTGGTGTGTTCTACATCTGTATTTCAGTTAAGAAATACTACAGCATACATAGGCAGATTAAAGGAGAAAAAGCAGAGGATAGAAATTAAACTTCTTCTTATGCGTTTGTTGTGCACCCAGAAACCCTGAATTACGGTCACAGAAAATCTGTCCAAAACCACACTTGGGCTTGGCTGAAGAGTTTTAAACAAGAGGAAGCTTCTGGGAGCAATTCAGTGTGTGTCTGATTAGAGTATAACTACAGATATTTGACAAATCTCCATATGCCATCTGAAATTAATAATGACAGATGTTTTCTAAGAAGATTCTATTATGATATTTCTATTAGACATGGGAACTAGAAAGTCACCTATTCCTTGCTTCAACCTGTTTGAGATGCTGAACACAGTGTGCAGCTTAATATGTGATGCTTATTGCATTATTTCACTTTCTGTGAAATTTTTCAAATGGCTCCCACCTGAGTTAAGACAATGTAAAGTCATGATTTAAGACAACTGCAGCTAGGCAGCCTGCCTGCCTGTCAAGCAGAATTGCTTTGCAGTACTGTGGTGGTATGGAACTGATCTTGTTCTCCTCGTAAAAAGATGAAAAATATGTATGATAAGCCCAGGATATTAGCAATCTTTTACTGTAGTGTAACATTCTTGCAAAAAGCATTTTCCATGGCCAGAGCATTGAAATGGTTCAGGCCATTAATTTCCTTTCAGCTTATTAAAAAAAAAAAAACAACCTAGGAATGCAAGAGATCAAAATATGCAGTAAAACAGTGCTTGATCTGAACTGTCAGAAAGTTTTCCAGTAAGATATTACACTTATCCCAGATTCTGAGTAAACGAAATAAGTGTTCATAATTAACTATCTGGAGGTAATTTGGGCAAACCCACTCACTCGTTTGCTTTTTGCAGCAGTCAAAACTCCCTAATTTTAGCTTTATACACCCACACAGAGTCTAGCTGATTTCAGCGAGGCACTGCAGATAGCAGAGACCCACCCATTATGCCAGCACTAGACTGTCAACTCGGAACTTATTAACATTAACCTTTCGGATATATTCTACTCTCTTCAGATCTCAGTAACTCAGTAATTTGTATCTGTCTGAGGAAAACAAACAAATAAACACAAAACCAAAACAGGTAAATATACAGTAAAGACTATCTGCTCGATTATAAGTCATATTTCCATGTCTGATAGTGACTACTATCAGAATATTTATTAAAAGTATGTATTATCACTCTCTATAACTGCCTGAAAGGATGCTGTAGTGAGATGGGCTCAGCCTGTTCTCCCAAGTAACAAGCAATAGAAGGAGAGAGAATGGCCTCAAATTGCATCAAGGGATGTTGAGAACTGGATATAAGGAAAAATCTCTTCCCTAAAAGGGCGGTCAACTGTTGGAATTGGTTATCCAGGGAAGTGTTGGAGTCACATCCCTAGAGGTATTGAAGCATGTAGATGTGGCACTTGCAGACAATGGTTTAGTGGTAGACTTGACAGTGCTGGGCTAACGGTTGCACTCAATGATCTTAAAGGTCTTTTCAACCTAAATAATTCTATAATTCTATTATTAGCTGCAACACTTTCATAAAGAAGGAATAATGGCTGAAATAAAGAATCAGTTCGCTCTGGTTGCTGAAGACTTGTCAGGCTTCGCAAGCTTAAAGACAGATTGACAGCTCTGTCTGTATTCCTAGTTTCCCTGCTCCCCATGTCTGTACCTTACCCCGTTGCACTGCAGCACTGGGCAGGGTTGAATTTCGCCTGCTGCTCTCATGCAGCAAGATACAGTAGATGGGTCATCTCCCTGAGCAATCCTACCTCTTAGAGGAAAGAGGTCATTGCTCTGAGGTAAGGGGGGGAATATATACGTTGTAGGAAAGATTTGCACTCAAAGGGGCCTTGGTGCACTCCCTAGTGTGTTCTGTATCACCTGTGTCACAAGTCACCTCATTTTGATGACAACATCACATGACTGAAATTGGGTAAAAATACATGTTTTACCAACATAAGCCAGCATGATGTGCATTTTGGAATATTAATTTGTTAAGAAGTCTGAAAGTATTAAGTGGCTTGGAAGTAGAGTTTGAGTGTTTATGAGAGCTTCTTCATATCTTCTTGCTTATACTCCAGAAAAGGGTTAGATAAGGAACCAGAAACCTTTGTGGAATTCTTCCAGAAGCAGTAACAGCACAGCTGATTTCAGCAGGACAGGACACTTTTGGCCAACTGCAGTTACCACAGGTGGTGATCAGCCAGAGATTTGTCCTCAAAAGACATTACACTGATTGCACGTATTTCCAAATTTAACTTTTATTTAAAACATTTCTTACTGTAAAATTGAGTGTGTTATTGGTTATCAGTACAATGCTGAGCACTGCAGTGAGCTGAAGGGCCAGACTGTCATGCAATGCTTAATGAGTAAGTGAGCAAAATGACATCTTTGTTTTCAGTGTTGTGTCCTTTTGCCTGTGGTTATATAGTCTTACTCTACACCCTTTCTCTGTGTTTCTTATCCAAATGAAACCTCTACTGAAGTTGACCAGTGCATGCAAATACCCAGCCGAACGTGTATTTTAGAATTTGCGTGAATGAACTGGGCTTTTGTAGAACAAAATACACATCAATATCATCAGATTTTAATATCCCATAGGAAACATTTTCCATTAAGTTCAGCTTTAGGTAGTACTGTAGAACAGAATTTTTTCTGTGATGTTTTCACTGAAATTTTAAGGGGTTTTCTGCCTACACCCTTAACAGAGGACATTATTTTTTTCTCTGAAAGCCTATCATGTCAGATACTATCTGATACTGACACTGACATTTTCTGACCTTTTCTGTGACTGGTTCCCTTGTAAGAAATGCCCACACAGAGTGAATCAAAGCAAACATTAAAATACAGACAATCCCAATATATTCTTTCCAGGCTTCCAGTTCACATATCATTTTCTCTGTTCCTGCCTATTCATTTGTAAATTCTCTATCTCTCATACATTGCAGTGTTCATTGCTGTCACTTAGGAAATTAATAAGGGTGAAAAAAAGTTTTGTGTGCATTGACTGTGCAGAATGCCTTCTGTCTGAAGCACATATTGGCTCTCCAGCCTTGCTATAAGTGTATCATGATATTCAATACATTTATCCTCAATACCCCTGCATTTTACAACTCTCTACTCTGTAGATGAGAATTGGAAGTATAGAAATAGTAGAGGTTAGATCTGCCAAAGGAACCTAATATCATTCCAAAGGGATGCTTTAGGCCTCTGTTAAAATGTGTTTTCACAACACAGGTGAATTTCCATTTCTGATCAGGAACCTATTTTAAGGGGCTTTTAACAAATTTTTCAGTCAGTATGTTCCATGTAAAAGAGAAATTATAGATTATTTCCCGAAGAATAAATTAATATTGAAGAGTGGGATGCATTCATAATTTTGAATTCCCAGAATCTCAGAAACCTGAAGTCTTTTCATTGCTTTTTCCTCTTAGACTAATGCACTGTTTGCCTCTAACCCTAATTTAGTTTGATTTTCTTTCAAATTTTATTGTCTCTGGATATGATTTACTGTTCATTATATTTATGTCTTTCATTAGGGGGCAGCAAAGAAAGAATCACAAGATTAAATTAATTTTTGTTTCTATTTTTATAACTCAGCATTAGAACCTGAACTAGTCACTAGATGTCATTCTAACACACCAAATAATTTCTTTGAAATTAGGCAGTGTTCTACCATAAATGCTACCTACCTTTCTCTTGAATTTCAGTTTAAAGCTAAATGCTTACTATACAGCAATCCCTATTCATTGCAGCTGCTGCTAATTCACTGTTCCAATATTTTGACCACAAAAAAAATCTATAAAATTGTTGGAGCTAAATTATTAATATCATCAGCAATTCCTCCATTACACAGAATTGTCTGCTGAGTAACATTAAATAATCAGCCACTACTGAGATTAAAAAAATTTCAAAGATTTAATAAATTCTGATATGTTTGAACATTGTCCAAAAATTCATACTGAAAATGCATTATTCATTTTGATTTCATTATATCAGCTATCCCCGGAAAGAGCACTTATGCAACTTCAGTGACCATTTTGCTATCTGAGTGAGTAATCACAGGAAACAACCCGCTTACACATTTTCTTTTGGTGAAAATTATGATCCAATCTCTTTACAAATTGGGCTTTTGAGAGGAATTAAACATCCTTATGTGATGCCATCAGTCTGCAGCAGAGGACAATTGGCCACTGTCAGGAGGATAATAGCAGGAAATTCTGGAGTTTTAACTCTATCTTCCCACTGCTTCCCTTTGTGCTTTTATCCCTCTGCTTGTTCGTATTTTGATGCGATGGCCTAAAACATGCACCCGACTGTAGTAGGTCAGCATGTACACAGATTCAAGATTCAAGAGGACAAAGGCAAGGACAAAGTCAGACCGTTATTATAATCATTTGCCTTTATTTTCTGATGTTCTTCCTCTTCCTTCCAATCTTCATTCATTTCCCTTTGAAATCCCTGTGGTATAAGATGGCCATTTCCCAGGTAGATGTATTCGATATTGCAATCACCAAGTTCCTGAAGTTTTCCTCCTATTGAAACATTACCTTAAGCTCTGGATATGCTGACTTACAGATCATTAGCTGATGTATTTGCTGAAGGAACTCCCATCTTTGCTTGTTCAGTGCTCTTTACTGGAGATTATCCCCTACTCTCCCATTCAGTAAATGTGTGAATTCTCAACCCATGATAACCAAAATAGTTCCTTTTAATCATCTAATCAATGAAAGCTAGTTTTGATTAAAGTAACCTAGGCAGGGCTCCTAGAACCTTTTCAGTAGAGACAAGAGGAGTAGCACAGAAAAGCAAAGAACAGCTGTGCGTAGTAAAGGTTCTGTCTGATGTGGATCAAGAAGGGAAGAACTGCCCACAGAAAGTGTGGAGTTA
Organism: Pseudotriccus pelzelni; assembly: GCA_035584735.1. NCBI lineage: Eukaryota > Metazoa > Chordata > Aves > Passeriformes > Tyrannidae > Pseudotriccus > Pseudotriccus pelzelni. The sequence continues at coordinate 107,136,370 of JAWMRA010000078.1, forward strand.
AAAAAAAAAGACTTTTAGAGAACAGTGTAATATAAAAAAGGCTGTTTAATATAAAAAAATCAATTTCATTTAGAGAAAACCCAGCTTGCTATATGTACCAAAACTGAACTGAACTAAGCACGGTGAGAAATTCACACACTGAGGGCTTACTTCGCTGTTCATATTTTGTTCCTGGACAATCTTATGACAGATTAACTCTTCCTCCTGATAATCCGTGGGGTACTGTAGCATAAAAGAGTGGCAAAAATGTTAAAAAATGGGTAGAATCTCATGAACAATTGTGCCTATGCTAATTGGTAAGGTATTATACTGCATACTGTTCTACAAGTGAGCACAGTTTGCACCAACTGATGACCAAAGCATTTAAAAAGAATGTCTAATAAAAGCAATGAAGTTTGTACTAGTTTATATGGAATATCTGAATCACTGCAATTTTCAAATTGACAGTCTAGGCTGATCTGTCTAAATACATGCAAACACATTTTTATAAAACTGCAAACCTACATAGTGACATTTGATGATTTATAGCTACCGAGAAGGTCCATTAAATTAGTTTGCTGCCGGACAATGTCTATACTGAAAGTTACTTACAATTTTCTTTAATGGAGGACATGGCACCAAAATAAAAGCTTTGCATTTCTGTCTAGTTCTTAATTTGTGCAACCAGTCCTTTCCCGTGAGAATTACCTTGTTGACACAAGATAAAGGAGGGGAAGGGGCAAATACTGTTGCAGTAAGGAAAGATGAACTCCTAGCCTAATCATATTTTATGTGGAAATTAAAAGCTTATAGTTTAATAACTATTTTTATAATAGAAGTTAGCATATATTTACTTTTGACAGTAGCTCAATCATAGATAACACTGGTAGATTTGTCTCAAACCAGAAAGGTACAATGAAATTCATGAATGCAGCTAATTCTTCATTTCAAGAAGTCCTATTTAAAATGTTGTTGGTCACAGAATTCTGCCAGACTACCTGCACAGTGTTAGAAGTTGATTCCAGTGATTGAAAAATGAAGTAAGATGTTTCCTATTATCTTTACTTCTGTGGATTTCCTCTGATGGACATGGGATAAGTGCTGCAGTTCCTAAAACAGTATGACAGTAATATATGATCCTGCTGCACGTCTGGAAGAGACATTCTGAATTTTTCCTTCTTTCTGGACGGAGGCATCTCCATATCTTCTGGAACAGTCCTTTGAGCAGGTCAAAGGGGGAGCAGCAGTTGATCTGACATTATAATTTTTGTTGAAGTAACTGACATTGTAATTTTTGTTGCATGTGCCAGAAAACAGGCTGGCCAGGAACAGGCCATGCCCAGTTCCGCATGAAATTATCTTTGTTGAATGACTGAAATATTTCAGGGTTGTGACTGGAAGAGTTACAGAAATGAGATTCTATTACATGAAAGTGCTTCTCATGCTGTTTGCAAAGAAAACAGGGGAAGAGAAAATCTGAAAAGAAGTAAAATAAGTCCTTCAGATAGAGTGAAATGTTTTTGTCTCCCAGCTTTTCAGTGAGGCAAGACAGAGCCATTGTCCTAACCTGAATGGCTTGCACTAATGCTGTGCAGTTCAAGTGCTTTCAAACTAAAGTTTGAAACCATCAAACTTAACTGTCTTAAATTACTTTTTTAAGTCATAGCTTGTCTTTGATACATCATGCATAATCTTGCCAAAAAAATGCCTGGGACTAAATTATCCTCCTAGCTGCAGTTATCAGAAGCTGAATGGGAATCAAAGAGATGAATTGCATATTTTTGCAATGAAAGACAGAAGAATTGTTGCATAGTTTTACAGTTTTATTTGTCACCCTTTGTCAATTTAATGTTGGCAGCAAAATTATTATACCCTGGACACTTGAATCAGCAATTTATAGAATGTATCTCATAAATATCATGTTAAATTTACAAAGCCCATCACTGTGGAGATAATTATTATTTTACGAAATAATTGTGTCAGATTGGCAGGAAAAAAGCTTCATTCTTTTCAGGAAGAGGAACTCTCTGTTAGCGTAACTCAGGGCTTTATCTAACAGGTGTAGAAGCTTAAAAGATATATTTTTCCTCTACCAACATATAGTTAAAACTAAGGTCATAAACTAAATTTTGACACATGCATGTCCATATTTCTCTGCTTTGAGCCATTTTTACATCTCTGTTACAGAGATACTTGTGGTTTAGCTGTACCAACACAGTCTCATTGGGAAGATGCAGTATTTGCAGGGAAAAAAGATTTTTCACCCATGTAGCTCTTCTAGCTCTCCAAGATCTACAAGCAGCTAAGCCTTGCTATAGGCACTTTGCAACGGGCAAGGGCAAGGGCACTATTTGACTGGCCAGCTGATATAAATCTAGGGCTTGGTCCAACACCACCCAGTCTGAGTGCTGTAGCAGAAGTGGTATTTCTCTCCACTCCTGGCTGACATAGCCATGTCAACAGAGTCCTCATATTGGGAACAGAAATTCAGGCCTTTATGATAGGCAAGAGTTTTCCATTTTGACAATGTTACTCACATAAAGTGAACCTTTTTTTTTTTTTGTGGAAGGTGATTTAAAGTCTTGGGTCAGGGCTTGAGGGAGACTTTAGAGTATAAATCAATTTTCAATGGTTTATTTTACATAAAGTGTATGTAATGTGTGTGAAAGCTTTACAGCTTTTCATCTTCCTTCTCTGCAAGTGAGACCCAGTCAAGTCTCTTGGGCTACATCTATAATTGCCAAAATTATTATTACTTATACTTAATGAGCACTTGATAAGATGGTTGGTTCTAATAACTCACCTCAGAGTACCTTGTGCTGTTGTTAAATTACCTTGAACCTTGTTGCCAATGATCATTATATAATTGCTGCTGCCCAGGGGACTGGAATTCACTTGAGTATCAGGAACCTCAACTAGGGTAAGAGTATGTCTTCATTTTATTGACTCACAGTGGTAAATGTACTCTGGCTGAACATGAGGAGATTGGAAAAAAAAGCCATAGAAGAGGATTTGAATTGCAAGATAGCACAAAATAACAAGGATAGGAAGTTTAGCTCATACTTTGGCTTTACCGTTAAGATTTTTTCTTCAAGATGGAAGTTAATAGCTTCCATTAAATTTCCACCTGGACAGCCATGCACTATTTTTTCTTTTATAAGAAGCTAAACACTGCAGCTCGTTCCACTCCTTTGTGTCCTACTGGAATTCCCTCTTCTTCTTCTTCCTCCACTCCCCTGTGTCCTGCCTCTACTCAAGCTTCATGAAGCCTGAAGAGCTTTGAGTGCCCCCTCTCTCTGTATAATTATCCTCCACCTCCTAAGCTCCATCAGATGGCTGTGTCCCGCTGCACATACTTGAGACAGCCCATAAACCCTCTTTAGCACCTAGCCTTCTTCTGCACTTAATCTGAGCTGGCTCTGGAAGACAATCTAGAAGTTCAACTGTTTGCTTTCAAGTGATTATTTGTAGCAACTCAGTGAAAGAAGGCATAGAAAGATGGCATATCTATGCAGTGGTTCTTTCTTTTTGTAGAATAGCAGGGAAAAGCAATGTCGATTATTCCTAACAAAGATTACTGTTCAAGGGTATGCTGGCATAAAGGTAGTTGTGCTGGATTGGTCAAAAGTGAGAGCAGCTTTTCAAAAAATGATACATTTTGGATTAAGCCAAAGAGCCTATATGCTAGGAAGGATCTTGCCACATCACAACAGGGAAGTAGTTAGATGGGGAAGCACTCCAGGAGTGTGCTGGGACAGGGCCTCTACTGTAATATAAGGTATATGATAAATGGAGGAGAAATAATAAGAAAAATACAACACTTGTTAGCTGGGCAAAGGAAAACTTACTTGATAGGTGAGGAAGTGCCTCTGAAGGCAAGTGTCATACATTTGGCTTCTGTGCACATAAAAACGATCCCTATCATAACAAAGAGATAGAAAGAACCTTCATAGTGCAGCCACTTTCCTTTGCAAAGCAGTTGCCTTCTATTTTCCTAGAGACTTGCCTGAGAAGCTGGCTTGAGCACTGGCAGGAGGAAAAGGAAGGAAGCAGTTTACCCACTGGTAATCTCTAGCCATTTAAAGACTTCAGCTGCTTTTATTCGGCACTGATTTGGCTCTGGCTACAGAGGCAAAAGTCAGTCCTGTCTGTGTTAAAAGGATAGCTTTCCATTCCTGCAGCAGGAAGAAAGCATTTGCTGCCTGTCACCACGTCGTGTTGCGCGGCTGAGCAGGCTGAAGGCAAACCCCTGTGCATGCACAGGACTCGCAGTATCTCCCTCCAGACAGGACAGGCCACCCTCACTACAGCCACAGCACATTGCTTGAGCCTGGTGGTGTCTGCAGAGCACCGAATTGTTCAAGTAGGTAAGCCCCAAGTGCTTTTATGTAACTCATGTCTTTGATTCTGCACTGAAATCGGCTGTGGGTGCCTCCACAGTCTGTGACAGCCCGAAGGCCCCTCACTGCTTTGGGCAGGGAGCTATTTTTTTTCCAGCTAAGAACAATAGCTGACAAACCAGGGACAGACTCAGTGTGTCCAAAAATTATATCTGCTGCATTAAGAAACCATCCATAAAGGAATTCTCAACTGTCTCCCCACACCTTGTGGGGTCTCCGCACATTCAGGCAGAAAGGCTGGGCAGAGAACTGAGCCTGCAGCACCTGAGTGCCTAAGCAGGGCTTTAGGCATCGAGCCATCTGTCTTCTATTTTACTGGGAGCAGAAAAAAAGTGAAAATATACATTTATTCTGCAAAAACTGATTTAAATTTTTAAAAATCCAGAAAGCTGAAAACTGAAGTCTTCGGTTCATGGGTCTGTAACTTAAAATTAATTGCTAAATCTGCTACACAATAAGATCAGTTAATTAGGGCTCTCTGGTTCCTTGCGTATTAGAGGACACGATCATCTGACTTTGCTGTTTGTATACCGCAATGTGCTGAAAATAGAAAATAAAAGTTACACATGACGAAGTATTGATTAATTGTCTCCAAAAAAACAAAAAGACAAAACAGCATTAACCAATTATACAAATCTTTAAAAGACAAACCCGTGGAAACAACATTTCCTTCTGTTGCAGTTTCATTTGGAACAGCAGGCTGTGCTCCTGAATTAATTTTACAGCTGAGACACAGCTAATCCACAAATAAGCCTGTTACAGTTGGTGGGCATAACAAAAGAAATGCTTGCCAATAGGCACACATGACAGCTGGAGCTTGAAGGCATTTTTAAGGGAAAAAGTATTTTTGGTAATATATTAAAACTTCAGGAGTAGGACCTCACAGAAAAACATATCCACAAACACCCATACACACCATGGATTCTCACGATAAGCACATGCTCACAGTATATCTGTGAGATATACGAGAAAAACTGTTTTTATTATTCCTGAAGATATAAAATTATGTATAAAAAAGTGAAAACTCAGGCTTCTCTTATTCTTTAAGTAAATTTCTTCTGCAGAGAGGACTAAAATATTAGACTATTTTCAACTGTAAAATGCCATTCCTGAAACCTATTTTCAGCACATTAAATATTGAAGCACAGAGTTCTTTCTGTTTGAACAAGACTGTGGGTAATACAGGTGAGATCTTAACCCTTTTGAAGTCATTAGTCTATCTCCTATTATTTCTAAGGAGACCAGAATGTTATCCTCAATACTCAGGTCCACATAAAACTTCAAGGTGATAGGTGTAAGTGGATTTTACTCTGGAAGAACTAACGGTATTTAATTTTCAAGAAATTTGTGAATTTCAAGAGTTTCACACATGAAAAAGAAAAAAAAGGTTCATTCGCTTCATCACACTGTTTGCTAGAACTGATGCAAACCAGGAGAGTACCCTCACTGCATATGTGTTGGCACTTATATATATATATATATATATATAACTCCTATATATAATGTTTTCTTAATTGAAATGACATTCAGGCAAACACTTGAGGACATGCTAATTTAGGTAATGACTTTAATAGAATGATTATCATACTTAAACATTATATCCATAAGGGAGTGCTGTAAGAAGTAAATATGTCATTCACAGAAAGACAAATTAGGTGCTTTTAAAAAGCCAGTTGTTAGTAGTTTCTGAAGCAAAAAAGATTTCTGTGTTGGTGAAATGGTGGAGAGTTACACATTGGTAGAAAATATTCTTTCTCAGTGTGCAAACCTGAATTCAATGGCTAATTATAGTCTCATTAAGACAATGTGTTCCACATCATTTAAGGAAAATATAAAAGAATACCAAGTAACATGACATTTAATGACAAGGAGGACATTCCTGGTTTATATGGGAATGCATTGCTAATAAGGGCTTTATTGAGATTAGATTGATGCTTTAGTGTTAATTAACTTCAGTGTGTATTGTTAAACTTAACTGCATGGAAAGGAGCAACTATAACTGGAACTGTACTGGCCTTTGCCCAGTGGTCTGGAAAATGCACTACACAGTCAAAATCATGAGCCAACTGCGTAAAACATTTTGTTATTGTATCATGGGATGAATTGTATGATTACTATTTAAATCAGTGTAAGTGGCAGGGCTTGAAATAATTTTTGTCTTGCTTTAACAATGCAACCCCCTATAACCCACAAAAATTTCTAGTGAGCTGAAGTTATAAAAATCCAGCCCTGAATACTTTGTGGAGAAATTGATATTAGATTTGCAGATGCTCTGCCAATAGCATTTATGCAATAAAATAATGATGCTGAAACACTTGGTCGTGGCTTAAGACATTGGCCTTTGAGTGCTTGTTACCTTTTTGGGTTTCCAATAGAGGTGATCCAACCTCTGTTTTAACTTCTGAAGCAGCCCTGGAGTACTCTAAAAGCCAGTCAAATCTCTGATGTCTCCCAGAGAAAGACATCAAGAACACGTAAAAAGAAGAATTATAAAGCCTAGCTGTGCCAGTTCTGGAACTTTCTGATGCAAAACCTGCTGTGAGAGCTTTGCAAAACACCTCATATTTTGTTGTTCTTGTTTCAGGTTTGGGTGTGATACAGTGGTTTGAGGTGTCAGTATTTTCTCAGGAGAACATCAATAGTTCTCTGGGCTGCACCAACTTGTTTGCAATAATCACACAGCAGGAGGAGGATAATTTTGGATAAATATATGCCATTGGGACAGCTCTTCAATGTGCTTTACCTTCTGACATTTACTTTTCTTTTCCTAATGCAGGAATTGCACACAAATAAAATACCCTGAATTAGGGACTGGAGTTGGCCAAGGAAGCAGATATTGCATTCTGTGTGGCCAAGCTGAGGTGAATCCATGCTGATAACATGGTGTGAAGTAAGCACTGGGCTGTTTCAGAAGAGTTAACTTCTCAAAGCTGAGGGAAACTTTTCTTCCACATTTATGATGGTCACATATTCAAACAATAATGTGCATGAATGTACATTGGTACAGAAGCAGGTTGGAGCCCTGTATGGTGTTTAATTCCCAGAGTAAGAAAAGCTTTGCAGCAAAAGAAATCCTTTGACCAGAGAAACCCTCTCATCCCTTGTATGCAACTCTTCTTTTCATCCTCAAGTGTTTCCTAGGTTTAAAGTAGTTTTTTCCTCTGTTCTTTCATGTATGGGAAGAACAAGATCATGATTCCCTTTGTGAACTTTCTCGGCTGTCTGCTCAGCATCAAGATAAAGAGCTCATCAGCACAATAGAAGCAGGCTTTTCAGCCTCATAGTTAGAGGTTCTCAGCATGGAATATCTTTAGGATAGTCTTTGTAAGTTGATTCACAGATCCAGCCTTCAGCTATGAGAAAGCTGCAGTACAGTCCAGAGTGCAGTCAGTAACTGCAAGGTACTCTTTTTGTGGTTAGATCTCTCAGCAGCCACATAACTAGTGTCTGAGCCTCTTCTGACATACACCAGAAGACTATAACGGCAGCAAGGATTAATCCGGATTCTCCATTTTAAAACCCAAGATAGCAGGAGTTCAAGTATTTATAATACGTGTACCATAAACTGGGGTGAACTCAGTCTCTTTGGCAGCAATCATTCTGTGCAATGAAGCTGAAGAACAGTTTAGGATCTGTATCTGGAGACTCCCATCCTTGATATAAAAACACATTAAAAACATCGTATCTATTTGTTCAGTCTGAAGGGTCTAACGAAAGCTGGATGATTTATAAAGGCAAAATTGAAAACCAAAAAGTTTCAACATAGTCAAAATTGTATCAATTTTTCTTGAAGCTTATAATCGCATTTTCTCCTTAGTGTATCACTTTTACCAACCTTCCATTGAAAGACCTCACATCTAGCTTTCCTCAGTTGAAAAACTCAGCACTGTTAAAACAACAGCAACAAAAAGATGAATTGCAGTATTTGATGCATACCAGCAGTTTGCCTTGACATTTTTTTCTTTTCTGCAGAAATACTGCTTTTCAGGGAGAAGGTGCCATCGATGAACATCTCACTGATGAATATCTTCTAGCTATAATACTTTTGAAAAAAAGCTTTTATGTTGTTGTCTGAAATCCACTTCAATATATTTGAATCCAGACATGTATCATCATGGCTAGGCTTCGCGAACGAAGATTTGGGACCAGACATGTATAATAGTTTATAAAATAGCATCTTACAAATTTTAGAATTTTACAGAGATATCTAGTCAATTCAATTATTATGACAATGAAAAACCTGGATCTGAGAAGAAAAATACCAATCTCTAGATAATTTTTTGGCATTCTCATGCTCTAAACTAGAACAGTCATATCTGCTCACTTCAAGATGAACCTTTATATTACTGGTAAGTAAAAATCAAATTTCTGGTTAACTCATTGAAGAGTGGTGGAAACTCAAAGTAACAAATTTATATATAAATACTCATCTTTTTTCATCATCTACTCTTATAGATCACATGTGATAGCCAACTGCCTCAGCATGGAAATAAAAAAAAAATATATTGACTCATCCAAATTCATTGAAATACTTTGATTCTTGTTCCTCTGGTTTCTTTTGTTGCACAAAGTAGAATGATTGTGCTATTCTCATTTGCTGATTATCTTTTTCAGAGGTCAGGAGTGCTGCTTCTTTTTGTTATCTTAGCAGTCTTAAATTGTGATGCTTTGGAGCTATTCTGTTGATTTTTCAAATACATTGAAAAAGCCCACAAACTTCAGTATCAGCACCTAGCTAATAAAAAATGTCATTTATAGAGCATTAGCCACTTAAGTGCCAAAAGGCATTGATATGAGTCTTATGATTTCTCAGGGTTAAACAACAGATTGAAACACTCTGTTAAAATGGTCTGTGCCACCAAAAGAAACATCAAAACCTTCTGGTTATCTGCGGCACACGAGTGTAGCATAATTCCTCAAATTACCCCTCAGGAAGAGTGAGAGAAAATCTGGAGAAGGGTAAAACCTTGGGAGAAAACACTGCACGCATTATTACACAGTATAATATCTTATTAGATTAATAGACCCTCTGGTGGTTATCAGTCAATTCCATAAAAAGAAACTCTAAGAGACAAAAAAAGCATAAATTAATATGAAATAAGACATAAGGACCATAAAATAGGATGTGCCTTCTCTTTCTTGTGGGTGGTGTCTTCTCCAAGCAACTCTCAGTACGCATAAGCAGCTTCAGTCTCAAGGACATCTCTATTTTTTCTTACTTTTTAAGTGAATTCTTTGAGCTGCTGCTCGTAAAAAACAGAAAATATTGCTACAGGTCGTAGAGTTTCTGCCCTGAGGAACTCAAGTGCTTCTGTTTGTCTTGCACAGGTTTCTCAAAAGAAGAGTATTCTACCCAGGGAACCTGTTTCCTCAATGCTTGAAGTGATACCTGTACCAGACTCAACTCCAGAGAGCAAAACTCTATAGGAACACAGAAGAACTTTCGCCTCCATAGAAAAGTATTTAGACTTCCAACATTTTTCACTACAGGGATTTTTTTCAGATTTTCAGAGTACAAAGCAGACATGTACTTCTCTGCTTATCCCTATTACAAGTAAAATACATCACAATAAACAGAACCTCTATTTATAGTCATATCATTCAATAGCACGGAAAAACTGAGAGGGAAACAGAATGAAAGTTTTGTTTGTCTGTTGCAGCAGGAGTGGCTTTTGACATTTTTCTTTGAAGAAACGCATAGACCATGTTCCAAATGACAAATTAAGTACATAAATAGTGCTTTTCTGAGTCAAAACTAAGTGGTGCATTCTTTTCAGTAAAGTAATTGTAGGATTATGAATGTCTCCAAAAGCATAGATTTAAAGACAGCATTCTGTTTGCTATTCATTATGTTAATCCTTCAGTTTCTCTCTATTGAAGTTCATATTCTGAATCTTATTCCTTTTCATATGATTTGGATGTTCACTGTATGAGCAAGAAGTCAATCCATTAAGTGTATTTGCATATCAGAATCGTTGACTGAGCACAAGACTCAAATGCTGAATTTTAATCTAGAGGAAAATAAAATATACCAGCAGGTACTGAGCTAAATCGAAGTTTAGCTTTGGACACCACTGAGAAATGTTTATAATAAACAAACGTACGATTATTTGCCTGAAAGAAATTTTATTTCTTACTACTTGGAGTTTTGCAATTATTCTTGAGTGAGACTATTTTCATGTCAGAGCCTTGTACTTTGTTTTGTTTATGATTTTATTATTTAATTCTGTGTCTCATCACTGGTTAAAAGTAAACTGTGTAGTTTAGGTTCAAGAAAGCTCCACATTTCACTTTCTGTTCAACCACATTATCACTGCTTGCGTAGACACCCTCAAGAGGGATCATTGTACGGCTTCCTTGTTTTGAATTAACTTGTGGTTGTGCATCACATTGGTTTAATTAATTTAAGTGCCAGTAAGTCAAACAGCTGTAACGGGTAATTATGCAATTACACATAATTACTTCACTGAGATGAGTTATAATGTGAGCATTCTTATTAAGCTTGAAAGTCAGGAGGAAAGCAGTGTGTACAAGCATTGTTCCAGTAAGAACCATAGTTGATTCTTGATTCATGTATGAGTTGCAGCCCTACAAGGAGACAGAGTGAAGAAAACAAGCATTTGTTTCATGATCTCAGATACTGAAAGGCTCACTGTAATTTTAAAGAGTCATGGTAGTCATTCCAGTCTGTTAGAACAGGCATTCAACTCTGGACAACCAAGCACTGCACCTCTTGGGTGAGAGGATACATATAAGGATCTTTTCCCCATGCCTTTTTGCCTACTGTGATATGAAAGTTGAAAAAAAATCTGAAATTCTTTCTCTGTCATTTTTCCTAGAAGGTGGTCATTCTTGAGCTAGGTGGAGTCAAAATGGAAAGAACAGAAATAATCTCCATTTTAGTGCTTCTTTTGATGAAAGAATGGAAAGTGTGAAGAATTGATACGACCCTCTGTAAAGAAAAATTCAATTAAGATTGGAAGTTATTCAGTCAAATATTGCTGAATTCAAGTATTTCTCACATGTATAAGGGATTTGAGGACTGGCATAATTGTTCTACTCGTCCCAGTACCTCTATTCGTGCCAAACCTCTATGGACTAATAAGAAACAGTGAATATCTCAGCTTGTTAAGAGAATTCATTATGTTACATAAAACTGTCCCATGGAACTGATGATTATGAAAACGTCCTGGATGTTTTTGTCATTTTAATACAAAACTTAGAGTTTCCCTTCCTATATAAGCCCAGCAACTCATTTAGGAAAATCAAATCCTCTCCCTGCATAGGAAACAGTTATGAAATACTCTCTACGCAGAGCCCCTTTTTGCAACCAAGTTAATTTTTTGAACATAAGTTTACCACTGAAATTAGAGCAGGTTGTTCACACCTCATCCAGTTCAGCTTTGAATGCTTCCAAGGGTGGAGATTCCAAAGATCTTTTGCTCAACCTCTTTCAATGTTGGGCCTCTTTCACATATTTTTTTTTTCCCTAACATCCAACTGGAATTTCTCTTGTTCCTTGCTTCTACGTGCGCTCATCGACCCTTGTCCTTTCATCATATACTTCCAAGAAGAGTCTGTCTTCACTATAACCCATTAGATCACTGACAACTGCGCTTAAATCCGCCCCTCCTTAACCTTCTTTTCTCTAAGGTGAACAAACCCATGGTGATAGCACAGCTTGAGATTATAAACCTTGCATGGAGCCAGCAGCTCAGGCTCAATACCAGGGCATCACAACCACATGCACTATAGATTAGAGCTGGCTGACATCCTTGTGGTGCAGTCTGCAGGCAGAGCAGGCTGACACCAGCCTGCAGCCTCTCAGGTCAGCAAAGCTGTAAGGACACTACTGAGTTTCTACCGAATATTTAATCTGGTGGCACTCACTAGAACAGAGCACAGTAATAACTAGTTTTATCAGTTGAGCAGCTTTAGCAGGGAACTGGAGTCTAAGCTGCTGGAACTGAGCCCAAGACACTCAGCTCTGGTAACACTGCTTCAGTTTAAAAGGATCTACCATGAATCTTCATAACACCGGAGAAAACAAAGAATCCATTATTATTATGGATCTGTATTCCTGTAGCAGCTGGATCCTCCCCATTTTAGGTAAAGACCAAGCACAGCACAAAAGATTCATCTGAACAACTTGCAAGTACTGTATGTTCTAAAAGATGTTGTTATAATTGAGAAGAAAAAAATAAGGTTTCAAATTCCTTGGACAGAAAGGTCAACACATTACAAAATATTGAAATGGATGTGCCAAGAGTACCTTGACAACATTGCAAAACAAGCTATGATTACCAAAGAGACTAGTTAGGTTTTGGTCTTGGTTATGAAAAAGGTTATTACTGCTGCAGGACAAAACAGAAAACATCTCTCCTGACCTGTAATTGTTTCTAACACAACACTTAAGAAGAATATGTAATTCATCACCTTTTATTTCATGAGAGACTAATTAGATTCCATCTAATTTTGAAACTTCATTAGCAACAAATTGTCTCACTTGATTTTCCTGTCATCTCTTTAATCATATCCCTACTAGAGGATTTTCTTGATGTTATCAGAGGGTGTTAGGTATGATTCTAACACACATACTATTTCCAATTAATTTAACTCAGTGGAAATACTTTCCTTCTGTGCTCTGGCATTCTTGGTAGAGTTTCTGGTACTCAACACTTGCTAAAACTTTTGTAGTATTCAAGGCAGAATTAAATTCTGAGGAATGGAGAAAGGAAGAAGTACTATATAGTTGGCTTTTGCAACAACCATTTTCCATGAAGCTGTGGAAGTAAGCATGCACTTGTGTGGGAAAAAAAACACTATTGTTTTCTGACCTAAATTGCACATAGTAAAATGAAGTAAGGCAGAATCATTTCTTCACCTGCCCTCTTGCTGAATCAGTCACTCTATACATATCTGATGAATGTGCCAGGAAGGTTTGCTGCTTAAGATAGCGCAGTATCTCCCAGAGAAAAATCTCACAAGATTTTCTATGGGTCAAGCACAGGTCACAGGAGCTCTGTGTAATTACAGGCACTGCAGAACAGCAACACTGGGACATTCTGACAGGACTAACTTAACTTACCTGACGTGTGCTTTTGCACAGATTAACTCTTTTGGTTAGCAGCAAAGCACTGCGGGTTATTCTGTCACCTTTAACTGAAACAAAGACTGCAGTTTTGTCTCTGCGAATTTGAAGAGAGCATCTCAGTCTATCATCTTTGCCTGCTTCCACTTGAATGATGGTTGGATAGACTCTTTGTTTTAGGATGACTGACATCGTAGGAAGTCATTTACATGCATGGGTGCTTGCTCTAGCAGTTTGGTTGTAGGCTTAGTCACCATGGGTTGATTCTGGCAGGCGTGATTATCAACACTAACACATCTTAAGAATTGGCTTCCTAGTATAATATGGTGATGAAATCATGAAACAGCTCTGTCACACTTAGCAGTTACACACAGATCTCAAATACTTCATCTGCTTTTCAACTGCAGATATCAAAGGTAGTTCATATGAAGATGTGGACGAAATAATACATCTGTCTTTTGTACCTTCTCTCACTCATCTTTTTGCTTCTTCTCCTCTCTGCTTTCTGAATCAGTGAATTAATTTCACTTTAAAAATACTGGAATTAAAACCTTCTGACTTGATGTTTCAAATGTAAATGTACAGAACCAACAATTAATACAAGTCCAAGAACCAGGAAAGCATTTCCAGCATGCTTTTAGGTATCTGAACACCCTTGTGAATTTTCATTCTCAAAATACATATTCGTGCACATACACAAAATCTTATCTCTCCCAGCCCCAGGGTTTATACATTATTTTCCTATTTGTTGTATTATTACTATATTATCGTATCTGTTTCTTAAGGTGATTAAAGTCCTTACAAAGAAAGGCTGGCAGAAAACATCCTGTTGTAAAGCTGGCAAGCAAGTTTTAATCCTCAGCAGACCAATGTGTGCATTAGTCAGCTGGAGTTCAATGTTGACTCCTCAAGCTTCAAGCAGATGAACTAAGCCTGCAGAAATGCAATGTTCTTATGTTCACTGCCCCAAAATATCAATCAGAATTGCCATTCTTAAATTATGTTCTTCCCATCCTGTCAATGATATCCATAAAAGTAGCACCATTTGAATGTGCACTTTCCCCACACCTTTACCAAAATTACCTCTGGGTAGGGAGAATAACATCTCAGAACAGAAACATCTCAGAGTGAAACCTGACAGCGCTCATTGCATCAGAATCCATAAGCTGCTGCTAGTATTACACAGAAAATACCTTATTGCCATACTCTTTGTGTTGCACTAAACATATAAAAGATGGACTGAGATGCTGGGTTCCTATTTTGTGAGAGGACACCCCCATCCTGTTTCAGACACCAACACCTCACTCATATATGCCAGCAACCCTTCCTCTCCCTACTCATTTCCCCCAGCCTGGAGAAGCCTTCAAGGCCCCTAGAGAGATTGTTGTTAGGGCAGCTGATGACTCTGCCTCCAGAAGCAACTCTCAGACTTGAAACTTTATCAATATGATTGTTCAAAATGTGTTACTGTGTTTATAGGCTGCAAGACTCTGGGGAAATCAGTCCTAACTGCTCCATTTTGCAAACACAAACATTTTCTTTTATATTACCATGGAATCATATTCCAGAGGCTCTGTGTAGACTTGTGCTTGATCAGAGATTGATGCCTCCCAAGTGATTCCTTAGAGAGCTCTATCCTACAAATTGTTTAGGACACTTTTAAGCAATTTCAAGTTTTAAAGAGAATAAAAAAGAAGACCCTGTGTGTCTTCAGTGTAAATGACAAACAACACTGACACGTGAGGACTGGAGAGCAGGGTTTTGCTATCACTCAGTGTCACTCCATATGATACACTGCATGATAAATGCTAGGGCAGTAAAATCAAAGAGTATGTTCCTTGCTCCTAGTCATATGTATTCCATCACAACACTTGTCTGTGAACATCTAACTTCCAGCAGGTTTGTCCTTTTGGCTAGGTAGAGTTTAAGGTTATTTCTTAAAGACTCAGCTTTGATATCTCCTCAGACTTGAGACTGTTGTCCAACTGTTATGCTGCCAGTAACCACTAAAGAATGTTTAAATGGAGGTAATTTTTGTAGAGACTATATATGGCAAAATACTGAGAAGTGAAAGAGCTGTACAAATACAGCTGATGGAAGTAATTCAACCTGATTTACAAATAGTCACTTACTGACATCAAGGAAAGGGATCTGTTATTTCAAATTTCAATATTTATTCTGCAGCAAAATCTAGCAGCCTAGTCATAAAAGAATCATGGGGGAAACAGCCTTGGAAGTTGCTACTTTAATAAGAAAAGGGAAGAAGAGAGTTTGTGAGGAAATGGTAAAGACTGAAATCACTGGGTGCCTATGGTCATGCACAGTTTAGTCATACAATGGATCAATCACATATTAAAACTGGAAAGTGCTATTCATTAAAGTGAGTTTGAGCAAGTCTGACAAATTTTTCACATGTATACTAGAAGTTTTATTTTATACCTGAACTAACATGCAGACTCTTACACAGAATAGATCTTGAGGAATGGTTTGGTGGGGTTTTTTTAAAAACTTGTAAGGAATTTTAAAATCTTGTAAGGAATCTAATTGGAAAAAAATGCAAAGCTAAAAACGGGCAGATAACAAGCTTTCACACAAAATGCCAGCATTCTTTTTAATCTGTTAGCTAGAGCAGAGAAACTGGAGTTTGGGAAAGTTTAGTGGGCCAAACTGGCCTTGCTCTCATCCCTTAACCTCATAAAAAAACTGAGGTGAAAGACAGAGGAAGGAGTGTCGGTTGCACTTTTTTTGTCTTTTTCAGCTTGCTATAGTCGAATAAAATCCTACACAACCAAGCTTCTCATGTATAATCTTCCAGCTTGCTTGCAAGCATTCTGATTAGTTAGGAAAGATTCAGGCAAAGAGCTGCCTTTTTGACTCAAATATATTTCTGCTAAATCACTCCACCTCACTGCTAAGAGTGTTTCAGGACAGCTTAGTCAGGACTGTTTAGTAAAATTTCTTTTCTCATAAAATGAACAGCCTTGGATCAATCTGAACTGCTTTCCTCTTCAGCACTCATATGATTTGACTCTGTTAATCCATGGGCAGTACATACAAAATGAATTCTGCCTTGGCTCAGAGAATTTACTTTTCTATTTCCTTACATAACCCACTGTGGTACCATGGTAGATTATGCTATTCTTCTCACATTCAAAGCTGTAGTGTAGAAGAAGAGCTAGGCAGTACCCAGCCATCCAATTTAATAAATTCTGTAAAATTCATGCAGGACATGGTAAAGAAAAAAGTGCACCTGGTAAAGAAAAAAGTGCACCTATATTTAGTTTCATAACTCCCTTACCTGTGAAAGGCTTACTTTTATACAGGATTTTTAGAACTTGTACCTGTGTACTGTATCTGCTCATTATGCTTCTAGTGGAGTATGAGTCCTAGAATTTCTCATCCTTGGGAAAGGATAATGGGACTTTAGGATGAACTGATTATTTGCTTCAGCTTGTACATCAGAATTCTCAAATAAAGGCAAGTGCAATTAGCCAAATGGAAATGAGATTTTCTGTGCTTCTTGGCTGTTATCACGGTTTTGAAAAATTTCAATTAGGTATTCTACAGCTGTACATTTTTTCAATCAAAGTACCTTATGGAGAACCGTCAACTTTGATTAACTTCAAGGTTAAAAGTCAGGCAGGTTACCAGCAAAAAAAGTCCTTTCCAGACATTTTTTGTACTCCACCTTCTTTCCTGCCAATATACTTGGCAAGGTAATAAATTGCTGAGAGACTGGAGGTTTTCTGATCTTTTATTTCCAGGTAAACCAAACAATGAACTGCCTTGGACCTGAAGCCCTCATACTTTTCCAGTCCTCAACTCCAGGAAAATTGAGCAGTTTTATTTCACTGAGGTTTACAGTTATTGGAAATGCATTCTGGAAAACCAACATGAAGTGAAATTAGCATCCTACTTGCACCACCTTTCACTTTCATCTCTGAGATGAATATCTGTTCTTGGATAAGCCATCTGCAGGCCTATGCATTGGGTTTGCACGGCCAGGTTTTGGTAGCAGGGGAGCTCCAGGTGTGAAGCCGGTGAGATGCTGGTAGAAGCTTTCCCCTTTTTCCAACGGGGCCAATGACAGTCAGCTCCAAACCAGACCCACTGCTGGACA
This sequence comes from Pseudotriccus pelzelni, assembly GCA_035584735.1. Lineage (NCBI taxonomy): Eukaryota > Metazoa > Chordata > Aves > Passeriformes > Tyrannidae > Pseudotriccus > Pseudotriccus pelzelni. Next base: position 107,153,960 of record JAWMRA010000078.1, read on the forward strand.
AGGCCAAGCCCATCGGCACCTAGGAAATTAGAGAGATAAGAAGTGGGGGAACAGAACTGTGCAATTGCAGACGAAGAGAGGAGTGAGAACATGTGAGAGGAACAGCTCTGCAGACACCAAGGTCAGCGCAGAAGGAAGGGGAGGAAGCGCTTCAGGCACCAGAGCAGATTCCTCTGCAGTCTGTGGTGAAGACCACGGTGAGTCAGGCTGTCCCCCTGCAGCCCATGGAGGTCCACAGTGGAGCAGAGATCCATCTGCAGCCCATGCAGGACCCCACACCAGAGCAAGTGGACATCCAAAGGAGACTATGTTACTGCGGGAAGCCCGTGCTGGAGTAGGCTCCTGGTGGGACTTGTGGCCCTGTGGAGAGAGGAGCCCAGGCTGGAATAGCTTTGCTGGCAGGACTTGTGACGCTATGAGGGATCCACTCCGTAGCAGCCTGCTCCTGAAGGATTGCACCAGGTGGAAGGGATCCACAGTGAAGCACTGTGAAGAACTGCAGCCCATGGGAGGGACTCACACTGGAAAAGTTCGTGGAGTACTGTCCCCCATGGGAGGGACCCCATCCTGGAGCAAGGGGAAGAGTGTGGAGTCCTTCCCCCTGAGGAGGAAGGGGCTGCAGAGACAGCATATGATGAACTGACCATAGCCCCCATTTCCTATCCTCCTGTGGCCCTCAGGGTGAGAGGAGATAAAGAAAATCAGGAATAAAGTTAAGTCTGGGAAGGAGGGAAGGGTGGTGGGAGATTGGTTTATTTCTCATTATCCTACTCTGATCTGATTGGTAATAAATTTAAATCAATTTCCCCAAGCTGAGTCTATTTCACCTGTGACAGTAACTGCTGAGTGATTTCTCCCTGTCCTTAACTTGCCCCACGACCCTTTCATTATATTTTCTCTCCCCTGTCCAAGTGAGGAGGGGAATGATAGAACAGCTTTGGTTGGCATCTGGCTTCCAGCCAGGTTAAACCATCTCATCCTCATACATCCTAATGTTAAGTATTAAGCTATGAACTGTTTCAGACTAGCTAAAGAGGTAGAAAGAATGCTAAAGAGGTAGAAAGACTATTTCCATTATCTCAATAATATATTTAAAAGTAAGGTGGTTGGATTAAAATAAATAAATAAACAAATAAACCCAACAGAAAGTCCATATGAAATAGCTTTTCATTTGATGAGCAGTCTATTAAAACCATGCTATAAGGAATCATTGACCATAAGAAAGAAGAAGTTTATTTAGCCAAAACCGATTAGGACAAAACTCAGTTCAGACTGATTGATATGCAAATGTCATGGACTGCAGATTATATTCATGGGCACTGACCTTTTGGATAAATTAAGTTTTAGTGGATATGAAAGAATCTGTGTTTCATCCTCTTGGGGGAAAAAAAATGCCAAGTTTTACTATTGAAATTAATCAGTGACCCCTAGATTTAATTGTGATGTTTTAGAACTGTATTGCACATATATTGTAAGGCTAATGTGGCAATTTAACTGGGTAAGAAGACCTCCTGCAGGTGGCATGATAACAATTTACTCTTTTTTCAGAGTTCAGAAGAGTCACAAACTCAGTGAACATCTCAGCAGAGCTGATAGCTTTCCCAGCACCTTGTCCTCTGTAACTCTAATACAACCTGGATATGTCCAAAATGACAAAATCTTTTGACAGTACTTTCCATATTTGAAATACCTTCCCAGATTGACAAAAATTCACAATTTCTCTTTGAGAGCTATGTACCTTCATACAGCTATTGTAAGTTTTGGTGGCTACCTTTTTACATGTATTGCCTGCTTTTAAGAATGCTTTTTCTGAGAATATCTTGGAAGACAGTGCCAAAAACTCTACAAGTTAAACCAAGGTCCATAGTCATCTTTTTCTACTTCACCAAGTCAGACACCTTGTCAGGAAATTAGACTGTTCTATTATGCTCTGTTCTCAATAAACCCATTTTATCATCTTGCAAATCACAATTAATAACTTGAGCAGAATTTTTGCAGTTATCAAAGTTCAGAAAAAAAGCCAGAAATCTGTGGACCTACTGCCTTTTAAAAATGCATAATGTTGATTCTTTTCCAGTGTTCCAAGACTTTCCTTGTCCTCTGTTAAATCTCCAGATAAGTCTAGTGCTTCATAAACTGCATTGGCTGCTACTTTTAATTCCCTTATAAGATGCTTTTTAATTGCTTTGCCAAGACATTGTAGTACATCTCCATTAGCTAAATATACTTGAGTCTACTCTTCAGCTTTTTGTGAACTTATCTCCCCTCTATAACCATTTAATTAAAATTATTCAATTGTTTTAAATTTTTGTGAAGATTGAAGCAAAGAAAAAATTGAATTCTTCAACAATCTTTGCTTCCCTACTTATCTATTCTTTCCTTGCTGAAAAGGCCCAGTACTTTCTTTCCTTCTCGTTTGTTTCTAGCAGAATCTTTTCTATTTGGTCATCTCTTACTATCTGAGTACTGCTATGCACCTCCACTTTCTTTTCATTCTTGAATTGTTCCTTCATAAACACATTTTCACTTCTGATATGATCTTGTTAATTTTTAAGATTGCCAGTTTCATATTTATCAAAAAAATTCTCTCCCTGACAGCCTCATGTGTGTTGTTTTTTTCAAAAGTCATTCCCCTTAGTCTAATGCTATTCCTATGTAAAATCTTGTAAAAAAAAAAAGGGGGAAAAAAATAAAAATTAATAATCTTTAACCTAAACTTCTTTCTATTGTGATATTTTAATCAATTCCTTCCTATCATTCAAGACCACACATCTTAACCTCATACAATGCCCTCTGTAGTTTGAACAAGACTTTACCATCAAATCGTAGAATGCTTTGGGTTGGAAGGGACCTTAAAGATCACCCCATTCCAACACCCCACTGCAATGGGCAGGGATACATTTCACTAGACCAGGTCGCTCAGAGCCCCATCCAACCTGGTTTTGAACACTTCCAGGGATGGGGCATCTGCTGCTTCCCAGGGTAACCTGTTCCTCTGTCTCACCACCTACACAGTTGAGGATTTTTTTCTAATATCTAACCTAAACCTGATCTCTTTCAGTTTGAAGCCTTTCCCCCTTGTCCTGTCACTACATGCCCTTGTAAATAATCTCTCGCCATCTTTCTTGTAGGCTCCTTCGGGGTACTGGAAGGCCACAATTAGATCTCCCCAAAGCCGCCTCTTTTCCAGGCTTAATAATCCCAATTCTCTTAGCCTTTCCTCATAGGAGAGGTGCTCCATCCCTCTAATAAACTTGTTGACCCTTCTCTGGACTCGTTCCAAGAGGTCAATGCCCTTCCTGTGCTGGGGACCCCAGGGCTGGATGCAGTACAGGAGACATGTATGCAAACACGGCTTCTCAGAGCAGCTGGGTTTTGGTTATCCCACTCAGAGTAAGAAGCCACGTGGCATAAATACACTGCCAGGCTGCAGAAATAACTGGAGAATGTTCAGTCCTGCGTAATGCAAACCATACTGTATATGGAATTATCACGCTTCCTCTCTGGCATCAGTCTCATGGGTTGTGCTTGCCAGAATCTGAACGCAAAAGAAAAAGTCTCCAGAGTTCATTTATGCAATGTTCCTTCATAAAGCCGAAGAAATTGTTGAAGGAAAAATTTCTCAACTTCTGAAAAACCTTAAAATTTTGAAAATTAGGTTTTCTTCTTTTGGCAACAATATGTACACAGCTTTTTAATAAAATGTCTTCATTAGAAATCGCTTAAGGATTTGATTACTGGTTGATTTCCTTTTGCTTTTCTATACTTTCACTCTTTCTTCTCTCCTCATTTAGGAGGACAGGCAGAGGGAAGAGGACAGGCAACTAGAAACTGAAAACTTTGAATTTTTAAACTGTCTTATTTCAGTAAAGTACATGACTGAAGGCATTAGTTTTTGAAGGTGTGCCACATATTTTCAAAATAATTACATGTTGGCCAACTCAAGCCTTTCTGCAAGTGGCCAGGAGTTCTGCAAGGGGCAGAGCCAGCCAACATAATTCAGACAAGCTGCCAAGATGCTCCAGTCTCTCTCCAAACTAAGGAGGTTTGGTACAGCCAGAGGTCCTAAAAGGCATCCCTCCCTTTCCGTGCTAAGCAGATCCTGATGTCAGAGACTCAGATCATTCCCATGTACCATACTAAAGGATTGTGATTGATTGGTGAAAATGCACAATTCTGAACCCTCTCTTTCACCCTACTGTATTGTCATGGATATCATAATGGGCTAAAGCCGGTGCAGCATAATAAAGGAAAAGGTCCCTTCTCTTTTGTTGCTTCTAAAACATCAACATATCCTTTGCACTATAGTGGAAGCAAAAATAATTAATATTTCTAATGACTTTCAAATCAGCCTCTTTGGGTTTCCTGCAGTATAACTTACAATTAAATTCTGTGATAGGCGGAATGATGTGGAAAATGTGGTTCTGCGGAAGTCTGAACTGTGTGGGTGATTTAATGTCCAGTGGGTCTATAATAAACCTTCAAAATCGCCAGAGTGACTGAAGTCACTCCATACATAACACCTATCATATAACTAAGACGTGCACCAGTTCCACACTTTTTTAAGGCAGTGGCCTGAACTCGTCCCTCCATGCAGAGGTAACCAATTCAGGAACACATCTCAGAGGCAAGGTAAACGTACAGGCATCCAGATGCAGATAAAGATATTACAGCCCTCCTTTGCACTTCCTTAGACTTGGGAAGCAAACAATGACACATTCCCCTTCTTTGGCCCTGAAATGAACCAGCCAAGTCTTCTAGTCTTCCCAGCAAAGTCTTCTAGTCTTCTCAACAAGCAAGTATTAGGATTTTCTAGGCACATAAAACCCCCAGGCTTTCAAATCAGAAACACATTGTTAAAGAATCAGTGAAGACAAGAGTTGAATCAAGCCTTTGGGGCAGACCATAAGGGCAGAGGACTTTTGTCCTCAGCTTAAGCAGTCTGTTGATCTCCTTGCAGATTTCACATATTCCTTCTTTCTACATGACAACCACCTAACAGGATGGAGGTTTTAAATCCTCTATCTGTGCTGCAAGAAAAGACATTGTTTTCACTTCTCTAAAAAACAGTGAATAGTGAGTTGCATTTCCAAAGAGATTTCCTGGGAGAAAACAAGTTCTTCTACCTTTTAAGACTAGTTAAATAGTGAATACATAACTAAAACGATTTTCCTTTTTTTCAGTCTTGTGAAAGGTTTTAGTGTCAGTTTAGATCACTCAGCAGCTCTACATTTTGCATCACACCTTTCTAAACAGCTGTCACCACCCTCATACATCATAGCTTATAAGGCTTTTTAAAATTAGGTGGTAATTTCCTTCACTGTGGAAACACATAAAAGATGCGCCGTGTTGCAACAAAGGGAAGTAACAGTTTTGCAACATAAGCCATAATGAGTCTGTCCTATGTCGGGCAGTACAGTCTGTACAGTAAGAACATCTTTCCTCTATTTCAGTTCTATTTTTCTTTTTTTATCTGAATTCAATGAATACTGAAACGAGAAAGCTTGCAGCAATGACTGTATTTGGACCAACACAGCAATCTGTCAGTGTGGTGTGATGCAAGAGCAAGACTACAGATAGAATCATAGAATCATTTAAGTCAGAAAAGAACTTTGGGATCAGTGAGTTCAACCATTAAACCAGCACTGCCAAGCCCACCACCCTATCCCTAACCCTATCCCTAAGTGCCACATCTACATGTCTTTTAGATGCCTCCAGTGATGGTGACTCTGCCACTTCCCTGGATAGCCTGTTCCAATGGTTTGACCACCCTTTCAGTGAGGAAATTTTTCATAATACCCAATCTAAATCTCCCCTGTGCAACTTGAGGCCATTTTCTTTCATCCTGTAACTCGTTAACTGAGAGAGCCCCTACCTCACTACAGCTTCCTTTTGGGTAGTTCTAGAGAGCTATAAGGTCTCCCCCTGAGCCTCCTTTTCTCCAGGCTAAACAACCCCATCTCCCTCTGTTGTTTCTCATAAGACTTGTGCTTCAGGCCCTTCATCAGCTTTGCTGACCTTCTCTGGGCATGGCCTAAGTAGGGAGCTGATACTTGAAAGAAGCAAAACAAAATCATCTCCCATTCAGCTGAACTGCACAGGGACCAGACTGAAAAATAAGTATAGCCTAATAGTGCACCTTCTGGGAAATCACTCTGCTTTATAGTTTGTATAAAGGTTGGTTTAATTGGTCTGGTCTGATTGGGTTTAGCTGTGAGTACCGTTTATTTGATCTGCTGAGTAGGCAGTGCTCTGGTCTTTCAGCTTTCTGGCCCTGCCTCCCTACCGGAGGTGCAGCCAGGATATAATCAAGGCACCTTCTCCTGAGGTAGTGAGGCTGTCTGGGATGTTTAAAACCCAAATCTGGTTAGTTGCAATGGGGAAACCATGGATTGGGCAGTGATGAAAAGCAAAGTATTTTTAAGCTGTGGATTTAGCTAGCATTTTAAAACAGTATACTCATTTCTGTTGTGCACCTCTGTACATCAGAGAGTACACTGACTGCGACCAGAGTCCATAGAGAAGCTGTTTGTGTTCATGCATGTAGAACTGGAAAAGATGCCTGTAAAAAAAAAGTCATTTTCCCTGAGCAGCAGGTAATCAGCATTCAGCAAACAGCCTTGTCTCGGCATGAAGCCTGATAGAAAGCAGAGTGTCATGGCAGAGAAATAAGATAATTGAAAAGAAAAACATTTCAGTACGTAGGACAACTTCTGACAGTCTCTCTCAACTAAATCTCAAAAACTTACTGCCAGACAGTGTCTGACAGTGTCTCTCTGTCAATGGAATAGGTTGGCCCTGACCCTCTTCAGAAATTGAGACACATCAAACAAAAGACAACAAGACTCATCCTCATTTCAGCTCACAGCTATTAATTTTACGGTGTGACTCCTCCAAATAACAGATGCATAGCCAGAGCTGTGCCCAGATTCCAAGTGATGGGAGACCAATTTCCACCACCTTGACTCCTCTAATTACACTGACAAGCCTTCTGAAATCTCTGCTGTGGTTCTTCATTTGAAACAAAAATGCAGATGATCCTCAATAGTGTCTGTTGAGCTGAGAGGAATGAGAGGATTAATTAGTTGCAGTTCATAAAACGATAAGATGAAAATCCATGAGTAACTGTGAAGCGTAATTGGCAATAATGATGCGATCACCACAGTTCAAGAGGACAGGATTGGTCCCAGATATTTTACATCTGGAACGAAATACATCGCTTGCACTAAGGCCATGGACCAGAGAGAAGTCCAGAGCATTAGCTGGCTCTTCCATTTTGCTGGCTTGGGCAGCTGTTTGCTTCTCCTCCAGGCTGCAATGCTGGCAGAGGAGCAGTTCTTCAGCAGAAGAGCACCTCCTTTACATCTCCAGGAGTCTAATGATCTCCATGTGTCCTACCAAAGGACTGCACCTTCAGCTCACTGAGGAGAGTTATGGCTAGCTCTGGTCTCAGGGTCTGTGAGCTGCCCTGTGGGGGAGGGCTCACGCAGCAGACAGTGCAGTTTTAAACCTTCCTCTGCCATCCTCACTTCCCCATCCTGGCCCCAGGTGTGGTGCAGGCTGCCAGCCTCTGGATGGTGGGGTAGCCACATGGCAGCCTCTGCTACCCTTCCAGGCACTCTCAGCTATCAAGCACCACCCAAGGACAAAGGGTTCATCTGGTTTGCCACCTTTTGAATGATACCAAAACATCTCTATGATTCCAGACCAAGAAAATGGAAGTTTTTCACTTCAAAATTGCTGTATTGAACAGTTTTGACATTTCTAGCAGTTTTTTCCCTTCACCCAAAAACCATTCAATGTTCTCAGCTATTACATGGTTCACTGAAAAATATATCTCATACATTATGAACTCTTTTTCTGGTGGGTAAAGTGCCCTTCTGTCTCATCACACCACTGCTTGCACTGCACTGACCACATGTCCAAAGTAGAACTCTTCTTGCTTACACAAAGGATTGCACTACACTTGTAGCATAGAAATCATAGATTTCCTGTCCGAAGAGCCTCTCATCTTGGCTTTTCTTTCCAGATGTCTTTTACTCATGATATGACGGGAGATTTGACATTGCACACAGAAACCTGACTGTTCACAGTTTATTACTGCTCTGTTTGGTGTAGTAGGAGTGCCAAGTGCCTACTGCAGAGCTTCCCAGAGTGCTCTGAGTGCTGGGGAGTGGGGAGGAGGGGAAGAAATATTGGGAAAAGAAAGAGAAAGCTAAGGGAAGACAGAAAACAGAGCAGAGAGAAAAGAGAGTGCACAGCAGAAAAGACCACAGTGTAAGGAAGGGAAAGTGCCATAGGAGGAGCAAGAAAGTGGCAGAAATATTTGTGAAGAGCTATTTCCATGTATTCTGTCTGAGGTGAGCCAGCTAGTTCACTTGCTTTCTACACCCTATGACAGACCCTCCTTCCACTGCAAGGACATCACTGCTCAGCACATGAAATGACTTAAACAGCAAGCACAGGTGCTCCCAGCATTTGTTACATCAACAGCCTGCAGCACACATTGCCTATCCGCAGTGGAGACAGAACAAAGTCAAGAGCAGCACAAACCTCTCAACACTGACTCCAGACAAGGTCTTCAGCCCTACTGTGGCACTGAGAAAAGAGTTGATGTCTCCCACTTGGTTTGAGACCCTTCACATGCACATAAGAAAGCGTTTTCCACCCCAAAACCTGCCATCATCTGTAAGACAAAGCCATAAATGAATGCAAGAGGTGAATATAAAAGGAGAGCAAGGGTGCTGTGATCATGGAGCACAGGCAGATACACACTGCCAGTTCCTGCTGTTCTGCCTGAGGATTATCCATCTTCAGTCCAGACCTGTCAGCTCTGTCTTGCTCTCCACAGCTCAGCCACCCGAGCCCTTCAACATTTGGAGCAAAGAGGGATTTCTTTTGCACACTTTCAGCAAAGGGTCTTTGCTAAGCACTGTGTTCGCTAAAGTCAAGTTACCTGTTAGCATGCGAGCCGTGCCCATGTACATCACCAACCCTCCCATCAAGTGGGAATGACTTTTGGTCCCTTCTGGTCAGAAGTGGGCAGTGCCTCTGGGATAACAGAGCTTAGATAGGCTGTGGAATAGCAGTGAGAAAGGAGTGAGAACATGCAAGAGCAACAACTCTGCAGACACCAAGGTCATTTGAGAAGGAGATGGAGGAGATGCTCCAGGAACCAGAGCTGATATTCCCCTGCAGCCTGTGGTGTGGACCATGGTGAGGCAGCTGTGCCCTTGCAATCCATGGGGGTCCAGTGGAGCAGATATCCACCTGCAGTCATGGAGAACCCCACACTAGAGCACATGGATGCCTGAAGGAGTCTGTGACCCCATCAGAAAACTGCACTGGAGCAAGCTTCTCAGAGAATCTGTAGACCCATGGAGAGAGCCCACACTGGAGCAGGTTTGCTGGCAGGACTTGTGACCCTTTGGGGGAAGACATGCTGGAGCAGGCTGTTCCTGAAGAACTGCACTCCATGGAAGGGACTCACACTGGAGCAGTTCATGAAGAACTGCAGCCTGTGGGAAGGACTCAAGCTGAAAAAGTTCATGAAAGACTGTCTCCAGAGTCTCCAGACTAGAACAGGGGAAGGGTGTGAGGATGAAGAAGTAGCAGAGACAATGTGTGATGCCCTGACTGCAGCACCCATTCTCAGTCTCCTCTGTACTGTCGGGAGGAGAAGGAAGAAAAATCAAGGTAAAGTTAAGCCTGGGAAGAAAGAAGAAGTGGTGGGAAGATGTTTCAAGATTTGGTTTTACTTCTCATTGTCCTAGTCTGATTTGATTGATAATAGATCATACTCATTTCCCCAAACTGAGTCTGTTTTGCCAGAGTCAGTAATTCGTGAGTGATCTCTCCCTGCCTCTATCTTGACCTACAAGCCTTTAATTTGTTCTGTTTTCTCTCCCCTATTCAGCTGAGAAGTTTTGGTGGGCACTGGTCATTCAGCCAGGGTCAATCCATCACAGATGTGTGTTCAGCTGAGATTTTAAACATCTGTAGGGAAATGGGGCATGCACCCCTCTGCACAATGCACAGTAGAATTTTTTGTCTTTTGATAAAGTGACACTGGTTTTTTGTAATGATATGCCAGTTAAAGCCCCCCAAAATATGCCTTTGTCAGTGAGTCCTCCGGAGATTTATTCACATACTCAGATTTGTGCACTGACGTCAATGAGACTTCTAGGAGGAAGGACCAGATGACCTCTCAACATAACTTCCACTCCTAGTTTTCACTGAGTCACTACCTGTAAAGGTCAGCATTGCCTAAAGGGCCTCAAGGCCTGATTGCACCTCATTTGAAGTCAGAGATAGCAGTCACAGTTACTGCAGTCCTGCAGAACTCAGGTCCTGTTCTTGCTGCACCACTGACTCAAGTGTCTTGGAAAGTCTTGGAGAAAAAATACACTGAAAGGACCATTATACCAGCTTGACCTCATTCTTTTAAAACTCAGTGTTACTTCTTTTGAGCAGATAGAACATAAAATATGCATAATCTAGAAAGGATAATAATGTTTTATGGAAAACTTCTCAATGGTTAGTGCAATCTCTTGAAAACAGAGTGAAAGCATATTACAAAATGCAGCCAGAACTTGTCTGACATAGTTCATGATGTGAACACAGTTAACAGAACACAGTTAAGTTGGCACGGTAAGAGTCATATAGCATTTATAGCACGGTCATGCATGTCAGCTGAAGATCTGGCCCTATCTATGGATATGCATATCCATGGATTTTGTAATCCTCAACTGTCTGTGGCCAGTACTCAAGAGTGAAACTAAATGCAGCCTCTGTTGCAAGTAATATGCCTAGGTCTTTTTGAGTCACATTTAGAAGAAACGGACATTGGAATCACTTGGTGCATTTTGCAGATGGCTGATTTATGGTTGTAATTAGACTTTGGTGTTGAGACAGGCTTTATAGTTGGGTTTTTTTCCTGTGAAAAGACATTTTGCACACATTTTCAAGGAGCTCTCAGTCAACTTCTTGAACACTATCAATATAGTTTCTAGAACAAGAAGGGAATTAATCTTGCGTAATTTGAGCTATCCCAAAACTTTTATGCTAAATCTAAGCCAGTCTAGGTTCTTTCTACTGTTAAAGGATAGAGACATGTGTCCTGAAAGTAATTGATATAATTTGAAGAACTATGCCTAAAATAGGTGTGATGGTTTGTTCTCAGGTTTTTGTAACTGACAATTTTGAGGATGTACTTAAGACAGCTAACATTTAGTGGAGCAAAATTAGGAAAAAGGAACTTCCTTTGAGGTATTTAAGCATATCAACTGTACATATATGTACATGAATATAGAAAGAGACTTAGTTATTATTATCTCAAAAGGACTTCAAGCTCACTGCCTCTGATAAGAAGTTTCAAACTAAGTGCTTGATGACATACCTCTGTCTCCTTAAGATCAACAGAATGACCAATGTGATACCAAAAAGACAGGTATGAGGAGTGCGTTAACCAGAGGCGTCAATACAAGATGGCAAAGAACCTCAGGAGTTTCACATACACAGTAAAAGAGGAGAATTTTAATGGAGCATGTACAGGGCAACTTTGTGAAGAATCACTACAACTTCACCAAAGGGCCAAGCCAAAGCACATCTTTGCACTTCTGTGGTCAAAGAAGAACAACAGCTGAACTGTGCAAGGAAACAAATGGGGGAACATTCCAAAGGCACACCATGCCTTCAAAGACATGCTCTTTACATGTCAACACCATTGCTGGGTATATTTGTATAACTGTATCTTAGTTACCTTTGAAATACTACACATGCAAGTTGCAGTGGACAGTTTTCCTAAAATAATCAGAAAAAGATTATCAAATATACATTGTTCTAGTGAAAATAGAGATGCAACAAAGCAAAATGAGTCAGTTACAGTAAGGGAGTTCAATTGCCTACACATGAATTAGTCAAATATAATACAAGAAAAGTTTAAGAAAAGTATAAAGCAATTTTTTTATGAGCTCTTCCACTGGGAGAGTTGGAGAACTTGTGAGCGAACATTACTTTATTCCCACTGGTTTGTATTTAAACTTCGCCAATGCCTTCCAAAAAACTTTCTTAATTCAATGCATAATAGATCAGGCAAATGTTATCTGAAGATGTAAGTAGCATTATAGAAACAAAGTGACATTTCCGTAATTTAAGTCTCAATAACCAACTAAAATTCTGTGAATATGGTGGGAAAAAAAATTATTTCTGTCTCAGATAAGTTATTTGCAATGAGGAGTTAATTTTACTCCAGAAACCATTGTTGAGAATAACTGATCTGCACATTTTCTCTTTTATTTCATTTCATTAACTCACAAAGGCCACAATTCAACTACACACATCATGGAGAACTGTTCACAAGTGAATATGACTTTCACACTATGAGGAGGGTCAATTAATCCATTTCATAGCATCACTGTGATTAATTCAATTATCACAGAATCACAGAATAGTTTGGGTTAGAATGGACCCAAAAGATCACCTAGTTTCAACCTCCCACCACAGCAGGGATACCATCCACTAGATCAGGTCACCTAGAGCCCAACCCTCCTGGCCTCGAGCACTTCCAGCATTGGGGCATCCACATCTTTCCTGGGCAACCGTTTTACTGTCTCATTGCCTTCTGAATAAAGAAATTCTTCCTAACATCTAATCCAAATCTCTCCTCTCTCAGTTTAAAAGCATTGTCCTATCACTGTCCAGCCACATAAAAAGTGGTGTAGAGATTTATGCTATGCGTGATGGACAGATGTCAGTTCTGGCTGTCCATTTTCTCCTGTGAAGGTGATACCACCTGAGATGGCAATTTCCTGTGCATCACTGCACAATGAGACATAGGAAGGACAACAGCCATGCTGGACTATGGCCAAGCTGTCTCATAATTTCACACTAGACTTAAGACCAGCACCTCTCATTAAAATGAAGAGGAGACATATTGCCTAATTTTAGGCTCAGCCTATAATAGATTATAGGCTTATAAAAGATTGCAGTAACAGCAAACTGAGCCTTTACAGAAGGAATACACATCAGCTTGTGTGGCTGGTTAAGGAACAATGTGAACAATGTGATGATGTGACAGAAAAATATGAGCAAGACTCGTATAAAAGCATTAAAAATGTAGTTGTTATGGAAACTATTACAAAAGGCACTAATTCATTACAGTTTGTAACAAGTAAAAACAAAATAAAAACAAATTACTGTTAATAAGATTATTTTAATGAACTATAATGCTCTCTCTGTAATGTCTTTATCATAGAAACAGAGAGAAAAACAGCTTCTGCTCTGTGAGTTCACTTTTCATAATTGGACACATCCATGGAAATTTCTAACATCTTTTCTCATCAAAGGGATCTCAAGTGTCCTGCTGTTGCTCTGCAGCATGAATGAAAGGCTATGTCTTCTTCCCACATCTTGAAAGCAAGCCAGATTTTTGGTTTAATTATCTGTATTTTCACTCATTGATCTCACTGATTAGAAGAATCCCTATGGTCCTTTTTATAATACAGGGATGCAAGAAAAATACAAAATACACAGAGCATCCTATATGCACCCAGTACCTGTTTTGTCCAGGAAGTCTGACATAACTTATACAGTTTGCCAAGTATGAATCATTACATAAAATCTAAACATTCATATAAATGTAGGGATGTAGCAATACAACAATATCCCAAGGTAAGGCAAGAAGTGAGTCACTCTTGCTCTGCCCCTTAGCCTAAGGAGGACTCGACCATAGCTTGTGAACAGTATGATTTAGCAGAGAGCTTTCAAAAACCTTTTAAGCTTCTCCTTTGCATGCAGGCAAATCTTCTATGCAAAAACCTTCTTAAAAGTATCTTGTGGAGAAGCAAATAAGGATAGTTACAAATGAAAACAAAAAATTCTTTGTGTCTGTAAATCAAGCACAAAATATTGTTCACATACCAAATGTAACAGTAGGTGACACTGCTCAAAAATTTACAGGCAAAAATCTCTCTTGAGGAATTACAATTGAGCTGGAACATGGGGAAAACATCATGGTTTATAAGAAAAGCTTCACAACAAAGAGCACAAGCTACAGATTATATTTTTACATTATTGGTAAATAGAAAAGAAGAAAATAAATCTTCTATACTTGCAGCATTAAGTCATCCTTGTGGTTAGATTGTCAGCTGTTGTGTGTCAGTTCACTCATGCAGACTGGAACAAACCCTGGCTGTTGGCACAAGCTGATTCAGCTGTTTCAAACTAGACATTTGTTGGAATATGTATTGAATAGGGGTGAATTCAGGCTGTTGTCACATTTAAGTAAATGATACTTTACAAGACTGAACTACTGGTGAGAATATCCTGGTGCGGTGGCACTCAGCCAGTTATCCAGGCTCAAAGAGGCAGAACCTTGCTGTCAGCCTACAGTGTTGCTTGTTTCGATGAAGTGGGAACTGTGTGCATGTTGAAATCTTTCACAGCTTCCTGTTAGTGTTACAGTAAGTTTCCTTAGTAAGAATGCACAATGTTTGGAAAAGATACTGACTTAAGGTAAGTAAAAGATTTTATCAAATCATACATTTTGAAAACTAATCGAAAAGCATGAACCACTTGATCACTGTGGTTTTTATTCAAAAGATATTACAACAGAAATATCTTATTTGAATCCTTCTATTTCTAACTTTTAAATGTCTAATTTTTGGAGTTTCACATGTTTTCAATAGAAAATTACTCATTTCCACATGCAAAAGTGTATATGCCATTGTATACACGCATTCTAAAATTCTTAAATTATCCATATATGTCTCCTAATTGTACCTGAAACATTCTCTAGAGTATTGTGGCATCCCATCCTTAAGGGGAAGGGAATACACAAGATTCATAGGTGCCCATGGTCGAAAATGAACGAAAAAGGCCAGAGAGTCCTCAAAAACTTAGAAAGTTTTTGTAAATTACAGACATGGAATGAAAATTGATCCCGTATCTTCTAGTATAATACATGGTGGTGGATTTTGAATAAGGGGTAGTGAGAAAGAGAAACAGAGAGAGAGAATAAAGATAGGGACGGAGGGATGGAGGGAGGGAGGATCACCATTCCCATCTCCATCATCAATCCAGCTGATGGAGTGTCCAGGGTCCCGGGGGGCACCACCCAGGCTTCACGGGTGTACCTTTTTATAGGAAAAGCTATGGTGCTATTGCTCATTTTCCTGCTTAAACTATGCAGACATAAAGCTTTCTCTTGCATGTTGCTATTTAGCTAGGAGCAGCCTGCAGATAAAAATTAACTCCCAGAACCTCCAAGCACTCCAGACATATTAGAAAAGGGTTGGAACAGAAATTGCTGTATTTTCCAGCTACAGATCCTCAGATTGTTCCCCTTTTATTTGCTGTCTTTTGCTTCCTAGACATTTGGGTTCCCTGTTTCTTGTGTCTGTACCCTAAAGCATCTAAGAATACAAGTTATTTTTCATTGCAGTGACGTTTTTTCCCTCAAAAAATAAATTTCATTTACTTTAAAATGCGAGGAAACAGGTATGTACCTTATACCCATGATGCTAGGCTGCCCTGAGGATTCAAGGCTGGTTTGTATCACCAGTATTGCTAGCAGCAATTGAAGATTCAATATAGGTAAAAATTAGGAATGTTAAAATATTAGAAGTCATTGTAGATCAGTTTCTTACCTTGTCACAGTCCAGCACAGAGCTATAACTGCAAGCTTCTGTTAGATGTCGTGTTTAACTACCAGTGTAAGAAATACATAGTGGTGTTGCTTTTTAATTATAAAATCTAGAAATACCGAGTTATCTAGATATGTCATCTAATGTGTCATTTGAGCAAGGTTTAATGGAAACAATGTAGATGATTTAGATCACTCAGTCCTCAGTATCTACCGCTCAGCACATATGTCACTATTTTAGCACCTGCCTACAATTTTAGGCTTGACAGCTACTTGTGTGTCAGTTAGCTGCAAATTCCACTAAATTACTAAATTATTACAAGCTTCAGACCTTCAGTCAGGCCTGAAGAACTGCAGTAGCTTCATTGTGACAGCCAAACTCTGCATATAAAAATTTCATCTACCAAAGAATTACATTGTCCAGAAATCTGCACAATTTTGAGAATATATTTTGAGAGTTCTGTAATATATTTTCATTACACTCTACTCTGACTTTACTGATATCTCTTAGGACTTGGATAAATGCTTGGTATATCAGTGTATTCACTATAGTAAAGAAGATTTGATAAATTTCTTGCATCTAAATAATAAACTCTTTTAAAAACACTCACTTTCAACTGATCATTATATACCTGTATGGAGACTCTAACATTATTGTTTAAGATTGGCAGCATATCACAGGACCAAGCAACGTAGAGAAGGGATAGGGTGTGGTCAAGTTCAAGTAAGATACTTTTGAGTTACATCACAGACATTTTGTAAAACCTTGTGTTCTTACAGGTCTTTTAAGAAGTGCAGAACAATTGTAGCCTGTAGGCACAGACCAGGCAAACCTGCACACTGTCAGAGTCAGTCCATCCCACACACCTGAGGCCAATACTAGGACTAGCAGGGAAGCAGAGCTTCAATGTATTCAGCAACTTTCATGTCTTGGCTTGAAGTATCTCTCCATACAACAGAGAACTTTGCTGGCGTGAGGATGTTTCTGGTAAAAAAAATTATGAATAGAGAATAATTCACTCGAATAATACAGAAAGTTTACCTTGGAAAGTTAAAAGTAAATTTTTGGCTTCTTAAGAAATATACTGCAAAGAGATGTTGAACAAGAAGTCTTAAGTGAATTGTGTAATCTAAACTGAGAGGACTGCATGCTGTCCTTCCTGTGAATCATATAGGGTCCATTATTTGTGTCTTCTGTAGAATCTTCTGCTTATTTTGACAGCCAAATTAATTCTTGTCTGTAAAACAGAAAGAATATTTGCAGGAAGTGCTTAACTATTCCAAATATATTTATGTGCTATGCTTATTGCAGCAGAGCCTTAAAGGATTCAAAATTCCCTGAGGCTGCAAAGGAGAATGGTGTTCTCAGAAAGTAAATAGACAAGGCTGTGGCAAAGCCAATAAAATGATGCATTCTTCTTTCCTTTCACTTCTAAAGGAATTGCTATGGGTGAGACTATTCTGCTGAGAATAGGAAGTTTTTCCTACAAATTATTTCTGACAGGGTAAGTGTAACTATTTTCAAATTCTGTAAGACTTGGTCCAAATGAATGCTTATGAGCAACAAATCCTCAAGGGACTATTACAACCTCTACCTTGTGAGGATTTTTTCTGCAAAACAATAAGCCAGGAAGACAATGCTTGCTAAAATTGAGGAAGAAGTAAAAAACTTAGAAATCAGAAATTTATGTCATGGATTTTACTCCTCCCTTCAAACAAGATAACACAATATAGTAAAAAAAAGTAAAAACAGTCAAACACCATCACAGTACTATTGTTCAGAAGAAAAACACACCTGATTCATATTGGTGTCTACTCCAAAACAATTCAACAGGCCACTTTCCAATCAGTTCTCTTAAGACCTTGGAACAGACCTTTGGCAGCATTTTTTAAACAATCTGGCATTATTTTGTGTACTTATTCTTGTGTATATACTTAGATCTCACTGTATCTGCTCAGCTTTGTCATGCTGACTTGTATAAGGTGAAGGTAATTATTCTTCAACTGTCTTGCTAAAACATGGTAACATACTTTTAATGTTCTGTAATTGCTACTGCCTCGAATATTTTGGTGGCTGTCTTTTTTCTTTTTTTGAGTCCTACAATAATGCATAGCTTGCAAAAAGTACACATAAAAGGGACTTCCCTCTCATGTATCAGGCACTAACACAGTCTGTCTGTAAATCTAAGTAGAAACAATGTTCTAGTGCAGCATAAGCATTTTGTTTAAAATGTTGATGTCAGCTATGTACCTTCAGAGCAATCCATTCTCCTTGCATCATGAACTGTCTTGGCTGACAGGTAGATGGGATCATTATACACATCCCAGTGGATTAAATACTTAAACTCCACTTCTCCAATCCCTCACATGGGTGAGGAAGATCTAAGTTCTCTCAGGAGAGGAATTCCAGTGCTAGATTTAGGGCCAAATTTCCTTGGGGTAGCCTACACCTCCAGAGCTTATCCAAAGCTGGTGTATGACCTTCCTTATATCCCTCAGCACGTTTTCTATACATCATGGGTCGCAAAAGCAAAGGTTTGTTCAGAGTCAGTATGCACAGGTACACATTCAACATACTCTGGGCAAAAGCCCTGAAAGCCCAAATAACAAGAGCCAGCCTGTATCCGGAGTGCCCAGCAACAACCCCTGTCTGCCAACCCCTGCAGCTTCTAAAGTTCCCTGAGAATATCACCAGTGTAACTTAGGCCATGTCCAAACAGCTATCACAGCTTTGTTTTCAGAAATGAAGGAGCACCCAGTGTAATTATGAAAGCTAGCAACAAAACATTCTCACTGATTCGAATCACAGATGACAGTAGGAGAACATAAACATAGCAGTGGTGTTCCCATCAGTTGATAATTTTACCTCTTTAATAGTGGGGTTTTCAATTTCCTTTTTGAAGGCCCTTTTTCATCAAAATATAGAAAGCAACACTAATTGGACACCAATTTTTATTTTGGTGTCCTCCTAGACTCCAGAGCAAGGTCTAATAAACAGTGTGCTGTAGAGGAAACTCTGCTTCTTCAAAAACTTCTAAGAAGTGCAATCTCTACAGTAATGTCTACACAACACCATAGATAGATAGATATGTATATATAATGTTCAGTTGGCATGGAGCATGATGGAAGCTCTTGTTCCTCGATCCAGTTCAAAATCACCTCAAATCATTCAGTGCATCCACCCCTCTTTCACCAAGATGATGTCTGTCCCTTACAGTGGCTCACAAGATGAGGACAGGTTCCTATAAATCCTCTATTCCTTCTGCTTACTGAATTTCTCTTAAGATTCAGGTAGCATGGACCCCAAATTCAGCCTCTGCGTCCTTCAAGACTGCAAAATCCAATAGACCAGTCTTTGGCAAGCTCATCTTCCTCTTTCTGTAAAAGCCTGCAAGAAGCCTCTACTGGAAAACTGCAGACTCTCTCTGTGCAAGCCTTGCTGAGCATTCAGGTCACCATCAGTACCACACCAAAGCCTGGAAACAGAAATATGCAAGAGGCAGAGGCAAACAGGCTAAGCACCAGGCAAAGCAAGAGCAATTCCTGGTTTTGATTACTACTACACTGATGGCCTTGACTTGGTAGTTTGACCTTGCTCTAGTACTCAGAAGTAAGGGAAGTGTTTGCCGTAATTTCCCATCTTGAAGAGTTTCACTGCGCGGGAATCATGAAATTAGCCAGCTAAACATTCCACGGACTGATAGTTTACTGATGTGTAAAGCTGAGGCATATTGCAATTGTATTTTGTAAAATATTCCAAAGCAATTATGGCAAAGTCTGAAAAGCAATGGATGAGAACAACCAATACTATTATTCCTGCACTGGGAAGAAAGGAATTAAAATGTTTTCATCAAGCTATAAGAATAGTCTGATGAATTTGAGATGACTGGAGGCTGACTCACACCCTTGATCTGTCATCCTTTTCCTCTGTAAACCTTTTCCAGATTTAAAAAATATAAAAATGTACTTTTGCCCCAGATGCCTGGCAACTTCATAGGACCTGCACACCTGGAAAGCCTGAGGTTTTTATATATGCAACAGTGATCACTGTAGATGAACTATTCAAATGAGAACACATTAAAATGAAGGCAAATCTTCTGAACGCTCTGAAGTATAATGGAAGAGCTTTTTGATCTGAACCACGCTCAAATAGGAATCTAAAAGCACTTGCTTCATGATCCACTATTCTAAATATTTCTGTTACTCAAAAATAAAAGTAAACTCATAAATGTGATCATCTGTATTAAAGAGAAACTCAGATTCATATCCTGCCTAGATGAAATGTATGTGTTCTTCCCTAGCAAGTCCTGACAGTAAGACATTTTCAAGATGTTCTCTGTCAGTCATATCCTACACTTGCCAAAAAGATAATTGACCCCACTTTATCAATAAGTATTATAAAGTTGATAGTGCAAGATTGGCATTAAGACTATTTGTGTCTTCATGCAAATTCTTGCTCTACACATGCACTTAGAAACTAAACCCTTTGAAATGCCTGCAGCAAATCACTATGTTGCTTTGCTTTACAAATAAAGCATCTGTTAAAATTGACAGAATCAGAAAAGGGCATTGAATGGCTGTTTTTCTTGGTTTTCTTCTTTTTCTTTAAGAGTAGGTTCACCCATTATAAAGAATTATTGAGATTTAACATCTTGTATTCTAAATTGCGAGTCTTCCGTGAAGAATAACCTTTATCCGGTTTGATTTCCATTATATTTCCCATTATGCTCATAGATCTTCCTACCTGCAGTTAGCCACAGCTTTCAAGACTGCCTGTACCAGCACATATATAATACTTCCAGTTTCAGAGCAGTGTGCCATCCTCCAATAATGTCAGTGCTAAAATTTCTATCAATTTAACCAAAAAAAAAAACCAAAAAGTAATGAGGATTAAAAAATCCCAAGTGCTATGTCCATGCATTGTAGGAATAAAATTTAAGACCAGTTAACCTCCAGGGTGTGTAAGTCTGTGTTGTTTGTCTGGAAATCATTGCTTTCCAAAAATTAACAAAATCAGTTTGTTCAATAAAAAACACGGGAAGATAGATGTGAATTATTCAACCTTTTGCTTTCCAGCCAAATGGATCTTTGGTGTTTTAAATCAAGTACTTCAGAGGTATCTCAGATTACAGACACAAAGAAACATAAGACGAATACCAGGAGTTTTGTTCAAGGTCATACTCATCAGAACAAAAACTGAACACAATCCCCCAGATCAAAACCCTCATGATTTAAATTGAATGTATTGTAGACAATTCAGAGATAGTATTTGGACAAATATTTGACAAGACATCTTGCAGTGCCTAGGGAGAACTAAGCTGTGTTTCTGAAATAGCTTAATCCCAGGGAACTCCTGGAGAAGAGGCTATTTTCTACATCTCTGTTTGCATTCATAATATTTATCTGTCTTATCTATATGCTCAGAGCATGTTTTCTCCAGAAACTGTCAAACCCATGCACCGGTGAAGGGATCACATGAGAGTAATTGTGCCCTCTGTATGTTTTGCAATTGATTTTTATGGCATTATGGCATAATAAAAGCAATATCATCAGTTATCCAGCCTTGCAAATTCACAACCACCAATAGCATTAACAGCACTACATGGTTCCCGTTACATTTTTTAAAGGTCTTGTAATTGTCATTCTAAAACACCACAGAAAAAAAATATCACAGACAGACCTTCTAATGTGGGAAGTAGATTAAGGATGCTATCTGTATTTTATTGTTCTTTTTAAATAAAAATATTCAATCGCTAATAAATAGAATAAAGGGGGCTTAAATTGAGTTCTATGGTGTGGTTACGTTAACATATTTTAGGAAAGTGATAGCCTCTTAGTGTGCAGGTCAAGACAGGTTAAAGCAAACTGCAGGAGCTTGGGAAATCTTTATGATTACAGAAGAACCTACAGAATTTTCTTGGAGCCTCAAAGCATAGGCAGCCACCAAGCAAGAGCTTCTATAATCACATTTCTGGGCTTAATCAGACTAGTAAGTGTTTAAGTCCCATTTTAACTGCCCAAGTAATTTTCTGGATTTATCTTTTCATGACTGATGTAATGTCCAAACACTCCAGCTGAAGCTGGATTGGACTGTGGAGGGCAGGTCAAACCTGATCAGGATTCCTAAAATACAGTGGATTGCTGTCAGAGGCAGAACGAAAAATGCCAGAGGAAGAACGGTCTCTAATTTGATGGGTACTGCAAGGTAGACTGTGTTGCAGCTGAAATCCATCAGGAAGAACTACAGTTGAACAAATAACAATTCCAAGTTGTCCTGGTTTCTACTGGTTTTGAGCTAATTTTCTTCTTAGTAGCTGGCACACTGGTTTGAATTTAGTTTGAGAATAACGCTGATAACACACTGATGTTTCAGTTGTTGCTAAGCAGTGCTTACTCTGAGCCGAGGACTTTTCAGTTTCCCAGAATAGTTAGCAGTATTTCAATACAGAAAGAAACATGGCAAAAGGAAGGAGGGCGGGAGGGAGGGAGGAGGGAAGGGTTGAAAAACAAATGAAGCATTTCGCCATCACTTGACTAGTGCTACTCACAATAGATAAATGCCATAAGAAGTGAATATTTGGAAAAAAAATCTCAGCCCTGCAGAAATCAAAAAGATAGTTACCTCAAATAGACACAAACAATAATTAACACCAGCAGTCCTTAAAGCAATACACCTGCTAAAGCCACACCCAGATATGTAAATCCTCTCACACACAGGTTTTAACACAATTTAAGGGCAACCACCTCAAGTGAAGCTGTTTTCTACCACAGTCAGAAATAAATAAATGTAGAAAAGGCTAATCCTTTTCTTTGTTTTTTCTCCTCTCACAAATGCTGTTGCTGTATTGTCTTAATTGGTATTAGAGAGATTATCTGGAACTGTACTTGGCAAATGGAAATTACCACAAACAGATGATGATGGAAGCTTAGCAAAATCCTCCAGTTACATTCACAGGCCTTTGTCTCAGATAACGGTAAATACATTTTCACTGATCATAATTTCTCACTTTCTCTGTACTTCCATTAAGTTTTTTGTTGCAAAGGTCAAGCTTCTGCATCCTGCTTGATCATCATGAACAGAAACAGGCTCTTGCTCCACCAACAGCAGCTCATAATGAAGGAGTAGCACAGTTTTACATGTTTGACTTGAGGGGAAAAAAGGAAATGTGAAAGAAAAGGCACATGGAGAAATTAACTCACCTTCACAAACAGCCAAAGCTCCCAGTTTGCATAGCACTTAAATCCACTGCATTTAACTCACTGGTGTATATCCACATTAGTGATCTAAACGTTTCTTTTTTCAGTGCAATAGACAGAGGAACTAAATTCCATTTGTCCATCTTCCCTACAGCTTCCTAGGAGCTGCTTATTCTCTCTATGGTCTGTCACTCTTTTTTACATAAACAGCAAGACTTCCCATGGAAACCCTCAGCTCTTGCACTTTCCTGGTCTCCAGTGCTGCAGCATGTGGCTGTCCTCAAGAGACTAACAAAGACAGTGACAGGTCATTCACCCGCTTTTTCCCTGAGGCAAGCTATCCACAAGGAAAGGCTGAGCTCGTTCCAGAGGTTGGTACTCTGTTTCCAGTGCTCTCTCCTATTAAAACCAGACTTTTATATTTGCTAAAGGAAAAGCACTCTATCCTAGAACATGTAGTTCTTCAGCTCATCCATAGGTACTGAAAAGCCACTTGAATTTCTGGTTTTCCAAAGGTGTCTGCTTACTTGTGAGAGGTAGACTTTCTTGGGTTTTATCCTTGTTGTCTTTGGAATGAATTTTGGAGAATGAAATCCCATGCTGAGGAAAGAATTTTATTCTAATTGCCCACTGCTAGCTGGACTCACATGGAGCATTTAAGCCACAAATTCCATGCTTCAAGGGTCATTCAGACATGAAAAAAATAGGCTGATATTCCCAGTATGTGCAGTGTCCCTCATCCAAAAATCATCCAACCCTACTCTTAATTTGTCTATGATAAGAGTGGCCCCCTCTTTTTTGAGAAGCTAAAAAAGCTCTCACTCAGACATGCCAAGATGATGTGTTTTTGCACCAATGACAATGTAGCTTTTGCTTGTCTCATCTACTTTATCCCTGTTCCAGTAATACTACAGTTTTCCCCTGCCACTGTAAATGAAAATCACTTCAAGGTTGTCGTACCTTATTTCATTCTTTCTGTTATAACAACTCTAGTCCCTAGAGGCCACTTTACTCATCTCCTCTCTGACATATTTCCAGCACCAGAGTTTTTGTAAAGATAGTGCAAGAATAACTGCTTTAGCCTTCTGTGTGTTATCAAAACAAGAAAATAAAAACAGATATAGGAAGTGTAAAGATCAAGCAAAAATGCCCCCATCTTTACTAATAAAAAAGAAAAAAATATAGCCTCCGTTAAACAACATTTTGAGAATCACCTGAGTGTCACTTCCAATTGTTCTTATTTGCATTTTGGGAAATTCATATTTTTCTGAGAATTGTAAATATTTTTTCCCATTCTTGTACAGTAAATTTTTACCTAAAAATTTACTTTTGTCTTCAAAGAGGAACTGGAATAGACAAGAACTGCATACTTATGTTTCAAAACCACTTAACACTCTAGCATGCTGTGCTGGCCAACAGCTACAGGTTTCACTGGATTTTTTAATTTTTTTTTTGTCTGGGCTGATGAACTACATAATGATATTTTTAAAAAATACTTCATTGGTGTATACCTGTTAAATGCTTCCCTCAATGGCAAGAGAAACTCGCCAACACACAAGAAATGCATTTAAATACAAATTTTAAAAAAGTAAATTTTAAAAATTATTTTAATTATTAAACTTTTGAGAGTGTGTTAATTACCATAAACCAGGTAACAGCTTAGGCCTGAGCATCTAAACTGAAGGTGTAAGTTTTAAGAAATAGGTATAAAAGTCACACTCTTAGTAAACTATCATCATTGTGAAAATATGTCATAAATCTCTCATTTTCTCATTTCAGACAGACCTCTATTGATTTCAGTTCTTTCATCTTCCCTGCATAACATTTTCCCTAAATATTCCATGTTTTGCTCTTTCCCTACACTGTATTTATTAGCTTAAAACCCTCAGTGGAAAATAGCCTAATAGGAAAAGTATGCAGCAGATGGAGCAGCAGGGTAGGAGGAGGTAAAACAAGTAAATGAAGATAGTCTAATAATTCAACATTTATTGTAATGTACCTTCTATAACTAGTAGTTATTATTTCATTTCAAATCAGATTAGTGACAAAGAGGGAACCAGAAGTAGAAAAAGTTCCAAATGTACTTTCAGTAATAATTACATTTTTATACCAAAGAAGCGTTCTATTTAGTTCTATGTGCAGCTTTTTTGAAGTTCTGCACCCTTTTTTATCACCTCTCTCCATTAAACGACATAAGGACAAACTACTACGCCCTGGATTAAAAAAAGTATCTCTGAAATCTTCCCTTTCTTAGAAAAGGTTTACTCCTGAGTTACTCTGACAAAAGAAATTAAGTCAACAGAAATTACGCACAGCAACTTTGATGATTGCACAGTGCATGGAAGTTTCCTGAAATAAGGAGCACATCGAGGCCTTTACCAACAAACATGGGATTTGGCAGAGGGGTTTTTTTTTGCCATGGCCATGTTTGTGAAGACATTTGAAATCTTAATACTAGCTGCTGTAAAAATGTGTTAGACCACAATCAGTTGCTCACATCTCTGAATGAATATTTCCGTATACAGATTTCTACTCTCCGATTTCATTCCCTTCCATTGCCATTTCAGCACACAATCATAAAGTGAGCTGACTCATCCATGCATGCATGGATGCACTGAGGTCCTGCCACTGTTCAGCCTCTTGGCAAATTCTCTTGAAAATTAATTTTTTCACTCTGGTTATGGAAAGCCATATTTTTGGAGCACAGGGCTGAAATCGTGCTCATCTCTAACATTGTGTCACTCCACCTTCATAAATAACAGTTGCTGGAAGAACTAATTAGGAGTTGACTTCTAATTAGCTTTTTATCTCCTGTGCAGAAGCTTATTCATGAATGTACAAGGGCAAGAAAAAAAGCAAGGATAAAATTCAAAAGTTCTCATATTACAAATCAATAAATCAACTTGAATTACTCTTTTTTCTTAGTACATTGAGCACTGGATAATATGCTTCTGTTTATCCTGCCAGCCACATTGAAAGCATCCACATGAATCAAACACATGATGTTGAGAAAAGCTGTACAAGGGGAATGACAATCTATGTACTTCTGAATGAAGTGTGACAGGAGAAATCCACTATCCCCAGTGTGGCAGAACTGGGGATAGTGTTTACATCACACCACAGAAAGGGAGAATAGCATGCAAAAGAAGACAATTCTTAAGTAGATCTGTTGAATTTGATAAATAAGAACAGAAAAAAATGGAGGGGGGGGGAGAAGATAAATCTCTTGTGTACTTTGTTATGACCAGAATAATTAATTCTACATTTCCGCTCCCAAAACCAAGGTGAAAATCTTCTCACAAACTTCTCTATACTAAGAAGTTATCCCAGATCCCAGACACTTCATAAGACACCTCTCATAGAGGTCACAGGAGGTCACAGAATGTGATTGCTATCTGATACAGTCTATTTGACTTCACAAAATTGAAGCAATCATCCAGGGTTGACTTAAACCCTAAGGTCCACCACAACTCTTAAAAAGTCACTCAGAGGGTTAGTTGAGGAAGGAGGAAATGATGCTTTGATTTTGCTGTTTGTGTAGCCCTGATTTCCAACTACACCAACCCCACACCATCACAAAAAAAAGCATAAATAAGTCACCTTTTCTCCTCCATCTCTGCTCTCTGGTACAGATGAACTTTTGATAGACTTATGGAAGCATTTTAGTGCTTTCAAATTAGAATTAGCTCATAATGAATCCAAACTGTTTCTTCAGAAGTGCTATGTCCATAATGCTCCCAGTTGCCAGTGATAAACTGACAATGGAAAATGAATGGGAAATATCTCCTTGCTATTGTTTCAATTTCTTCCTTGAAAAATTCATGTGAACTGGGACAGTCTTGTAGCTGCTGTTTTTCTAAGTTGGCAGGGGTAAGATTTATGTATTTACAAACAATTTGGAAGTATCTCACCTTAGAAACCATGATAGAACTTTTCCAGCAGCTGGGAAAAGCTGCATGTTTCTCAGATTAGGACCCTGAGTCTGGATCAAAGGAAGAGTTTAAAGTTATGGTTTATGTACAACCTTCAGGAAATCTTACTGTTCCAAAATAACCTACTTGTCAAGCTTGAAGGAAAGGAGAAAGCTTTCCTTGGAGTATGAGTCAGCAAAAAAAAACATTTGGAGAGGTTATTTCTTCAGTGCACAGAGAGAAAGTAAATGGAAGTCAAGACTTGCAGAGCTACATGGCGAGACCAGACGTGACTCTTTGACTCACACCAAATGAATCCTAAAATAATTTTAATACCACAGCTCTGTTCTAAAAGTTTGCAAAGTTGTTGGGTTTTGCCAAACAACAAAGGACAAAAGTGAAACTATTTTCCAGGAATTTTTTATGGCTCCTGATTCTTGCTAGTGTTTGGAATGAATCCTTGGAGAAAAGTAACCAAACAGAAAAGAGAAGGAAACAAACATTAACCAAAAAAAGAGAACACCCAACAATGTGCAGAGGGAGGTCTTCAAGAGAAAGGGATTCCTCATTCCTGAAGGCAATGGTATGATAACTCATTGCTCCCAAAATCATTCCTATGAAAGAGAATTGCCTTCTCTTCAGAGACTTGACATGATCTTCCAGCTTGACTATGATGCCAACCAAGATGTTTCGCTTCTCTTTGGAAACAAGATAAAACAAATTCTAACTAAGAATCACCGGTCCATGCCTTCCCCCAGACTCGACAGGTGATAATAAGAAGATCTCTTCAGTCCTGAGCAGTTCAAATGCAAAAGGATGAGAAGAAAACACCTTCAGTTCTCCTGCTCTACCCAGAAGACTGGACAGTGTAACATCTGTTCCCCTCCTCCGCAACACTACCCTCCCCCAGAACCTTGGACTAAGGAGTAGCAAAGTACAAGACCCACAGGATCAACACAAAACATCTGTTTTACCAGAGAATGCCCTTGCTCAGAAGCAACTTTTGCAGGCTGAAGATATAGGGAAGAATCTTGGTCTCAGTGCTGTGAGTATCACACTGACATCAGCAAGTCCAGAACTTCCACCTCCCATTCAGCTGATGGAAAATAATGCCAAGTTATTATTTTTCTTCCTATAACAGTCAGGATCACAACATGTAGCTGCTTAGCAAATCTCAAGCAACTGCCTAGGGGTTCTGTGTCTGGCAAAAGGCTGGCTTTTCAAAGAAAAATAGCATATTTCAGTCATGAAATGTCTTGGTTATCAACAAGAATTTGCTATTGGGTTTTGGAGAATGCCAAAAAGTATATGTGCCAGGCATGAATCCTGATTGCTACCAGCAAGAACTATTCCTGACAGCCTTAATACTTATTTACTGAGTCCATACCTTCAAATTTGATAGGCAAAAGGCAAAACCTCGCTCTTCAACTTTAGTCAACATAGAAAATGTCAGCAACATTCAACTATGAGCAATCATATGAAACCCACTGCCAGACTTGGTTTCGTTGTTACACATTTCCAAGAGATGCCACACACAGAGCACACATCAAGACATCTTGATGACCTCCCCTGGTTCTTTCTGACATTCCTCTGTAAACAGCAAAACCTTTCAGTTTGGGAAGATGTATATTAAAGGCTGGCCAAACACTTGTGTGCTATTTGTCCCTGCATGTAACCCATCAGATTTACAAGTCTGGTCGCATGATACCCTCTTTTGAGCTTCGATTCATTTTAGCACAGAAGCCTTTAGTACAACTGTTTACATAGCTGGTCAGAACACTATCTTTTGCTGTAAAAACAAAACTTCTTTCTATTAGAGATAAGTGTTTCTTGTTTAATTGTAAAGGAAGCTATCACTTCTGTCAGCTCTGACAGCAATTCTTCTTATGCAAGCCAGAACTACCTCTTAGCTGGAGAAACATTTCAAGCAAAGAGACAAAAGCTCTTAGCATGAAATTCACTCACTCCATCCCCTGCTCCCCCAGTCTCTTACATCGCTTCTTAGGATTTCACATGTTTATAGCACCTTGGCTTCTCTGGAGGGGAAGATGTGCTCCAGTGTTGGGCTGCAGCTGAGAGCATGTGTCTCGGAATATATCCCCAGATCAATAACTTGGTAGCTGAGATAGAGTGCAAAAGAACCAAAGTTTGTTTTCCATGGCTCAGTCCTTTCAAGAAGGGTTGAATGTTGCAAATTCTCAGGTCTCACTTGCTGTTCGTCTGTGTCTGATTAGAGGCAGATCATCTGCCCCTCAGCACAACTGCCAGGGCAGCAAGGCTGTCTCTGTTTTATTAGTGTCCCAGAGGAGGGGTGATCCAACACATCACATGTTTTGTTCAAAAAGCTGACACAAAGAGCCTAAGCTGGTCAGCCAAAACTAGCTCCCAGCTTGCATGCAGCACATCATCAGCCTGCAACTGGCTCCTCCTTCTCTGAGGCTCTGCCGTGCTTATTCTGGCACACGAGGCATTCACACATGAAACTAGGGATAGGAAGAGGTGGGTGAAGGACCACAGAGCAAGAAGCCATCAATGTGGATCTCACCCACAGAGGGATGAAACATGACCAGCTCTAGTTTGCTCTTCCTGCTAGACACTTTTGTGGACCATTTTTAGAAGTGTCACATGAGGGACAGCCTCCTTATGGCAGTGTTGTTGTTCTGCTGTTCTGAGAAATACGCTACTGTTAGAAAGCTTTTCCTAATGTCTTTCTGACCTATCCAGGATGGCTACTCAAAATAAATTATCCCCTCCCTCTTTGCAAGAGCTTGAATAATAGATAAAATGCTACTACATCCTCCTCCAACCTCTGAGCTAAACAACTCTTTTTTCAGTATTTTTTATGCCTTCATTTTAGGTAGTATTTTCTTTAGGCCCTTTGTTTTTCTGCACTCTGGACTTCATCCTTCAGTCTGTTTCCTCAAATTCATGGCCATGACCTCTACAACGCGCAGGCACAGATCTGTGTTTCTCCCTCTCTGCTCATCCAACTGGCCCCCTCACGTGGCTAGAGCAGCACAGAGGGTCCTGATCTCTACAAGGAGCTTTCTGGGGCACAAACTTCTGTTATCAGCTCTAGTCTCACCACGAGGTACAGCATATAGCTTCTATCAGTCTTTAGTATTTCTCTAACCCACATGTAATTTCAGTGGGGCAGCTTGAAGAGTCCCATCTATTGTTAAATTTATTGCACCTCTATCCCCCAAAAGAATGATCTGAGATTTCAAGCGAGAGCTGTGCACAAACTGCTCTACAAATAATGGGACAAGATTCACCTTGAGCCATTTTGATAAAAAATCTTGATAAAACGGTGAAGTTGTCAGTTCATGTGCTAGATTTCAGGTCATTACATCTGAACCACTTTCCTAGTGAGATCTTCTTTCAAGAGAAATTTCCATTATATATAAGCTTGCTCACAAATGTGCTTGCCATAGCTGTGAATTTTCCCACTTCAAGGTCTCTCTGCTTTCCAGGATTTCCTCCAAAACAAAGAGGTAGTCCTTATCCACAGACTTCTTTGTGTTCTTCCTGGGAAAAAGAAAATTATGAAAAGGTATCATGGGACATGAAATGAACTTTCATAGATCTCACACCATCCAGGCACACAGAATCACACAGGTAGTAAAAAGAACTTTGGTCGATAATAGAAAATCTTTTGGAACATTTTTTAATGTTGCACGTGGGAAAAAGGGCATTTCTTTAGCAATTATCTCCTGATCTGAACCACTAACAAAAGTAAAGTGCAGGACATACTGCACCTTCTTGCTGTCACACATTTTAAAAATATAACCAGGAATACACAAAGCTTTTGAAGATGCCAGGGAGAAGGAGCTGCTGACTCTAGAGATGCCAAGCTTTCGTCTTGAAATTAGTCACCTTCAGTCAACTTCCCTTTGTATTTTAGTGTTTACACAACATCAGTCTCTTTAGGTACTATAAAATCCTTGTCGCACTGGTGTTGCTCCTGAACTGAGCACAAATTTGGAAAAAGTTCTACTTGTTTTTTTATTCTGTTTATAAAAACCAGAATCTCTCTGAAGTCACTGGTGCTAGTCAACTGTGTGTTAGTACCTCATGCACTGATCAAATTGCAATCCCGTCCGAACAGTAATGAATAAACACTGCACAGAGCTCAAAGAACAGGCTGAACAGGTGCCTACAGCCCGATCAAGCAAGCCCTTCTTCTCTGAATAGCAAGGAGTTGTTTTCTGGGTTTTTTTTGTTGTTTTTTGGAGTCATTGTTGATCAGGAAAGATTCTTCCCCATCTGTAGCTGAGTCACAGCTGCTCTCACACCAAGTCCATCAGCCCCATATACACCGAAGACTTCAGACATTCAATTTCTTCCCTCAAGCTTGATACTTAAATTTTCAAAGTTTGCTGTTGTCTCATTTACTTTGTCCAGCTTCTTCAAAGGACAGGTACAATCCTCTCATGTAACTGCATCATTTCAGCATTTTTCATTGTCCTCTACTGTATCTCTTAGCTGTCCTTACTCTACTTTCTTACCCATCTGAAATATTTTGCATTTTTTTCCCCATTGGCACCTTTTTGTACTGTAATGCCAAGTGTGAAGATTATACATCTCTTTGACCTTTTTCATCATATTCATTTGTAAACACTTTCATTGGCTGTAGTATTTTGACATTATAGAACTTGCATCAAGTCACAGGAGAAAACTATAAAAAACTCCTTCCATGACCTTCCTCCAGGGCAGTGGTAACAGAGCTCCTGGATCTGCATGGCGTCAGGCTTAGTCATTTGCTGCCTGAAGACTCCTCACTGTAAGGAATCGCATTCTCTGTGACTTAAGGGAACATTTCTTATGCCTCATATGATATTTTTGTAAGCTCTGAGTTCTCACAGGATGCTTGGAAAGCTGCTTTAAGGTTTTCGTCATAAGCAAGAGTTTCTGGAGCTCTAACAGGCTTTTGAGACTTCAGTGATTCTAGATATGGTGCCATAGAGAAACGTACAGGGCACTAAAGGAAGGTGACACAGATCTACATTAAACCAATTTCAGCAAAATTAATGTCACATGGATTTTATCTCTTTCCAGGTATTTTCATACCATGCTCTCAGGCACATGGTATGATTCTTGAGGCTGTCCTGTATAAGGCCAGGACTAGGACTTTGGTGATCCTTGTGGGTCCCTTCCAACTCAGAATATTCTGCAATTCTGTGAGATCTATTCCTTGAAGAATTACTTCCACAGTTTTGGGGGAAGAAGAGGATGGTGAAGCAAAAAGAGAATAGTTTAACTCTGAGTTTTGTCTCCTCAACAGATGTCTTTAGCCACTTCAGCTAATTCTCATTTATACAGTGGTTTCCTTCCATATTCTGCCTTGCAGGTTGGTTTCTCTCCCAGCATGAATAATTTGCTATTCCCTAACTTAAAGGAAAAATCCTTCAGGATTTTTAAGGATGCCTTGAGGTATCCTTAAGCTGGCTGAGGACATGTGCACCCTACATGTGGCAGTCAAAGGCTTTGAAACCCTCTGATAGTGGTTACACACTTTGAACTGAATCCCTGTCTGTAATCTTAGAGATCTGGAAAAGCCTGCCCAAATGTGCAAGTGGTTGTGCACAGTTGCCACATTTCCCTCTGTCACACAACAAATCTTGCTTCTCTTTGTAGCAGAAGGTTAGTACACATCAATCTGAAGAGTGACATTATCCTCTCACCATATGACAGCTTGAAGGAAAAGCCAAAGGAGACACAATTGCCAGCACTCAGACTTTGCTGTGAGCCAACACAAACTCTCTTACTATCAAATCTGATTACTTTTTAGTCCACTTATGTTTATGAAATAGAAGTGCACTCCACTAGTTTTAAAACGTGGGAAGTGAAATACATGCAGGTTCTACAGCCTTATGATGTCTTAATCATTTACTTCCACGTGGTTTATGTGCTTTACAAACTTCGAGGCTTTGGGACAGCAGCTGCCTAAAGGATACCTCTGGTGAAATTGGAATTCAGATCCCACTCTAGAATTTTATCCATACACTCGACTTGACCATTTTCTCTATGACAGCTGCTTTTATCAAGTCTAGTTCCTCATCTAAGTAATCAAAACTATCCCTAATTTCTCTCTCTTCTAATAAACCTCGACTTTCCTCTTCTTATCTTTACCTCCCATGGACAACTCTGTTTCCACTAGACTAGGTTTTGCCTGCATCCTTGTGCAATTTCCTAGAGATTCGGGCTGCATTCTTTATACATCTGTTCTACACCTTTGCCTATTACCATACTCTTCCTACTAGGTAAGAATCTTGTCAGCACAAGTGCTGCATTGTGCTCTATCTACTGCATGTTCTGGCTCTAAAACGAAAGGGTACTGCGAAAAAAAATCAGCTTATTAGTAACAGAATAATTTATTCTAATTAGGATCCAGTGTATTCTCCTTTTATGTCTTTCCAGAACCTTGGCAACCGGCTAGTACGTCCACAGAAGAATTCAACAAAAATAACAATTCCAGGCAAAGTAACAATATGTACCTGAAACATCGTGTTCCCTCCCAGAAAGTAACACTTTCAAAGAAACTGAGTTTCTTAGGAAACTGTACAACCTTATTGTCACTTTTGACTGGAACAATTAGTAGTCATGAGATTTGAATCAATTTGCACTGCTGATTAAAGTGAAGCAATACTTTGATGGAACTCAAAGAGGGAATACCAGGAACCCTGAAAGTCACTACCTTCTCTGGTTGTTCATCCACCCCTTTTCCTTTTGAAGTTCTGCCCCAAATCTTCCTGCCTCAGATTTCTGTCTGGGCCACAATACAAATACTTCTCCTTCAGTAATTTTTAAGTTTGTTTTGCCAGTTTCATTTTGTTTTTGTAGAAGACAGTTGACATGAGGAATGATTTTAGAGATTTTTTGATTATCCATCACAGCCTTCTGACCTCCAGCCCAATATTCTTTAAAGCAGCATAAAGGATAATACAGATTTAATCTCACCCAAAAAACTGAGAAAAACTCTCTGTTACAGGACACAAGTCAAACATATACAAGTGGATTAGCTTCTGAAAAGCTCTATCAGCATTTTCCTTGGGTTTTGCCAAAGATGGCCACCAGAGCCTATCTGCCCCTACTGGTCTTTCCGGATATTTCTGCAGGAATCTGACAGAGAGTGAGGCCAAGGCTTTTACACTTATCTCCTTTTCCCATCCAGGTTGAGGAATAAATTTAGTCCAGGATTAAGTATTTATTTGGATTGGTTTCTCCCTCGGACTGTTTTTAGCTGCCTAGTGACTGTCCTGCTTTCAGCTGGGATAGAGTTTGTTTTGTCTTCTTGGCTGGTCCAGTGCTGTGTTTTGGATTTAGAATGAGACTATGGACTTGGGGATTTTCATCCTTGCTTCTAAAGAAATATGGCAAACTTCAATTAACTTGATAGACACAGGCACCCTATTAATCAGTGGAGTCCAATGTCAAACCACAGTAGTGTGTCAAACAGTTGATTTTGCACTATTAATGTGCGAAAGCAGCACTTTTAAATGAAGACATCGGCTTTTTTTCCTCCTCAGTCAGGAGCCAGTGTCTACTGAGGTGCTGTCAGTGCTGTTATTTCTCATTTCTGTTTCTTTGGAAATGCTACATTGGTCAATGCATCCATCATACAGCTACAATATAAGTAACACCATACCTGACTGTATAATGTATAAGCGGCCACACCTGACTAAACACCTCTGACAAGAATAATCACCTATTTAACAAACTTAACAGTCTACACCAGCATATAGGAGTTCTACTAAGATATTTGATGAAGCAGGACCAACTATACTTGAAGCAGACAATTTTATTTGGTAAACTGCACTAAATAAGGATGTGGAAAGCATGGTCCCCTTTTCATTTACCACCAAACAGTGTAGGAAAATAGGCTCTTTTAGCAAGCAGGAGTTTCTGGACTGCTGTCTCATCTGCAGATGTATTGATCTCGCAGCTCACTCTGGGATTGTTTCATGTGATCAACAGAAGAGCAGCTTCTTGACCTCTTGTTTCCACACTCTACTTCTGGAGCTGCCTGGCGCTGCAGGGCTTCCACAGGGCTGGCACCTCCCCTCACTCACACTGAGGTACGGGGCACTGACAGCTCAAGCAGAGCATAAACTCACACAAAGGCTGTTACTTTTAAACCCATACACTTAAAACTACAGGTTTCCATTGCAAAGATTCCATTTGGGGTGGGGAGGGGGGGTGGACTGGGGGGAAGGAAAAGAAAAGGAAAAAATGCAAGGAAGCTGCTCTTTCACAATTGAGCTGTTCCTCGTTTCCACCAATACCCAGCAGCCAAAGTGAGGAAGGAGATGGCAGCACAGTGAAGGTTTCCACTACATACCTGCCTTTCCACTGTCATCCCAGTGCATACAATCTTGTCTTGTGGAACGAAGGCATACCACCACGCAAAGACCTTCAATGAAAGGGGCTTAAACATCCCATTTTTAATTGCAATTTCTCAATGCTAAGAAAAGTATTTTCATTGCAACCTTCATCAATGTCAAGTTCCAGGCACTCAGAAATTATATTGTAAAATGCTAAAAGTACCTAGCAAGTCTTCAGAAAAATTCTAACCTGTAGCCAGTTTCATAACATACTGAACGAAGTTATAGTATTGCTTTGGACAGAAGAAAACTTTTCTGAGTATGTTCAACACGCACTCATGTTTTCTGAACTCTGGCTTGCAGAGAAAAAAATCTTAGCTAGTAGGAAAAAATGTGGTGACAAGCAACAATAAATTATTCCCTTGTAATCTTTTATAGTTCTGTTATTGAAAAAGTTCTAGATCTTACTCTAAAAAATACATAAATTTCTAAGTTGCACTTCAATAAGTTAAAGAAAGATTCTGCTCTAATTTGCATCTACAGCAGAATAATCAAATTTAATAGTGCTTTTAATGCAGCTGAGGATACAATTAATCCAGAATGCTAAGGGCTCAAGTGGCCTACAGATGAAGAGAACAGATTTGAAAAGCAGCCAGAAACAGAACATGAACATCTAAGGCAGTGACATCTCCCCTCTGTGGTCTGGAGAATGAAAACTGTGATCCTTGAGGACAGATGTTAAAATGAAAAATAGTATTAGCTGTGATTCCTGAACCTTGTCCCCTTAACTTGACTGATGTGTTCAATCAGTTCTGTCACAGCAGGAAAACTTCTGGGGTTAGTCTTCCCTTAGAGGCCCCACACTGCTGCTTCTAAGCAGAGCCAGAAGTGCTCTGACCTGCCACTGCCCTTCCCTCTCTCCAGCAGCTCCCTTCAGTTGCCCGTGGCACTACAATAGGGAGGGATTTTTATGGGGTTTGTTTTTTTGTTTGTTTTTAAACTTGTTTTATGGCTGCAGAACTTTTGGTACAACCAAATCACATTTTCAAGTATTTCCCTGACTCAAGTGAGAGGCAGCACTGTGTACTACAAAAAGCTGGTATTTTCAAAGCATCTCCTGCATCCAAGAGCTCAGGCTTTAGCTACAACTAACGCGCTACGCCACCAACACAACCCTGGCACCAGCAACTACAAGAAGTGGAGCCCATGTCCCAAGCACATTTGTGTCTCTCCCTCTGGCATTCCCCCAACAACAGCATCTGCAGTGAGTGGCGGGGGGGAAAGCTGGGTATGTCGCTGATGGTGTCTTCACATGGATAGGAAGAAATATTTTGCCTGTGAAATTCAAGAAATATTTATTTTCTTGGTCAGAAGTTTTCTCTGCAAACTGCTCAACATACAGAAAACACTCTTTCATCCTTGGGCTTCAAAACACCTGGGGATCAGCTGTTTAAAGATGACCACTAAGTTATTTCTATCAGTAAGTAAAAATCTATAGTTACATCCTTTTCCCTTTTTTTTTAGCAGAATTTTCATCACCCTGGAGGAAACAGGGTGAGGAACTACCAACAATTTCCAGGAGGAGAACACTACATCTATTCTAACTTACACAAAAAGGAAAACCCAAAGGAATAACACTTGCAAGCATCGGCTGGATCGATTTATTCACTGCTACAGTCTATAAGCAACAGTTTTTAAAGTGTGTTAATTTTTCACTTCTTCAGCTACCACTGAAGCAATTAACAGAACTCATTAGCCAAATGACATTTTACAAATTAATGATTTACTCCTGTAAACTGATAGAAATGCACAGTAAATAAATCTTGAGTTAAATAGGATCAGGAAATCACTCAGTCCTAGAATGTGTTTAATCAGTATTCATGGCTTTAAAAACAGAAGTGTTGAGAAAATTATTATCTTCTGTTCCAGTCTAGCTTTTGCTCTATAGAAATAATTTTTTTTACATGAAATTAATCAAGGGTAATTTTGAAAAGACAGCAAACATTAAGATTTCAAGGGACAGAAATAATGGCAATGTGCATATGAAGAAAGGCTGAAGTTCCCCCAGTGTATTTCTATTATGGCAGACATCTTCATATTTTAGTACACTCCGAAATAA
Source organism: Pseudotriccus pelzelni (assembly GCA_035584735.1). Taxonomy (NCBI): domain Eukaryota; kingdom Metazoa; phylum Chordata; class Aves; order Passeriformes; family Tyrannidae; genus Pseudotriccus; species Pseudotriccus pelzelni. Next base: position 107,191,154 of record JAWMRA010000078.1, read on the forward strand.
TCCCTTATCTCACTGGAATAAGAGTGTAATAAGTGGAAAAACATCCAGGAGTCTCTCCTGCATCCATTGCAATTCAGAGCCCTGACTTTTGATACACCTGGGTTAGGCAACACTTTGGTGTAGATAGCTCTGTTTCACAGTAGATACTGAATTAGAAGATCATCTTTAAAATTAAAAACTCTGTCCCCATTAATCTGACAGTGGCTGTCATTGTACCACGTGATGCCATTCTCCTTCAGGCAGTCTCACTGCAGGTGATTGCTTTTCAGTAAGGCAGCTCTACTTACACTTTACAGCTGAGAAATAATAAAAATGTTGATTTTCATGGTTTAGTCAGTGCAGCGAAAACCTAACTTTAGATCATTAAGGAAGTTTTGGTATATTACTGAACTTCTTTACATTACCTAGTTATTGTACCCTCAGGTTGAAAAAATAAAGACCATGGATTTTTTTAACCTTTCATTAAACTTTTTATATACTATCCTCCTCCCCAACACACAGGCATTTTCCACTCACGCTAGCACTTTGACAGATTTTTTCTCACTACTTAAATTATACTACCTTTTTATCTTAGTAAACACACTATACATATATGTCTCAGTGTTACACAAGGAAAGACATTTGTTAACAGCTCAAAATTCCATCCACACAGTGGGACCCACACAGGCCATGGGTATCAAGTATTATTTCTGCTGAACAGAAACTATGTCAGTGAATCCAAACATGAAATTCTTCAATTTTTATACTGACAGCTTATGCATTTCTTCTGGGACAGCACACAGTGTGAGTGCCTGCCAAAGGACAGTTACTTTGAACCTCTCTATTCTGTTACTGAGCTTGGCAAAACCCTATCCCAAAAATGAAACCAAAGGGTGGTTGAGTTTATGTTTCAAGAAACAGTATCACTTCCTAATAAGAACTTCTCCCAAACATCAAGAAATTGTACTTACAGACAGTTTAGGGGCCGTCCCTGTCCGGAAGAAAGATATGTAACTCCAGGAGGAATCCAAAGTTATTTAGTAAAGAAATCCAGGACTACAGTTTCTAAAAGGGTATTAACCAAGGAACAAATAACAATCATTAGGGAAAAGCCGATGTTTAGAGGCACAGGTCATTAGAGCATTTGCATCTGAATAGCAACTAGTTAACAGTCAAAACTGAAAGTGAATTGGTGCTCATTTGCTTCGTTAGCTTCAAGTATTGAATCCTAAGAGTCAGTAATAATTATACACGACCGATGACATGAAGGATAATAAAGAATACTATTTGGCTTTCTGTGTATGGACTCAGTGGTAGAGAAATAAGTCTCCAACACATCTATTGATAAGTTTCCAAATACAGAACTGAGTTCTCCCTACATTATTTTCCCTGCTTCTGTTTTTTACCTTAATCTTTGAATGATAACAGAAATGATGTTACGAGTTGCTAAATGTACCTCCAGTCGAGTATCAGGTTCTTGATGGAGATAAAAATAAATTTATTTTCCCTTCCTATAATGGTCTATATCAAAGCCATTGTATTTTACAGTTATTGCCACTTATCCATAACCTTCTCAGTACATGTCTGTGGTGCTTTTCCCAGAAACTACCAACGTTTTGGGGCATCAGAGACAGTCTTTCTGATTTAACTTTTGATTTTTGTTACAAGATACTCCCTATCTCATTTATGACTGTAAAAAAAAGGAGACAAAAAAGTTAAATTATTTTGAGAGGAATTTTTGAAAGTCTCTCTGGGTAAAGTAAAGAAATTCCCTTTTATTTAGGAAAAATTTTTTGTCATAAGAATGCAATGGAGAAACTAGTTCAACTTTTTTTAAGTAGAAAGGTAAAGTTTTATTATTTTGAAATCAGAAAGATCATTTTACTTTTTTCCCCTCATCTTTCATTCTAAATTTTTCCTGACCTATGTGACTAGTCCCACTTGTTTCACTGTAGAAAGAGCCTTTACAGTACAAGTGAATCATTTCAGAAACTTGTCAGCTTTTAAATTTTAGGAAACCATTTTTAAATTAAGGGGATTTCAGAGGATTTTTTTACTAATTAGTACCAAGCCAAGCTGTGTGAAAAAGAGCAATTACCTCCAAACTTCCAAGTTTGAAGTTGTAACCAAGTCCTGCAGCGAACAGACCTTTTCATGCATGCTGAGTGTCAGGAGAATAATACCTGTCTTAAACCACTGTATGGATGGACTTTTTATGTAATTTACTAGACACTTTTCTAATAAGACAGCAATAAGCAATTAAAATTACACTAACCACAAGAGCAAGGAAACAGCCATTTTGTTTACAAGCTAGACAACAATGAATACTGCTTTTGCTACAAACTTTTAGGTGTTTATTGCTAGTTAACTCATTATTCCATTACTTGATGTTTATACGGGTTTGAAATAATATATTTTCAGATAAAGACATTAAATTACTTATGGCAGAAACTCATTTAAGTTTTATTTTAAAGTTATGATTATTTTTCCTATTTTGGAGTATAGGAAAGTACAGTACACAGCTTAAGACAAGGCAGCAAGTTCAGAGAACTGCTGTATCAGAATAACCAGTACTTCTGAAATTTTTTTAGAATAAAGTACTGTCCTAGTTTTGGCCAGGACAATTCAAGAATATTCCATTTAGTATAATTTCTACTATTTTTGAGGAGATGAGATGAGAAAAAGCACAAGATCTTGCTATATTATCAGTCATCTCTTACAACATTCACAGCCTGTGACTGACTCTGTAAAGCCTTATCACTCTAGATTTGCACTGCACAAAATAGTAATTTGTCAATGCAGCATTTCAGCAATTTTTGGCAAAGCAGCGTAGAATCACAAGAATTCACTCAGCACAGGATGGAGTAACACACACCGAGAAGTAAGAAAGGGATGGCAGAATTCACCTCATTTCTGGAGCAAGTTTGCTGGGGACACAGCTCAGATTAAGAGGCTAACTTTATGCCTATTATTATGCAGAATTACTTCTGTATTTTATGTAACACAAGATCAAATTGTTCCCACTACGCCCAGATTGAAATAGGGCATTTTATTTTTCACCAAAACCTCCAGTTCGACAAGTTTCATGTTTTTATCTCACAAAGGCAGTAACAAATGAAAATTCAAAAGGTTCCTAATACAACAAAGATCCCCTTGGGTCTCAACATTTTTTAATGCTTTTTCTAGCTATCTCAAAGTAATGTGGTATTTTGATCTACTCTGAGCCATAAGATTGCTGTGAGATGCACTAGCATAGTCTTGCACCTTACAGCAAGTTCATGAGATTCTTCTGGAGTACTGTTTTGCAAGTAGTAAAGTTTCAGCCTTTGCAGATTTGCTCAACGGCAAGACAGGATTAATTTTCATTTCAATAGAACTGTTTTTCATCATCACTGGGAGTCCACTGAATGAACTAAGAGTTTCCCATATGATAATCCACTCAGGAGCCAGGCTTAGTTCTATCTCCATGCTAGCTCCTCTCCTAAGCAATCACACACTGAAATTCTGTTCTACTCTGAAATGAATGTGTAGTTCAAAGAATCCACAGTATAACCCTACTTTCTGCCACTACTCACAACAAGTCAGAAGATGCCTCTTTATCACTCTGTAATGATTTTCAGAGCTTGAAGGAATGACCCAAATCCACACAATTTTTCAAGACACTAAGAGAGACAAAGAGCGTGTCCTCCAGCAAGCAATTGTTACTGCAATTCCCTGAGAAAGCTCCACTGTTAAACTTGAGATCCACAAAAGCAGGTTGACAAGGGTCTTCCTCCCCCAAACACCCACATCACTCACTGGCTCTCAGCTCAACTGATGAATCACCGACTGGTCAGAGACAGCTGGGTGAGCGTCAGAGCTCGTGCACTTGGGCCAGGAGCACTGAGAACTTGCAGCAGCTGCTTTGCTCTGCATCACCTCATCTCTCTTTCATTCAACGAGATGTGAAAATCCTCACCTCCTTTACCTGCCAGCCACTGTTCAGTGGCCAGATCTCTCTGCGCATTGCCATTTGGACCATCTCCAACCTCCACCTGATAAGCCTAGTTCCCTCTACAAGGTACCTCCTCTTTTCATCCTGGACAGACTGTCTTAAACATACACCAGCCATAACTTAGAGCATTGTGGCTTACAGCTGAATGGCATGCTTCAGTAATTGTTGGGGATAGGCTCAGGACTGCAGAAGAATTCAGAGAGTGGAAGGAAACCAAAGACATCCTCCTTGAATCTTC
>JAWMRA010000078.1:107195464-107206290 GCA_035584735.1 Pseudotriccus pelzelni
CTTATAAACCCACCATGTTGTACCAATAAAGCCAGATCAGCTTTGTCCTTCACCCTGCACGTGCCTGTGTCCTGTTTGTCTGGGATCTTACACGTGGAGCTACAACTCAGGAAAAGGACCCTCCGCTGGTTGGGAATTCACCCCTGTCCCATAACCAGGACAAGTAATGACATCTCTTCCCTAAATGGGTGTTGAGACAGAAGGAGGACTGACAACACATCTTAAGGCTACAGTGCCAAGAATCTTTGATTCTTCCGTCTTCTTTCTTTAGATGCTTTCTACCCAACAGCAGAAAAGAACTCCTCAACCCATGAAGCAACCTTTTCACTGTTAAGAGAATTCTGTCTATTCTATCGGTATTCTACTGGTTTATCAACATGATCCACAGCCCTACGAAAGCTCACGTGCTGCTAATGGGTTCCAAGACTTTCAGGAAGTCTTATGTCCTTACGGGACAGTTATACAGAAGTACCAAAAATGAGTAAAATTGGAAGCCTTGCCTAAAAAGAATAAAATGCATCAGAAGGTAGATGTACTGTTTCACACACCAGTGCTGCCCTGTGAAATTTCCTTCAGCCAACAGAAAGAGCAGACTATCAGAAGTCACTAGGTGATCCATTTTCCCTGTACTCAGCAAACCCATCACAAACACTAACTCATAGCTGGGTTTGCTGTACTTCATTGTCTCACACAGCCTTCCCTACCCTCAGCAGGTGTCACCCAGATTAAAAATCTGCCTCCCCAGAGCAAGTAACTGAGGTTTCCCAGAGAGCTGAATTCTCTGGGAACACTGGATAAGAATTCACTACAATGGCTTCAGTGTACACTTCAAAGGCACTTCAAGGTACACCGCGGCAACAGGACGGGAATTTCACCTGAGCAGAGGGTGCCACAACAAAGACAGCTCACAATATATACATTCACACACGGTATTAGCACCTCTGGATTGCTATGGCTGTATACAAGGGAAAGCAAAACGGCCACTAGTCCATACAGTGAATATGGTGTATGCTTTATTCTATTTACAGTACATTTGTTATAAATATAATACATTTCTTGAAAATCTTGAGTAGATTTTTTTAAAACAGATCAGTTGTTATAGTTACATAATAAAGTAAGTGACAATTTAAATGACAATCTCATGGTTGTGAAATAGTGCATTCTGTGTTGAGATGAATGAGAAAATACTCAAACTGGTTCAAGAAATTGGTTTTTTTAAACACCTTAGGTGGGATTTTTATGTAAACCTTAAAAGGTCACCAGTTTCCATAAATATGAAAACAAAATTTTAAAATAAAGAACCAAGAATCAGAGATGGATTTGAGAGACCTTATTGAACTTCACAGTAAGGTTGGGATTTATCATGACTAATGGCTTCAGAGAGGAAAAAGCCAATGAGGCTTTCTTCCTGAACCATATCCTAATACAGCCACAAATATTAAACACACCATGCTGGAAGTTGTAACAGCAGTCAAGCTGCATTTTTGACAGGGCATTGGACATACAAGTATGTTCAGATCTGGAGTCAGAGTATTTCGTGTTATGAATATCTTAATTACCAGAGAAGAAATACATTATAAAAGGATAATCGTATCTTTCAGTCCAACGTGCATTGCATCGAGAAACAAACTGACAAGTCATCTGAATATTTTGCTATTTTCTTTTCTACACGATCTTTAGTAACAAGTTAGATGTTTGAGGTGCTATTTCAAAAAAACTGCAGCAAAATGTCAACCAGCAATATAAGAAAAGAATCCCATTTATTTCGTCTTTTAGTGCATTTTTTCTCAGGAAGTGGTCAGATATTATTGATAATAATCAGTGCAGGCATGGAGTTCTGCTGACTCGTTTCAAACAAAGTAACTTGGTCCACTAGCTTGGCAAATACTCTGGGGGTTCCGAGATTATAGACACCTGTATGAACGAAGCAAGCCTTCAGCTGCAAGCTATAGACCTCCTGGCCTTTAAGTTGAAGCTTGTACTGTGTTTGCCCAAGCCATGTAAAAGATCCATGTATTTCTAGTGCTTCAGAGCTGAAAAAGAAAGTAAAAATGTTACTCTCTGAATCTGAAATGTATATTACCGATTTACATGATTCCCTCCAACCTCAAGTTTTCCCAAGATTTCAGAATGCATTGTGTCCATCACCAGCCCCTTACAAAGAAATGCTTATTTATACTCTCTGAAAACTCCTTTTCCTAATATACTGTACACTATACACAACATTAATTATACATATATGTATAATGATGGATTCCTGTGTATCCAGCTTTCTACAGAACCAGCACGTAACACTATCAGCAGATGGTAGTAACAACATCCAAACTGTCAAAGTTTAAGTAATTCCTACCTAAGGCATTCTTAGGCCTGACCCATGACCTAGAGTTAAATCAGACTGCATGTCACACAGGAATAGTCAACATGGATAAACGCCGCTTTAGAGACACTGCATTAATAAATTGGGAGGGGGGGGGGGTGTTGGATGCTTTTTATTTTTAAGAGGTTTCATGAGTACACAATCCTTCCAATGACATGTCTCACAGTGTTACAAAACACGACCATCTTGCGAAAAAACAACAGATCAGCAAACAGATTCCTTATCGCAACTGAAAAGTAAACCACAGTCTTCTGTTCTGCATTTCTGAATCTGTCTATCAGGCTCTGAGCTTTTCACTTCTTACTTGCCTGCATGGATTGCTGGCAAGAAGCCAATGTTCCCCCAAGACTAAGCCCACCTCAATGTCTTCACAGTCTTTCTCACCCCCTTGGTGGAAAGCAGACCAAGTATATCTAAGGGGGCAAAAGGGAAGAACGGAGGCTGTTACCTGCATTACACAAAGTTGCCTTGTTTTAACAGAAACGGCAGAATTACAGTGGTGTATTGTATATTACAATGGTATTTCGTGGCACTGAATTCTCTCTCCCACAAAAATCTTTAACAAAATTTTTAGAAGCAATTCACAAACATTTCCTCAATGCTAGTATTTTCACACATAATACTACACTTCTAGACAAAAAGGTAGTCATAAGGACCTGCTCCTAAACCTGGAGGACATCTTAAAAATATCTGAGGCTCTGTGAAACTTTTTACTAAGAAGTATAATTTTATACTAAGAAGGAAGTACTTGTTTAAACATCCCAAGTTGTTTTCTACAAATTACTTGGTATTTTAAAAATTAAAATCCAACAACATATGTTTAATAAAGTAAAATTGCTGAAGTTCCTACTTCACTAGTTGAAAAGTATTTCCACTTTACTAGAAAAGAGTTTTAACTATTCAAGAGTCACAATTCAAGGTCCTGTCTTAGCAAAGTAAAATAGAGAACTGATTAAAGACCCTTTATCAACTTCCATTCTTTCAAAGAAGCCACTGTTGAAAAACCCTGTTCTAGATATTCAATATAGTTAAACACTATGAGGAAGTGTTTTTAAAAAATACTGTGTTATTAATATTTACACATTACCTTGTTGCTTTGTGCCGCAAATCAATCAGCACATCTACAGCAGCCTGGGAACAATTGGAAAGTAGGAGAGTGACAGGTACCAGACAGAGGCTGCAAAGAGAAACAGTTCCACAGTAAAGGAAAAGAGTCTTACTTTGGACAGTCTTAATTATACTTAAATAGTTAAAATTAATTTCCAGTAACACAGAATTAACATGTAGTTGTCAATTATACAAAAGTCAGACAGTGTATGTCACAATATAATCACTTACATTGACTAGAGCTACTCAAAATAAAAGCTGTCAATTAAGGCAAACAGCATTTGAACCAAATAAAGTTACCATCTCCCTTCATCCAGCTGAGAAAGGATAGCAAAAGGATAAATACCATCTAAGTTTACAGAAAATCTACTTTTATGGCGAGAAACATTTCAGAATGGGATAACACGGTCCAGCATGCTAGTCTCTGAGCCAGTAGTTGGCACATTTTGACTGGGTCCTTTTCTCCTGCACTGCCTCCTGTAGAGGAACTGCTGGCATCCTACCCAAAGTTGTAGCCTGAACAGTCCCCAAACAGAACAGACAACACATGCACATTTGGTTTTAATGTAAGCCTTTATCCTCAACAGAACATATAGTTAATTGATATTCTGCTTCTTCGCAATTAGTATTATTGATTTTATAAATAATGCTGCAGCAAGAAAGACTCCAAGATACTGACAGGCAGAAACACAAACTACTGCAACTGAAACAGTTCTATTCAGTAAGTGATTTGTGTCACTGGAATTCCTTCCCATTGCTTAACAGTTTAAATATCCCAAACTTGACTTACAAGAAAAGAACAATTAGCAACTATAACCAATAAGAGGTGAATGTCTTACGGGAATGATGAATGCTTTTTAACTGTCATTAAAATATGATACCTAATAAAACATCTAAATGTTAGATTTTAGAAAGACAGAAATCCCTTTTTTTTTGGCAACTTATACTAACTGAAAAAACTATAACAGAGTTTTCAGATAAAACAACTCAAACTTAAATCGGCATCTTCATGTTTCAAGTACAATTCATTTAGTGTTTGGAAATTAAACCAGGGGGCTTTGTTCATATCATTCTAATTTTGAAAGACCCATGGGTTTCACAGGCTCCAACTAATTCACTCCACCAGTATGCTTTTGACAGAGGTTAATTCTGGTACTCTTCCAGGGGACAAACCCTGGTGATCTGAACTGTTACCACCTTTCCTTGTGACATAAATCAGAACTGTGAGCAGCCGATCTTGGCTAGTCAGATGCTGCAGACATAACAGTTCTTTTGACCTAAAAGTACCTCTTTATTTTCTGTCTGGCTTCTCAAAGAAATTACACAGTATACTCTGACAACAAAAATAAACACAAAGGGAAAAGACCATTTCTCTTTCAGTAAGTTTGATAACATTACTTGTTAACATTGGAACTGCGACCCGTGGTATTACAGACTTTCTGGTTGGTTGGTTTTGGTTTGCTGTTGGGGGGTTTTTGTTTGTTTGTTTTGCCGCGTTTTGGTTTTGTTTGGTTTTGTTGGGGGTTTTTTTGTTTTGTGGGTTTTTTCCTCCAAAACTATCATTTTACCTATAAAACTCTGGAGCTGTGAGTTGAAAAATTGAGCAAGATTTCACCCTTTATCTTTTGTATCATAACCCACGTAGCATCTCAAAAGGATTTATGCACAATATTTCCAGTCTCTAGAAGAAATTTTCCACTAACCTTTTTTGATGAAAAGAATGATTGAAAGACTCTGGATAATGAAGACTTGTCTTAATAAGATTAGAAAGCTGCTCTGGTGTTGGTCTTGCGGGTATCGGTGTGTTTTCTGGTCGAAAAAACTTTAAGAGAACCGTTTCTGGTAGTTCCTGAAACACAAATTCAGAACATTCAAGATAGTGACATAGGGTACAAGAAATCCAATCACAGATGCTACAGTGTTCCATAACAAACTATAGCTCATACGGGGAACAAGTCTGCAGCATCATAAAGCTTACTTTTTTTTTCCCCAAGGTGTTTTGTATTTAAGCATGTTGGATGAGGAACTGCTGTGATTTATCTATTGCTTTCTTTTGAGACAGATTTCACAGCTGCTTGTGAAAACATTACCTGTGCAAGGTTCACAAAAGCACACTACTCTTGCGTTTGGTTTGTTAGTGTTTGGGTTTGGCTTGTTTCTGAGAAAAAGGAACAAAAGTTTTCACAGTTCCCTATTCAGCAGCTGTACCTAACAACAACAAAAAAATTCATCACCTGCCCCAGGAAGTTCACAACAGGAAAGTCAATGCACAAGTTTCCCAGAACAGATCCAAAGTAAAGAAAACAGAAAGAATTTAGTAATACAGAGTATCTTAAAAATTGCACAACAAGCATTTGCAGATACAAAAGTTACCTCTGTCCCCAGATAAAAGCCGTATATAAGCACTGACACACTACTTAGGATTTACCCTAACCCTGAGGGCAGAATCAGTCCCTGAAGCAGAAGAAGTAAGTGATACAGAAAGCTCCAACACCAAATGAGGCAACCAAGCTGCATTTGGTGCAGCACTTCTGTCCAACATCATCTAATCTGTTTTGTGAGCAGGATTTACTCAGGAAGGAGCTGCCTTTTCGTATTCCCTTATGAATCTATAATACAAAAAGTCCATCTTTAAAAGAAAAACAGAATTTGCAGCAGTAAGTGTGACTGCTTACTAAAAGTGCATGAAACAAGAATTTTAAAAAGCCATCAGTAAGTTCAGTACAGTGTCATCAAGTAATCCTTTGCAATAAAGGTCAACAGATTGTACTTTGTAAGTAGAAAACTACAGGCAATAAAACCTGACTTAAAAGTCAAACACACTGGGCATTCTGCAGTGTGTATGAAGACCTTAGTCACTGTTTGTCTGTGCTGGTAATAGCAGGAAAACATCCAATGTTTTCTCAGGCTTGCAACTCCTTCCTTCAAAGGGAAGAGTAATTTTCTTAAAAAGAAATTCCAGAAGAAAAAAAGGAATTTCACAGTAACAATAAAATACATTTTAAGCACTGAATGAATTTGATGTTTCCACCCTACCCTATGGGTACCTAACAATGAAACCTGACAGCATGAAACACAGAAGAGATTAGAGGTTTTAATTTAAATTAATCTTTCCCCTCAAATTACAGTCCAACCAGTTACTCAAGGCTGTCTTCAACCACACATCAATATCCTTCCTACACAGTATAGTTTGCCCTAGTGTCAATTACCTGTTCCAAGTCCTCCCAATCAGAATTCCCGAGTATTTTTTTAAAACCCTACAAAAGACAAATACGAACATTTACCTCTACAAATAGACAAGAACATCGTGAAATGCAGCAGGAACATTTACTGGAGAAAGTGCAGAGTGTCGTTAATATTTCAAACCTTTAGTTCTAATCTCACACCTATGGGAAAGGACTGGAAAGGAGCAAGATCAACCATTTACCATCAGAGGTAAAACTTAATTCCAGCCAGCTTCTGGGTGTCAGAGTCACAAAAGATGTCTGTCTCTCCAAGTTCAGCTGCTCAAAGTCTAGTTTTTTTCTGATTGCGTACCTAGAACAAAGGCTAAGATACGACATTTAGTACATGATTCTCTTACCTATTGGTTCAGGAAAGAATTAAGCCCTTCCAAATAGCAACCAAGAACATGTGCATACAGATCAGGGAGCTACCTAGAGACAACTAATAAATGGTAAGTTTAAGGATGAATTAAACTCCTGCCTTACTCTTGTGAAATTAGATCAAGGCTACAGCACCTGTGCCCTCTCTTCAACAGTATACACCAAGCAGTAACAGACTCAAGACTTTTGTTTTTTTAAACTTAGAAACAAAAACAAAAAAAAAAACAAAAATTAAAGAGGTTGCTGAACTCCTAGAACACCAGCCTAAATGGAATACTGCCATTGCCTTTTAAAAGGCAAAAAAAATGAAGTTTTGACAACTGAAGTCTGCTTGCTGACCCAGTGTGGTTCCTTGAAAGGCCTCCAGAAGTGTCACAAGCTCCATTAGTACAGCAAGCACCATACACTGAACACAAGAGACTGGAAAAAGGGTTTGTGTTTCTGTTATTGTTTTGAATCTCATACTTGCATTTTTAAGCTTTTTGGGTTTTGATTAGGAATGCGCAACAGGCATTAGCACCAGGACCCCACTGCTCCTTAGTTACCTTGCAAGAGTTACAAACTGTGTAAGAGGTGCTGGGAAAAGTGTTTCTATTTTTAAAAAGCTTCTTGTTGCCCAAGGCCATTTACAAACACCAGCTTCAAACAAATACACTTAAACCTAGACCCAAGCTTGCTGTTTCAAGTAGAATAATCTCAACACCCTTATTTATTTTTGCTAGTTACAAAAAAAGAAAAAGGACACTTTTAGAGTCTGATGTTTTGCTACTTTGAAATAGTTATGTATCATCCATATGTATACTTCTGAAATTGCATTTTAACCATTCATACTGGTTTCAGATCTCTCCTGCAGCTATACTAACCTAGAAGTTGAAAAGGCAACATTTAAACCATTCAAAGCATCTTCTGACAGATGTAATAGACAGATCTACTCATACTACATTCCTTATATCTCTCAGAATGCACTTTCAAGTTCCTTCTTTCCCTCAGATGGATGAAAGTGATCTTACAAGCAGTCATTTTAAAAAAATTTTCTAGGTAACATTAGACAACAAGTTGAACAGAAAAATCAGTGTATTTGCCCCATAAATCACAAGGCACACATAGCCAAAAGGATTATTAATGTGCTGAGTCAAGTATGATGGGGCAAATATGCACAGCAAAGGACAAAACCTAAACAGGAAACTCCTGAATGGCACTATGCATGGGTAAAAGCAGAATATAAGAAAACAACAGAATAGAAGTGAGAGAAAGTGAGATCCTAAGTGATGTGTCTCCTTTCCCATTTTAGATCTGAGAACTTCCATTTAAAATCTTAGTTTTAAGTTGCTTCCTTCAATATGTGACTTATCTATTCCTTCTAGCTAAGTATAGAAATGACAACTCAAGGAACAGTTATTTTACTGACACCAGTAATAATACATTTGAAAACAAATATCATCAGCTTTGCAGTCTATCGGTAATGGGTAAAGCAGCAGATCAAATGTTTCATCTATTTGGAATATTTCACTCATGACAACAACATAAGCCAGTCCTTGCAAAGTGGTACCTTAACCGATGTAATAGAGCAAGAACATATATTTCAGCTCTTGATGCTTATTTACCCTTAAGAACTTTGCTTTCTCTCCACCAAGCTGGTTTAAAAATAAACTCTTAAATGCATTCCAAAAATCTGTGTTTGATTCAAGCATCCCTTCCCACATATTCCGTAAAAAAAAAACCCTGAACTAGCACAAGATGTCACTTTCAGTAATTCACTGTTAGGAAAAATAGTTATTTAAACCTAATCCCCTCCTACATTTCAAAAATTACTACTTCCAACCAAACTGTTGCTGACTCACTAAGCTGCATCTATTTTAAGAAGCAGTGTTACCAAAAATTATCCTCTCTGAAGTGAAACACTGCCAAAAAGCCTGCATCTGTATGCATTTTACGGATATTACTTCGGGCTAGCTAGTACTGGTCTAATCCACAGGACTGAATGAGAAGCCCAGATGTACCTGGATTAATTCTGCCTGGAAGGTATCCACTTTCTGCATTACAAGACGGCTTCACAAGAAAAACAGGGGGCTGAAAAGAGAACAGTACCTTCAAAAAAACATATGATCCAAAACACACTCTTAGACACTTCATCTCATCTAGACCTCAGTTAAAACTAAGTTTACACTCACATGCTAATCTTTCAGAAGGATGGATGCTGTTGCCAACATGCTGACACTCAAATGACAAGCCTCTAGACTGCTTCTCACCTTCCACCAGCGTGAAGTCATTACAAATCAGGAGTGTGGCAAATGCTCCAGTACCACACTGCTACTTTTATCCCACCACATCACACTGCACCTTTCCTTTGCAATATTTTGGATTGCATTCACCAGATTAGAAAGACGGGGAAACCAGCAATAAGAAATAATATTGATCAACAGCCCTGACTGTGACTGGATGTTTAATGCATTTGAAGGTTTTGTCCTTCCACTAAGTTAAGATAGAGGTCAAGAACAAGGGAGTCAGAAGAGCTGTATTTCAGATGCAATGATAAGTTGACCTTCAGTTCAAACTACCTGATTTCTAAAAACAAATTTCAGAAGAGAAACAGAACCTATAGCAGTATCACTGTCAAAAAAAACAAACAAGAAACCCCCCAAAACCAAACAAAAACCCCAAACAAACACACAAACAAACAAAAGAAACCGGAAAACCCAGCCATGAGTTACAAATAGCCAGTTCATTTTTATTAGAGACGCTTTTATCACTTGGACTGAAATGGATCTATTCTATCTATTCACATAACTTCCGCCGTCTTCAAATATTGTTGTCTGTGACTATCACATGTATGGCTTTGTGGTCTTTCTGATTTAAAGCAACAGATGATAATAAGCATTTTTCCCCCCCTACCTTTAGAAAAAGGACATTTTTTTCAAAAATATAAATAAGAGAAAGGACAGGAAGATAAATGTTTTCTATATTACTCAGAGAGCTTTCTATATAGGAAACAAATAAAGAATATTAGTTCTGCTAAGCAGTTAAGTGGTCCTTCAGCATACTAACTCACTGCAAACTTTGCAGACAAAGATGTAAATAGTCCATCACATCACCTAGTAAGTCTACTGTGCCTACTGTGTTCAAACGCAGTGCCATTTAGCTAGACCAAATAAGCTTTCAAGTCATAGTTATTGTCTTGGTTAGAATGAAAAAAGTTTAGAATTCATAATTCTATTTTGAATAGACATGGGAAGAAAAGGAAGCCCGTGCATTTGAGCATTCAAAAACTTGTATAGAATTTTACTGCTACTTACTTTCTTTTTCTGTGGGTACTTGCAGAAATTTTACCCAGAAAGCATCACCCAAGCACCACTATAACCAGAGGTTTTATTTTGATTTCACCAAGTACTGCAGCAAGTTATGCTACTGCAATAATTGCAGGAATAATTGCATTGTGTTGTCTGTTCCACATCCCTCTTGTACATATTTCATGTCCCACAACAAACCAAGCAGAGGTTACCACCCATCTTTGCATCTCAGTCAGCAGTCTAACATCTTAGCCTCAACACATAATACAGACAACTTTATATCACTGCACCCCACTACCAATATACCAGCAACTGCTGGAACAACTTAAACATAACAGTGCCAAAGAATATCAATCTCCCCAGTCTCACTTTGTTCAATGTAGTTATTTGATTAATTCATCTAAGATTTGAGTAATTTCTCAGAGCGCTAAAAGAAATACAGGAAGTGCA